>OZ014523.1:374750182-374926867 GCA_963966055.1 Lathyrus aphaca
TTAATATTAAATGTTATAATAATTTGTGTTACTAAGTTAATAATACTATAAATGTTATAAATTTGACTAACCATTCATATTTATCTAGTGGTAAATAAGCATTTATATTCTAATTTTTAAGATAAAATGTGAAATTCAGGTGCACAATTCAGTTTTGTAATTAAAACCACAAAATGTACTGTAACTACTACACCATCAAAAAAATCTATAATATAATTACAAAAGTTAAAATAACTAAAAGAAATAATTACATACCCCTTGGAGGAGAGGAAATAGCGTAATACACATTAAACAACTGGAGTAAATAAGCATTTATATTTCCCCAGTCAAGCCACCTGGGATACCTGTTATCTCCTTATCAGGAAATCTCTTCGCATTCACTTATGCATAATCATCATTGCATTTGCATCCTCAAACGTGTAGCATTTCCATCATCATGGAGCATTACGCCATAAGTTCAAACATATGCATGCCAGCAGTGGCCAGTTTTTGGGTATATTACAAAGACCCGGAACATCACTTTAAACCTGAAGTACTCCCCACAGAGGATGCCAATATCTTTTTTTCAAGCATCATTATCTTTCCAAGGCAATATTTGTCATCCCCAATGAGTCTCGTTTCAGTACAACGGTCTCATCCTTTTTCTTCCAAACCCTGTTTAAGTACATCATGCTCCTTTTTCTTCTTACGACTCCATTTCAGTACAATGGTTTCGTTCAAGCCCTGTTTAAGTACAACATGCCCCTTTTTCTTCTTACGACTCCGTTTCAGTACAACGGTCTCATCCTTTTTCTTCCAAGCCCTATTTAAGTACAACAGGCCCCTTTTTCTTCTTACGACTCCATTTCAGTACAATGGTTTCTGTCGCTCCAACCAAATAAGGAGTCCCCAGCAGAGTCGCCAAGCTGTCGCTCCCACCAAATGACACCTGGGCCAAGAGGGGTACAGACGCGAACGGTCGGCGAAAAGAGAAAATGAAGAGAGTCGCCAGATAGGCATTTTTATCCCGAAGGAAAGGTAATGCTGCATAAACCTAAGAAAAGATGGACAAGACGGTCGCGAACCAGAGAAACTGAGAAAGGGGGTTGGTTACAACCTGGGAAGGTATTAGCACCCAGATTGTCCGTCGTACTCGACGGGATCCACGCTTGAAAGATTTGTTTTTTAAAGGGGTGGTGTCAGTGCTATTCTATGTGAAAAAGCTGGAAAAGAATACAAGTGTCAGTGTAAAAGAAATGTGAAGTGAAGTAAGAGGGTGTCAGTGTAGGAAAAGAATGTGAAGCTCAAGACTATGAGGCTTAAAGAATAATGCTGGAAGAGGGGGAATATACAGAGACTTTTGTTAGATAACTGTTAAGTTATGCCTACGTATCCTCTCGTGCAATGAGGAAGTCAGAACACCGTAGTTCGACTCAAAGAGACTGAAAGGTAAATTGACTGATGAACAGCTTGCTTGTCTATGCTCAAGTGTATGACCTGTCTGGCTCAGGTGCTGACTGTCTTGCATTAGACGGAAGAAGCTGGTTCTCGTTTACGAGTGAATGAGAAGAGAAAAGAATCCCGGAGGAGACGATTATTGTTTGTTTTTGGTGTTTTTAATCTTTTATTGCCTTTGAGGTTTGTCATAAGTTAATGAGCTTAAGACTAAACCAAGGGTTAGTAAACTCATCACATCTTCCCTCTGATTAGGGGTGATGAGAATACCTTAAGTATGAAGTAAACACCTCACACTTAATCACCATGATGTAGGATTAAGATTATTAACCTACTTTCAATTATTTAGATGTTTTTGTTGTTTTTGTTTAGTGTTAAGTAATGAGTTTAAGCCATAATCAAGGATTTAATGAACTCATTACACCATCCTAATAGAAGGATGATAGATGAGAACATTTAAGTTGAGAAAGGCTCCTCAACTTAATCCATGATTAGGGATTAACCTTATGACAAAACAAAACCTTTATTAAATGGATTTTAGTTAATGGTAAGATTAAGAAGTGGATTTTATGGTTTGTAAGACAACTTGAGGGGGACTTGTCCATTAACACTAGGGTTAGTCCTTCTTAACCACTTAAGGAAGAATTAGAACCCTAATGCAATTCCCAAGTTACAAGCTTGATGTCTTAGTGATTATTAGATGGATTGATGAAAGGATTTAAACAAATTAAGAATTTAACACTTAGGATTAAAGTTATACACTCCATCCTAATAGAAGGATACAAGCATAACCCTAATCACAAAGCCTTAAAACCTTCAAGGTTTAGTCCTTGATTAAGAGATTAGAAGAGGAGACTCAAAGATGACCCAAAGGTAAAACTAATGGGGGGACTAATCAAACCCTAATTGTGATCATGCTTGGGTGTTCCTAGGGTTTATGAAGCTTGCAAGAAGATCTTCAAGAAGAGCCACCAAGGAAGAAGCAGATGAAAGGAGGAGAAGCAGAAGAAGCAAGACAACTTACTTCACTTAAGAAGATAAGTTGCTTGAAGAAAGAAAGAGGAGAAGGAGCATGAATGATCAAGCTCACTCTAATTCACAAGTAAAAATGCAGCAATGATGCATAAAACGGATGAGAAGAGGTTATGAGAAGTGAAGGCAAATTCACTTCTCAAACACTTACCACCTGAAAGGTTAGCAGAAGGAAATGAAAGGAAATGAAAATGAGATGAAATGAAAAGATGAAAACCAAAGTCAGAAGCATAATCATGATGCAAGGGATGCTATGAGATGGTATGAAAGCATGTCAAGAGATGAGGATGATCATACAAGAGATGAGAATGCTTATGAGACATGAAAGTAAGCATGGAAGTTCAAGAAAACCTATGAAATGAAATGGATGCATAACATGGAAAATGGATGATGCAATGATCAAACATGATTCTAATGTATCCTAGAATGTCATGGCAAGTTCATGAATGCAAGCATATGCAAGATGAATGCAAGTGAAGGCAAAGATTAGGGTTCACATACAATATGCAATGCCAAATTCAAAATCAGAAGCAAATGACAAGATAAAAATTTGCAAATGGGATCAAAGGTACCCTAAACCTATACAAGTTCACTGCCCAAAGGGGAAGGTCAGAAGCTAAACCCTAAATGACTTATGATTTTCCTAAATTTCTAGGGTTTAAAGGGTGATCCTAAAGGGAAAATGCCAAACAATTTGAAAATGCAAGATAAAATGTAACAAAAATGTTCTTAGAAGCTTGAAAGTATGTAGAACCCAATGCAAAAAGAACATTCACAAACTCAACTTGGATCAAAAGTTATGAATTTTTGAAGTTAGGGTTAAAAATATTCAAATTAAAGAACCCTAATTCAAATGAAAATTGTCAAAACATGACCAAAACCAAAAAGAAATTTGTCTTGTGAGTTTGTAAATGTTTCTAAATGTTTTAAAATGTTCTCTGATTTTTTTTTGAATTTTTAAATACCTAAATGTATTTTTAATTAATTAATTCTCATTAACTAATTAAAAATTATCATTTAAATGATTTAAAAATAATTTTTAATGCAAAAAATAAAAATAAAAATATTTTTGGGTTCTGAAAATAAATAAAATCCTGGATAAAAATTTTCAGAATTTTTTGATATCATTTACTATTTTTAAAAATTCGTTCAAAATAAATAGAAAACAAATGAAATTAATATTGAATTAAATGAGAAAATGAGAAAGTCAGCCAATCCAAGGGCCCAGGTTTGAACTCAGGTTGGAGGGAATTGACTTCGCGCGCTATCCAAGGGTCAGAATTCAAACTACGCTAATTAAGATTAAAACCCTAATCTGAGCCCTAATTACTTTCAGGTGACCGGAACAGTGTTCCGGTCATCTTCTCCGGCTAGTCAAACATGCTAACTCTCTCCATACGCAACCCCAAGACCTCAAACTTTCCAGAAATGATCCTCACATCATCCCCAACAAAAATCACACAACAAAATTCATTTATTCATCATCAAGAACACGAATCGAAGCAAAACGGAAAACATATCAGAATTTTCAGAAGCTCATGAAATGCTTAAAACTCAACCATTTTCGAAACAAAACATATCATGGTAATCAGGGGAACACAGAGAATCATTCTATAACATAAAATGAAGGTTCTGGAAAAATAAATTCCATGGCTACCTGAAGTGAAGCTTTCAACCCAGGAGCTTTCTGACCATTTCTTTGCCTCAAATCAACTCCAATGACTCCCCTCAAGAGCTTGCAATGTTTGTTTGGAGTTTAAATGGCCCCAAAATGAAGTTGGCAGAATCTCAGTTCAAGGTATGTGAAAATCGTGTTTTTGATATGGTGTGTTTCAAGGAAAAATGAAGGGTGGGAAATGATCAGTGATGAGTGTGTAGTTGAATGGTGGAAGAAGTTTTGATGTTTGTTGGCTGAGTTATGAGATTCGATAACTTTTGCAAGTTTGAGGGATTTTGTGTATGCTAAGGATTCTCAAGTGTTAGGCTGCAATGTTATGTCCTTTGGCTTGGTTTTTATCCACATAATAAGCTGTGATAGGTCAGAGGGTGGGTGGTGGCCTATGTTGATTGGTATGGGGCAAAATGCATAAAGTCAAGAGTTGGTGTACTTGAGGTATGGGCACATCGTAGGCCAAGGACAATGGGGTGTCCTGCGCAGCTGGTTTTAGGGAGGTCCATGGGATCAGTTTTGAGGCAAGGTAGCAAGTTGAATGAAGTTTGTGGGTAATTTTGCAAATTATGAAGGTTTTGGCCCCTTTGAGAAATCTTAATGATCAAGGCATGAAACTTGAGGAATCTTTGGGCAATTCTGAATTTTATGTCATGTACTATGTTTGTGTAATGGTTAGAAGTGTGTTTGAAGTCACAAAATTCTTTGGCAAGTGGTTTTGCAAGTTTCCCTCTTTGGCATATAAGTGAAATTTTGTGATTTTTCCCAACTTTGCAAGGCCATAACTCGAGTTCTATGGTGAATTATATCAAGTTCTTGTACTTTTTGAAAAGGGAATGATCCAATCTACAACTTTCATGACCAAGAATTTTTCATTTGAAGCATTTTTGAATCAAAAAGAGGAGGTTGAAAAACTTTCCCAAAATGGCAAGTTTGCATTACAAGTCACTCTCCCAAAATGGCAACTTTGCAAATGGCTTGAAATTCTTCAATTTTTTGAACTTCTAACTTCTTCTAAGATCAAATAAAGATCAAATACACTCAAAATGATGGAGAAGACCCTTTGGTTGGATGATTGGGGGCCTCAGATGCCCTGATTTTGCACTGACTTGCTCAAGAAGTCATTTATTGATTAGGTGCCTTCCCCGTTGAATTTCTTCATGAAAATTTGTATGCATGATCCTTATAACATATAGAGACCAATAGAAACAAGAATGACCAAAAAATTTGGAGTTATAGCCTCTGAAACCAAAACCCTAATTTTAGGTCATCTGTGCAGTTAAGCTTGGCTCTGCTTCCATGCTTCCTCAGTTCTTATGATTTTTAAGCTTCTTTGATCTTGGGAGGACATATTATGATGTTTGAACATACATGGACCCTCTTGAGATGATTGAAGACCTTTGGAGTGGCTCAGATAGCCCAGGGATTTCTCAGATCACAAACCCTAGATGCAGATAACTTAGAACCAATGCAGTGAAGCAAAAATGCAATATGAGATGCTATGATTGAACTTTTGCACATGAAAAGAATCACAAGCCATGGTGAAATGAGTGAGGGAAAATTTGGGGTGTTTACAGCTTCCCCTATTCAAACATGAGTTAGCTGTGCAAGATGTAAGCAACGGCTTAACAGGCGAGCAAGATAACTTGTGGTTGAATACCAAAGACAATCCAAAATTTGCACTCACTGAATGAAGAAGAAAAGGGATATAGATTGTAAAAGGTAGTAAAATATGACTATAAAGTGTTGGTGTCGGAAGATAACTGTCAAGCAGAGGACGACTGTTGGGGATAAAACAATGGCGGGGACGTCCGACATGCTGGGGAAATAAAGAGATTATGATGGGGACGGCCATAGAACAAAGTAACAAAGTTCTCTGAGGACTAGGGATTAAAGGTAAATGGGAGTGACCATCGGGTTGAAGAAATAAATGATGAGGGATGGTCATCAAGGGTGAAGAACGATCACCTAGCAGGGGACGGCTGCTCTGTTGGGGATAAGGATGAGGGACGGTCATCCAAGGTGAAGGACGATCACCTGGCAAGATACGGTTGCCGAAAGTATCACGACATAGGACGAATGCCGGATAGAAAAGGTCGACGATGGGGACGGCCATTGGAAAAGCATGATGAAGGACGATCATCAAGAGGTGAAAGACGATCACCTAGCAAGGTACGGCTGCTCTCGGGGTTTATCATGACATAGGACGAATGTCAGATAACAAGATCAACGATGGGGGTGACCATCGGATAAAATGATGAAAGACGATCATCAAGAGGTGAAGGACAATCACCTAGCAGGGTACGACTACTAAAATATCACGACATAGGACGAATGCCGGATATAAAAAGGGTTCCAATAATGGAGACTCCGCTGGTGGATGATGAAGAACGATCATCAAGCGGTGAAAGACGATCACCTGGCAGGGTATGGCTGCCAGAAGTATCATGTCATAGGACGAATGTTAGATAGGAAAGAAATTTTACTTTTTACTGGGGATTTGCTGGGGACTCTTTTGGGGAATGGTAGACACGGACGAGTGTCTGAATTCAAGAAAAGGTATAAGTGTTTGACATTATGTATAGATTAAAGATGCGGACGGGCATCCTTAAGACTATGATACAGACGAGTATCGGTAGAAACAACCGCTGACGCGTGTTCAGAGATGATGGTACGGACGAGTACCAACTGTTTAACAAAGAACACAGACGAGTGTTCAAATCTGAGGAAGATAAGTGGTGTATACAAGATACGGACGAGTATCTGTATGAGTAAAAAGTATGAGTGAGACACAGACGAGTGTTCAACGAGTGTATGGATATCTGTTTGTTCGGGAGACTTTACTGGGGAATGATGACACAGACAAGTGCCAAAAGGAACATGTATTTGTATTTGTGAGTGTAACGGGGACACTTAGGCTTTCTGCTGGGGCTGTGAGTCTTTGTATATATATTGCTGATGGAGTGTTGGTATAGACAGGTGTTTGATTCAAAACATGACTTATGACTATGCAGTATGTTTGATTTTTGCCGTAATGCTCCGTATTAGACGGAATGCTACGCTTTGAGGGGAAATATGATGCGAATGCTATGATTATGCAAAGATACCGATCCGGGGTCCGGATCCCACTGCTGTGAAGATCTCTGATTGATCTGCTTGTAGTGATATCCCAACTGGGGGAAAAGATCATTGGTGGATATGATAAGATGTAATATTCTGCTTGGGGAAATAAGTCACTGATAGACCTATCTTTGGTGATGAGGAGCCCAGCTGTGGTTGTGGAAGCTTCTGTCACTTTGTTGTGGGATCTTCAAGACATTGCTCTTCTGGATAGAGGTTGAAACTTTGTGGGGAGATGGTTCCCTGTCTAACACTTGACTCGGGAGGAATGATCACTGAACGATCTTCCTGGGGATTTCTGTAGGGATTCTGTTGAGGATGATGATTAGCCGGGGAAAGGATCCCCTTCTGATGCTGTTTGGTTTGGGGAGGAGCCTTCATGCCCCACGTTGCACTTTGAATACCTGCAATCCTGTTATGACAAAGAAACACACAAGTATCCCGAGGTATCCCTTACTGGATTCCATCGTAGGAGTTTAGACACTCCCAGGAGCAAATATATTTCCTGTAAGCATGTAATTAGAAAAGGCACATCTGTATTTATGCAACTATTATATCAAGGATATCAGACATTTTTGCAAATGAAAATAAAATGTACGAGGCGAAATGTGACTGAAAATCTAATTTTATTAATTTGTGTGCCTTGAATTGGCAAGTACAGTCAAAGAAACATATCCCTTGAAATGAGGGGATTGTTACAAATTGAGAAACAAAAGGTGCTGGCAATGTTGAGGACGCTTCAGTGCTTCCCTTTGCTATGACTCGTATGACATTGACGTTCTTCTCATCCTTCTTTTGAAGAAGGTTGGATTTGACTGATGCTTGAACCTTTCAAAGCTTGCATTGTTATAAATGATACAGACGAATTCAGAATGCATTTGTTCTCTTATCCCCTTATTTTGCGTGGATCGCCCTTTCGGGTTTTCAATCCACCGGGATACCCATTTTTGCCTGAGTTGTCCAATGCGGCTTTTCAAATCAGCGGGTGTACACACATTTTTTTTATTTTTTTCCCTTATTTTTGCCCGAGTCTTTTATTCTGTTTTTGACTCGCCGGGATGCCCTATTTTTGCCTGGACTTTCATTCTGATTTTATGTCCAACGGGTCATTTTATGCGAAGTATTTTTTAACTGCATCTGAATTCACAAGAGACAGGAAGTCTTCACCATCCATAGTACTGAGCATCAGTGCTCCACCGGAGAAAACTTTCTTTACTATGAATGGACCATCATAATTCGGAGTCTACTTGCCCCTATGTTCTGTATGAGGAGGGAGGAGTCTTTTCAGCACAAGATCTCCTACTTGGTATTCCCGAAGCCTAACTTTCTGATCGAAGGCTTTCTTCATTCTTTTCTGATACAGCTGCCCATGACAGATTGCAGCTAATCTCTTCTCTTCAATCAAATTCAGTTGTTCGTATCGGGATCGGACCCATTCTGCTTCATTCAGTTTGACATCCATTAATACCCACAAGGAGGGTAATTCAACTTTAACAGGTAGGACTTCCTCCATACCATAAACAAGCTGATACGGTGTTGCACCTGTGGATGTTCTGATTGACGTACGGTACCCATGCAAGGCAAATGGTAGCATTTCATGCCAGTCTTTGTAGGTGACCACCATCTTCTGCACAATCTTCTTGATATTCTTATTAGCTGCCTCAACAGCGCCATTCATCTTTGGCCTGTAAGGAGAAGAATTGTGGTGTTGGATCTTGAAGTCCTAGCATAGTTTTGCCATCATTTTGTTGTTCAGATTGGAACCATTATCAGTAATGAGTCGCTCGGGAACTCCATACCGACAGATGATGTCTCTCTTCAGGAATCAGGCTACCACTTGCCTGGTGACATTTGCATACGAAGCTGCCTCAACCCACTTGGTGAAATAGTCAATGGCTACCAGGATGAATTTGTGGCTATTTGAAGCAGTCAGTTCAATCTTGCCAATCATATCAATGCCCCACATGGCAAAGGGCCAGGGTGAAGACATCACATTCAGGGGATTTGGAGGCACATGCACTTTATCTGCATAGATCTGGCATTTATGACACTTTCTAGCATAAGCACAACAGTCTCCATCCATTGTAATCCAATAATAGCTTGATCTTAACAACTTTTTAGCCATTGCATGTCCTCCGGCATGGGTACGAAAAGATCCTTCGTGCACCTAGTGCATCAACAAGTATGCTTCTGTCTTATCAACACATTTGAGGAGTACCATATCAAAGTTTCTCTTGTACAAGGAACCATCAGTATTCAGGAAGAAACTACCAGCTAGCCTTCTTAATGTCTTCTTGTCATTGGATGATGCCCCAGGTGGGTATGTTTGGTCCTCCAAGAAGCATTTGATGTCATGGAACCAAGGCTTATCATCTTTAGCAAGGTCTGCAAAGAATACGTATGTTGGTCTGTCAAGTCTGGATACTGAAATTCGAGGCACGAAGTTGGCAGCTTGAACCTTGATCATGGAGGAAATGGTAGCCAGAGCATCTGCAAACTGATTTTCATCTCGAGGGATATTCTCAAGTTTGACTGTTGTGAAGAATGTGAGTAACCTCCTTGTATAATCCCTGTATGGAATCAGATGCTCCTGGTGAGTATACCATTTACCATTGGTTTGATTGATTACCAAAGTTGAATCTCCGAATACAGTTAAAGTCTTGATCCTGAGGTCAATGGCTTCCTCAAGACCCATGATGCAAGCTTCGTATTCAGCTTCGTTGTTAGTGCAGTTGAAGGTGAGTTTTGCCGAGAAAGGCATATGAACTCCCTTAGGTGTAATGAGTATTGCACCAACACCACGACCATTCATATTAACAGCCCCATCAAACATCATAGTCCATTCTTCTTCTGGGTCAGGCCCTTCAGTGTGAATAGGCCCTTCATAATCTTTTGCTTTTATGAACATGATGTCTTCATCAGGGAAGTCAAATCTCATAGGCTGGTAATCATCAATGGGTTGCTCAGCAAGATAGTCAGACAATACACTGCCTTTGATGGCTTTCTGGGAGGTGTACTGAATGTCATATTCTGTGAGGATCATTTGCCATCTTGCAACCCGTCAGATAAGTGTTGGCTTCTCAAAAATGTACTTAACTGGGTCCATTTTCGAGATCAATAAAGTGGTGTGGGTCAATATATACTGCCTTAGTCGGCGAGCAGCCTACGCTAAAGCACAACAAGTTTTCTCGAGCAGTGAATAACGTTGTTCACAGTCGGTAAACTTTTTTCTTAGGTAGTAAATTGCATACTCTTTTCGACCAGACTCGTCATGCTGGCCCAGCACACACCCCGTTGACTCTTCTAATACTGTCAAGTACATTATTAGAGGTCTTCCTTCAACTGGAGGCATAAGGATTGGAGGCTCTTGTAAGTATTCCTTGATTTTGTCAAAAGCCAATTGGCAGTCTTCATTCCACTTTACCGTTTGTTCTTTTCTTAACAGCTTGAACAAAGGCTCACAGGTTGCTGTAAGGTGAGATATGAACCTTGAAATGTAGTTCAATCTACCTAGAAACCCCCGAACTTCTTTCTCAGTCTTTGTTGTAGGCATTTCTTTAATGGCTTTAACTTTATCAGGGTCAACTTCAATCCCTTTCTCACTTACAATAAATCCCAGTAGCTTATCGGATCGTACCCCGAATGTGCATTTGTTGGGGTTCAGCTTTAATTGGTACTTCCTCAGACGCTTGAATAGCTTCAACAGATTCACCAGGTGGTCTTCTTCTGTGAGGGACTTGGCAATCATGTCATCCACATAACACTCAATTTCCTTGTGGATCATGTCATGGAATAATGTTACCATAGCCCGTTGATAAGTGGCACCAGCATTCTTCAGTCCGAATGGCATCACCTTATAACAGAATGTGCCCCAGGGTGTGATGAAAGTTGTCTTCTCCATGTCTTCAGGTGACATCTTGATCTGATTATATCCTGAAAATCCATCCATGAAGGAGAACACCGAGAACTGAGTCGTGTTGTCGACCAATATATCAATGTGAGGTAAAGGGAAATCATCTTTCGGGCTGACTCTGTTCAGATCTCGATAATCCACACACATCCGTACTTTGCCATCTTTCTTAGGCACAGGTACAATGTTAGCAACCCACGGCGGGTAACTAGTTACAGCAAGGAAACAGGCGTCCCACTGTTTTTGTACCTCTTCTTTTATTTTCATGGCCATATCTGGGCGAGTACGGCGCAACTTCTGTTTTACTGGCGGACAGTCTTCTTTCAGAGGCAGCTTGTGCATAACAATGTCGGTATCCAGACTCGGCATATCCTGATAAGACCAATCGAAAACATCGACATACTCCCGAAGCATGTCAATAAGTTGTTCTTTCACTGAATCTTGCAGACGGGCCCCGATCTTCACTTCTTTCAGGTCTTCTTCTCTACCAAGATTAACCGTTTCAACCTTCTCCTGATGAGGGGTGATAACCTTATCCTCTTGTCTCAACAACCTGGCTAGCTCTTCAGGTAGCTCATAATCTTCTTCAACCCCTTCATCAGCTTGATTAATCGGATTATCAAAGTCATACGAAGTCATAGCAGTGTTGTTGTCAGTGCAGTCTGGAGGGAACTCTCTGTAAGGGTTTAGATTGGTTCATTTTAGTGATCAATTTTATCTTGCTTAGAAAAAGTGAAAATGAAGTTATTATTTTGAAAAACATTGCCATTTTATTTTTGTACAAAAAAATAAAGAATGAAAAACAGTGAGCGGAAAAGGAAAGACTCATTTGCAAAAGATGTCCTGATATTCATTAATTGATCTTTGCACAAAATATAAGATGGCCCGATTACAAAATGAGTCCTGACATCTTGGGCAAGATGCAGGACTTGATGCATGCTTTAAAAACAGGAAATAATAATTACTCTGCAGGAGTAACTCTTATAATTTCCTGGGAAGACCAGTTTGAGACATGGCTCCCCGGGATCCTTGGACGTATCCAGCTTTCTAGTTTGCGCTCATCTTCTGACTCATCTTCCAAACTATTCACAGCATCCGGGGTTAGCATCCCCCCGCTGATAAACTTGGGCTCCTTTTCAGCCTCTGGTTGATCTTGTCGAGTTGGTCTGTAACCCAACCCGAATCGGTCTTCTTTCTTCTCCACGGGCAGCAACTTGCCCCAGCCTTGGGCGGTACCTTCCTCAACAACCTTCCGGGCTTGTTGATACGATGTGATGGAAGTCCCAAGCACAACAGATGTTTCATTGATATTCAGGGCCTCAAACCCCTGACTCATGGTTTCATGTATGTCCCCATCCATTTCAATGTATTTGAAAGTTGCCAGCTAGCTGACAAAAATATCCTCCTCCCCACAAATGGTAATGACTTGGCCCTCCCACTCGAATTTTAACTTCTGGTGAAGGGTTGACGTCACGGCGCCAGCGGCGTGTATCCATGGTCTACCCAATAGACAGCTGTAGGCAGGCTGTATATCCATCACAAAGAAGGTCGTTTTGAACACTTGTGGGCCAATCATTATTGTTAACTCTATCTCTCCCAGAACTGATCTTTTAGAACCGTCAAAGGCTCTCACTACCAGGTTGCTTGGGCGTAATGTCAATCCATCATGTTCCAGCTTCACAAGGGCTTTCTTGGGTAGGACATTGAGGGATGACCCTGTGTCCACCAATACGTGAGAAAGAACTGCACCCTTACACTCCAAGGTAATGTGCAAAGCCTTGTTGTGATTGTGACCTTCCGTTGTCAGATCAGCATTGGTAAATCCTAGTCTGTGACTAGCATTGACATTTCCAACCACAACCTCTAACTGATTGACAGTAATCTCCTCCGGCACATAAGTTGTGTGCAGGACCTTTAATAGTGCGTTCTGATGGGCTTCAGAGTACATTAGCAATGATAGTATGGAGATCTTGAAAGGTGTTTGGTGAAGCTGGTCCACCACCTTGTAATCACTCTTTTTGATGATCCTCATGAACTCATCAACCTCTTGATCAAAAGGAGTCTTCACAGTTTCTTTGGCAACTGGTTCTTCTTGCACCATGCTTTTCCCTTTTGCCTTAGCAGCAGCTTCTGCTTCAGCAACGCGTCTTGGTATTTGCCAGGCAAAGAGACGTCCGCTTCTAGTGAAGCCTCCGCCTCCCCCCACATTGTCTATCTGAGGTGAAGAAGTTGATGATTCTAAAGTGATTTTCTGCCCCTCGCAGTACAGATCTGAGCCATAATGCCAAGGGATGGCATTATTGCTTTCATAAGGAACTGGCCCCGGCACTGTGATAGTGACTGGACTGATAGCAGCTGCAGAAGGGACCACAATGGTGTGTGGATCATAGTATATGGTAACTGGAGCTCGGACAGGAGTAGCAATTTGTTGTGAATTGTTGGAAGGAATATCTGCGGGTGTCACACCCTAAATTTTGACCGAGCAATTTTTTTTTCCTTCATCTGGCGCTTTTTATCGATTTATTTGATAGTCAGTCTTTTTCGTTTTTTTAGTCCATTAATATTCAATCAGGCACTTTCTTTTCATTTTATGTCTCTTTTTTTTTATTTATCGTTGGGAATTTAATTTTAGATTTTGTGTTTGAGAATTTAGTCTCATTTCATCTTTTATTTTTTTATTTTTAAATATATAATTGTATTAGATTTCTTAGAATTTTAGTTTAGTCTAAGTTCTAGTTATCATTTATTTTATTATGCTTGTTCTAAGGTTAAAAAAAACGCTCTTTTTTAATTTAGGTTGTGTAATTATATTTTCAAGTAGTTTTCTTTTAATTAGTTAATTAATTTTTATTTTTAATTAGTTTAATTTAATTTGTAGATTTAGTGTTAGTTTATATCTTTTTTTTAAACTTAATTTAGTTTAGCTTAGGATTAATTTTTATTTTTATTAAGTTTAATTTTATTTTGATTCAGCTTAATAGTTTTATTTAAGTTACTTTTCTTTTAGTTATTTACTTTTTGTTTATTTTAATTTTTATTTTAGATTTTATTAGTTTAATTTCAATTAATTTTGTTTTTAGTTAGTTTTATTCCACAATGTTAGTTCAAATGACCAGTACATATACAACTATGTCCAACCCGCAACGTCCTTTTCACCAAGCCTCACACCTGCTATGTTTAAACTCTCTGCTATACCAAACCAAAAAAAAACTGCACACAGATCACAACCTGCTTCATTGACCAAGAATACTTTCACCAAAATAGACACTTCAATACCTGC
The DNA here is from genome assembly GCA_963966055.1 of Lathyrus aphaca. Taxonomy (NCBI): domain Eukaryota; kingdom Viridiplantae; phylum Streptophyta; class Magnoliopsida; order Fabales; family Fabaceae; genus Lathyrus; species Lathyrus aphaca. The sequence continues at coordinate 374,764,628 of OZ014523.1, forward strand.
ATACAAAAATTAAAAAGGGACAATTGATTAGAAAAGGAACAACATAGGGAGGGTCTTGAGGACTGGAAAAAGACAGAAAACGGGGGTGGGGGGTTCGAAAAACTGGAAGCCTCAGATTAACTACAAAAAAAAAACAGAACAAGAGTATTTTAGATACTCACCACTTCACGAAGCCAAAAAAGGAGAAAATCACTAACAACAACACAAACTCAACACGAACCATCCTCCTTCATTCGAACCAGAACCCTCCTGCTTCTTTCTCTTGATCTTCAAAAAACCAGCAAAGAAATACCCTTCATCACACCTGAACGCTCCAATCGCGACCTCCCCCCTTTCGTCAATCACCGCCACCTCGCAAACACTCTCCTTTCCACCACCATATCCGAAAAAGCCACCTGAAAAAAGAAGAAGAAACAAACCAAACCCAGTTTCTTTTGTCACTCAAATCACTCACTTGCACCACCCGCCTCCACCTTCAACTCCATCAATCCGAACTCGCCAAAACCATAATCATCGTCCGCCCCCTTCAACCCCCTTTTTCTCCTCTCCAAAACTCCATTATCAACTCTCACAAGCTGAATCTTCCGTCGCGAAAACCGAAACAGTAAACCACAAATCACTTCAACCACAACCTCGCTTTCCTTCATCACCAACAACATTTAAACACTCTCCCTCCACAAACAACCTCAACCATCCATCAACCTTCTGAACTCACAACCGCCATCACCACCTGTTTCCTGCCGCCACCACACAACGAACCTTCGAATCCCCCCCTCAATCAACACCGAACTCACCTTCAATAAACCTTCAAAACGGCCGAAGCCTCCATCAACCCGAACGCCACCATCTCCTGCAAGCTTCAACCAATACAAGAAAAAAACACCTAAGAACCTCCCTGTTCATAAACCAAACTCCTCATCTCAAAAAATCACCGAAACCCTTTATCATTCAAACCAACCGCCGCGAAACCGCGACTCAGAGAGACCTACGAGCGAAGCAAGCGCTCTGAAACCCCAACCGCCATAGCCGCTCACCTCCGCCGTGAACCCTCAATCGTATCCACCAATGATTGGCCGCGAGTCGATGAGCAGAAGATGACCGAGTGAGAAACACAGTGAGAAATGAACGCGAGGGAAGAGAGGATCAGAGCAGGACGGAAACGAAGGTTCTTGTTTTGCTACAGAGGAAGCTCGTTTTTTCGCGGAAGGTAGTTCGTTGTTCTTCCTTTTTGTCACCCGTTTACTTTCGTAGGAAGAATATTGTTGGAGGATGTTGAGTTCTTGCTGATTCTCCATAGCAGCAGATTAAACTCCCACTGTGTTTTCTTTTAATTTCACGTTTTGTATTTGGTTTATGTTTCTGAAAATAGGTTGCGGCGGCTTTATCTTTTTTCTAGGGTTTTCTATTCCCTTTCTATTACAAGCGAACTGGGTCAGGGAACAAGACCCGACCCGCTTTAGTTACCCGCGGGTTAGCTCCCATGTGGGCCGCTGTTGGGCCAGCTATTCCCCTTTTATGTGTTTGTGTTTAAATTTCAAATTTCATTCTTTCACTTAACCTTGTGTTTATAATTCCTATTTTTACTTCACATTTTTCTTTTAAAAAAAAGGTTAAATAAACTTTGAAAAATTCTATATTATTAATGTTAACTAATTTTATTTTTATTAATCAGTTCTTAAAAATTGCACTTAGTTAGTTTTTTTTCTTTCTTCTTATTTGTTATATTTATAAGATGTTTGTTTGTTTTCTTCTTAAATTCATTCATTTGGTTGCAGCGACAGTATGTGACCTGTTAATATTTTTATTATTCCCTCTTTTCGACCATAAAATATTAAGTGGAGCATGGGTATAATATTTAAAATAATAACAATCGCCGCCAAAATAAAATTTCTTTGTCCAACACCAAATAAACGACCCATTTCGCCTACATTGGCACACACGTAAGTCGGTCACCAAGTGATCGCCATCTGCACGACTTATCGCTCGCCTTAATTAATTTTACGAAAGAAGGAACTCCGGAGTCTAGCATTCTGCACGTTCTGGATTGAACCGCAAATGGGCTAGCCTCACGCGTTGGTTCAATCACCATTCGTATAAAAAAAATCTTTAATAAATTAAATTACGAAAGAAGGAATTCCGGAGTCTAGCATTCCGCACGTTCTGGATTGAACCGCAAATGGGCTAGCCTCACGCGTTGGTTCAATCACCATTCGTATAAACAAATCTTTAATAAATTAAATTACGAAAGAAGGAACTTCGGAGTCTAGCATTCCGCACGTTCTGGATTGAACCGCAAATGGGCTAGCCTCACGCGATGGTTCAATCATCATTCGTATACCAACAAATTTAAATCATTTTATATTTAATTATCGAAAGACAGAATTCCGGAGTCTAGCATTCCGCACGTTATGGATTGGACCGCAACATGGGCTAGCCCCACGCGATGTGTTCAATCGCCCTTTCGTTTAAAACATCTTAACAAAGTCAAACACTTTTTTCTCTAAAACGAACATTGTTTAAATCATTCTATCTCTCGAACAAGCTAGCGCTTCAGCCTCCACCGCGAGTATAAGCCAATGCTTAACAGTAGAATGCCTTTTAAACAACTGTTCAATAAAAACCACAAACCGTAGTAGCACGAACTACGAAGCTCTGACTTTCCCATTGCACAAGGGAATACGTAGGCACGGGGATTTTAATCCTTCGCGAGCACCCTAATAAAATTTAACTATTTCTCCGTTTAAAAACTTTAACCATTTCTTATCCTTCCTTTAGGTTGTATCTATATCTCCCTTTTCTCTCGTAGAATAAATATAATTAGGTGGCGGCTCTGTTGTTTTGTTTTAGGATCGTATTTTTCGAGGTACGACAGCGGGATCGTAGTATATCGTAACCGTTGAGACGCTTTCACTAACTTGTGATGATGTTATAGAAGATATTGTTGATTGGACAAGTGCTAAAGTTGTAGCAGGAAATGAAGGAATAATAGGTGTTGTCGTTGTAGAAGGAATTGTGACTGAACTTATATCCGTTGAAGTGATTGACTGAGTAATTGTTGGAGTTGTAGTAGAATCTGTTGGAACAATGGTTGCTGATGTTTTAGGAGTATCTGTAATCATTGATGGAGAAACTGTTGGAGTTGTAGTTGCTATTGTCGTAATCTGAAGAATTGGGGACACCTAAGTTTAGAATTGGATTTTATTAGTGTTAGTCTCCAAGGACTCGCTCCTTGCACGCCTAACATGAAAGCTCCCCCAGATAGTTAGACTTTTCATAGATCTTGTCACAACGCAGCTAGCCTGTCGCGGGACCTGATTCATGAAAGGGCTGTGATTCTGGGACCCCCTAGGACCTGTTTCAATTTTGGTAGTTGTGTAATGTTAGGCTCCAAGGACTCGCTCCTTGCACGCCTAGCATGAGAACTCCACTCAAGGTAGACCTTATCGTTATTATCGTCACAATGCAGCTAGCCTGCGGCGGGGCGTTAATACGATAAACGTCCGTGACCTTGAGTTTCCATAAACCATCACCGTAAAAACCCTCCTGTGAGTTGGACTTATGGGTAACAAAACGTAGAACCAATCTCTTACAGCCCCACCTGTTAAAAGGGTTCCGAATTCACCTTGCACCCTGCATCCTTGCATTCCTGTGTCTTTGCATCTCAGCATCATATGCAATTTCAGTAAGGTCTTCAAGGAACAAAGAGATGTCTATTGCAAACATCGCAAGTTTAACCATAGACAAACTTCAGCTTATAATTCCTTTTGGAAATTTTTTTTATAATTGGATGTTTGCATTTACTTTTGAGTTCCTTGAAACCATCCTTGCTTTGCATCCATTCGTATACCATTGCATCTACATTGCATAATCTTTTTCTTCCCTCAGAGTAAGCTCATTCTATCCTTTGTCTCGAGTAGAGCAGTTTGATTCCCGGCACGTGTCCTGAGCTAAGAACCATGTCTCAAGAAACAACAGATGAACTGAGAAGAAGTCAGGAATTGTTGAAAGTGGAGGTTATTTCCTTGAAAAAGAAGATGGAGTGGGTCTTGGAAACCTTACAAGCTCTGTTGAAGAAGGAGGGTCGCCCTGTGCCCATTTCCGCAGCAGAGAAAGCTAATGTCCTACCTCCATTCGATGCTGCCTTGAGTCAAGATTGTTTCCCTGTGGAAACTCCTCATCTGCCAACTCATGGCTCTACCCTATTAGGTCAAAGTCAACCTCTGATTTTCAAATCAATACCTCAATACCCTCTGGCAGTTTCTTCTCAAGGTCAGAAAAAGAAGCGAAAGCGAAACAAGGGACAGTGTCAGAACAAAGGGAGTGAAGTTCACCATGAACCTATTCATGTGCCACTCAGCAAGCTCTACCCGTTACTTATCCAGAATTCATTGATGACTCCTTACGCACCTGTGCCATCGCCAAATACATGGTATAACCCTGATAGGAATGCGATGTGTGAATTCCATAAAGGGGTGGTAGGACATGATTTGAATACTTGCCCTGAATTGAAAGTCTGGGTACAAAGGTTGATCCATAGCAAAAGGTTAATCCTTGAAGAGGACCATCCAGAGGTTGAATGTAGATACCGCACTGGAGCCTTGGGGCACCCTATCGAAGAATGCCAGAGTTTTGAGTTACAAAGTGTCACTAAGTCGCTAATCCCCCAAGAAGGAGAGTCAAGTGCAGACAATTTAATTGTTGAGCCAGGAGATAAGAAGGGAAAGAGACCTATGAAGATTCTTAAAATTTTGTACCATAAAGAACAGGTCATGCGCCTAACTGATGGAGCGTCTTTTCCTTCTCACAAGAGTATCAGGACACCATCTGGAAATTTCAATGTCGCCACTCCTGCTGGCGGAAGCAAAGGAGAAGTAGGGGGTGAATCGAGGGAGATGACATCCAGCATTGAGTGTGAGGAACTAAAAAGTCATCACAACAAGCGACTAGCAGTACCTAGTGTGCCAGTAGTGCCAGCTTGTCAAAGATTGAGAGCTCAGGATTCTTACCCGAAGGGTGCCTCAAATCAGAATTGAAGACAAGGGAGAAGACCTCCAGCCCTTCAAATCCCAATGACCTACACGGAATTATACCCTTCATTGTTGAAGAAAGGATTGGTTGTTCCAAAGCCTTTTGGTCCCTTACCAGATCCACTCCCAGCAAACTACAATCCGAATGTCCGTTGTCTATTCCATGATGGTGCTTCAGGGCATGATTTGGAAGGCTGTTATGCCTTAAAACGCGCTGTGAAATATTTAATTGAGAAGGACATTCTTTCATTTGAAGACACTACTCCAATTATCAGGGACAACTCTCGTCCAAGTCAGCAAGCCCAGAGCCAAGGATATCTGAATCAGCATCAGAGTCAGCATAAGCCTCGCAACAATTTGGAAAGAAGGAATGCTCCTCTTCATCCAGTACCTTTATCATACACTCAACTTCTGCAACCTTTGATTCAAAGCTCTTTAGTGGTTCCCAAGTCTCTCAAGCCAGTGTCAGAGCCATACCCTCCTGAGTTTAATCCACATGAGCAATGTGGATATCATGCTGGATCATTGGGGCATTCAACTGAAGACTACAGAGCTTTTCAAGCCAGGGTACAACATTTGATCGATAAAAGGTGCATATCCTTCTCAGAAGGAAAACTGTTGGTTCATGTCAACCTCTCTCCTGGGTGACTTTTTGGTGCATCTCTTGAAGACAGTGAATCAAGACTTTTTAAATTCCCTAAAGCTGGCAATCTCCTGTTTGTTTCAGCATTATTGTATTTTCTTTGCATGTTGATTTTGTATTTGCTTGTTAGCATTTGTTTTGTTTTGAATTGGCAAGATTAATGAAATGTTTATGCATATTTTGAATCAATCCATTCGTATTCACTCGTTGTCTTTCATTGTTACAAAAAAAGCAAAAATATATTTCTATCTTTTGTTTATCAAACTTTTGTTTTAGCAAAGATTGTTAGGGAGGATGATGAAAACCAGATACCTAAGTTCTCCATTTGTATGCTCTCAATTAAAACCTTGCCAATGATGTACATGCATTATTTCAAATTCCCAAACATCGGTGAAATAAGGAAGATAATCCCTCGCTAACCCCTTCGAGCTTAGAAGTAGGAGTTTTCTTTTTCAAAAATGTAAGAAACCCTTAATTTCAAACCTGTGGCAGGGTAGTCAGTTTAGTTAATCTGTTTTCATTCAATCTTCAAGAGATTCAATCCATCATTCAAGAAGGATCAGCTACATACTTTCATTCACACACCAAAGAGGTCGTGAAAAGTCAAAAAGTTTGTAGTGCATGTTCTCTATCCTCCAATAAAATGGCAGTCATAACCGTTCAACAAAGGAATGACGTAAGGAAAAAGAAATACAAAGAAAAGTCCACTAAGTCAAAAACAGAAAATGACGGCTTAGGCGAAAGTTAATGAAGTCATCAAATCCAGCAAAGCAAGATAAAGCAAGGTGGCTGCCATCACTTTCAAATCCTGATCCTTATCACGCATTTGTCAAAAGAGTTTTGAGATATGAATGCGTATGTCAAATTAACTGAACATAGGATTGGAGTTTATCACGAAGATGGGATGGGTACAAATAAATTTTGAGCCTTTTATCTTTCGTTTCATAAACCGTGAGCCAAGCCACGTTGCAACCCTTAAAAGACCTAATTGAGGCAGGGTTTATTTCGAAAGCATACTACAACAAGGTTGTGTTAACCCGACTCCTAACGATCTTTGCTAATCATTTGTATTGATCACTTGATCTGCCATTCCATAAAATGGCTAGATCCACTTTTTATTTTAAATCAACTCCATTGTATCGCTATCATACCAATAAATTGAGATTTCAAAACTTGCATAAATGTTGCATTAAAATTGCCAATTTTTTAAATAAATAATGTTTGTTCGCAAGTCAATTCAGCATCAACGGAATCCCGACGAACGCAGCCAGTTAGGCAGTTCGACTTGGTAAGGAAAGCCCAGCCAGGGGCAACCACTTCAAGAATAAGCAATCTCTTCAAAAAGTCAGCATCTCAGAGGTTGAACTTTTTCTCGAGGCTCATACTAGAGTAATTTATCACCAACGGTTCAAGAATTCAATGACCAGTCAAATCAAAAGTTTCCCCTCCTAGGAGTTGGGTAACCAGGGGCAAGACACTTCAAGAACCAGTCAATCTAAATCAATCCTTTCAGGAGTCAACAATTTAGAGGTTAAGCTCTCCTCAAGACTCATACTTGAGCGAGTTATCAGAAAGAATTCAAGAGTTCAATGGCCAGCCAGACCAGAAGCCTCCCATCCCAGGGATCAGATAACCAGGGGCAAATCTCCGATGTTCAAGTACCGGCACAGCCATTTCAAAGTCTATGCCATGGCAGGTTGTTTCCAAACCTTTTGAAAAGGATGTGTTCAAGAAACCATTGATTCAGGGGCAAGATGAATCACACAGGGGCAATTCCTCTCCGTGCTTACAAGTTTGTTCAAGCAGGCCTTATACAACAACAAATGTTGAGTTCAAGACAGGTGTCGGGAATCATGTCGTCATCTTTGTCTCCTTCTAGAGAGTCGTCTGCAAAGAACTTATTCCATCCTTACCCACCCAGGGGCATATTTTGAAAATCACTGAGTCAGTGCATAATCACTCTCATGCTTTAGTCATGTCGCTTCGCTCATAGCGTTAAACCTTGCATATCTAGCATATCTCCAGGTCAAAACCCAGGGAAACCAATTCCTGTATGGTGTTTCTTTTGAAATTTTATTTTTCAACCCAGTGCTGTCTGGTAATCATTTTTTTCAACCCAGTCCCGTCTGGTAGCCATTTCATTTTCAACCCAGTCCCGTCTGGTAGTCATTTCATTTTCAACCCAGTCCCGTCTGGTAGTCATTTATTTTTCAACCCAGTCCCGTCTGGCAGTCATTTAGTTTTCAACCCAGTCCCATCTGGTAGTCATTTATTTTCAATCCAGTCCTGTCTACTAGTCATTTATTTTTCAACCCAGTACCGTCTGGTAGTCATTTATTTTCAACTCAGTCCCGTCTGGTTAGCCATTTCATTTTCAACCCAGTCCCATCTGGTAGTCATTTCATTTTCAACCCAGTCCCGTCTGGTATTCATTTATTTTTCAACCCAGTCCCGTCTGGCAGTCATTTATTTTTCAACCCAGTCCCGTCTGGTAGTCATTTATTTTCAATCCAGTCCTGTCTGCTAGTCATTTATTTTTCAACCCAGTCCCGTCTGGTAGTCATTTATTTTCAACCCAGTCCCGTCTGGTTAGTCATTTATTTTCAACCCAGTCCCGTCTGGTTAGTCATTTATTTTCAACCCAGTCCCGTCTGGTAGTCATTTATTTTTCAACCCAGTCCCGTCTGGTAGACATTTATTTTTCAACCCAGTCCCGTCTGGTAGTCATTTATTTTCAACCCAGTCTCGTCTGGTAGTCATTTATTTTCAACCCAGTCCCGTCTGGTAGTCATTTATTTTCAACCCAGTCCCGTCTGGTAGTCATTTATTTTTCAACCCAGTCCTGTCTGGTAGTCATTTATTTTCAAACCAGTTCCTGTCTGATATTCATTTCCTTTTCAAACCAGTTTTCGCCCGTTAACCCATTCTGAACCAGTTCCCACCTGGTATTTTCACTTAAAAGTTATTTGACAGTCAGTTCTTGTCTGACAGTTATCTTTTTTCCAAATCCAACTAAAAACCAATTCTTGATTGACAAACCATTTCCAAAGTCAGCCCCCGCCTGACAATAAAGAAACCAGTTTTTGTCTGACGTATCAAGAGAAAAATCATTTTGTCATTAGCAGCTTTGTCTGAAAATCCATTTGTTGTTGATGCTCTTTGGTATGGTTCATCAAAGTGTTTCCCCCAGTAACACTAATATCCCCTGCAGTGGTCCTCCTTATTATTAATATCCACCTTTTTACCACCAATATTTCTCTTAAGTCCAATCGTCATTGGCACAAATCCTTCAGGTTCTTCATTTAGGAAATTTCCGGATTTTGGACGTTTATCCTGTTTAAAACTCCAACATTTTATTGCCAACAGGTCTCTTGGAGCCGTTGACTATTTGAGTATGCTATTTTATACCCCTGGTATCAGTTGGTTGCACAAAGCCACTACCCAAAACTTGTGTTCGTTCTCTTTATCCTCGATCTCTACAGTTACACTTGAACCTGTTGATTTACCACTTTGGATTTACGTCTGTCTTTTATTTTCCTGACCACCGTGTCAATATCTGTTATTTACATTCTCCGGCCACCGCGTCAATGCATGTATTTTATTTCCTGACCACCGTGTCGACGTCCGTTATTTTTATTTCCCGACCGCTGTGTCGATATTTTGTTTATTCCTGACTGTCGTGTCGATATCCGCTATTTTATTCTCCTGACTGTCGAGTCGATGTCTTTTCCATTTTTTCTCAATCACTGAATCGTTGTATTGGGACCCCCAGCAACCGCCTTGAGCTTGTTAACTCATCACTTCAGTTAGCCTGTCTTTAATCTCGCATTTTGCTTTCCAGTCTTTTGTTATCCTTAGTGCCAGCAGTTACATTCGAACCTGTTGATCTATCACTTTGGACACATCATTGTTTAGTCTTGTCATCCCCAACATAATTTTTATCCCCAGTGGGTCTCTGCCCTCAGTTTTCGTTTGCATGGATCATCATTGCATTTGTCCTCATCATACCATTTACAGCATATTCATCACTAAAAAAGTCAGCATGATAGGATTCATTGCATCTCGCATATCATATCCCAGCAAAACACAGAAGTCTCTCACGATTTCATAGTATTGCATATCATTGCATTTCATTTGCAGTCGGTCAAACTTTTTGGGCATTTTAATATTTAATCCTCTTCCACCTCGAATGTCCGAAAACCTTGTTTATTCATACATTCAGGCTCAAGAAGATTAAATAGGGGCAACTGTCACACCCTAAATTTTGACCGAGCAATTTTTTTCCCTTCATCTGGCGCTTTTTATCGATTTATTTGATAGTCAGTCTTTTTCGTTTTTTTAGTCCATTAATATTCAATCAGGCACTTTCTTTTCATTTTATGTCTCTTTTTTTTTTATTTATCGTTGGGAATTTAATTTTAGATTTTGTGTTTGAGAATTTAGTCTCATTTCATCTTTTATTTTTTTATTTTTAAATATATAATTGTATTAGATTTCTTAGAATTTTAGTTTAGTCTAAGTTCTAGTTATCATTTATTTTATTATGCTTGTTCTAAGGTTAAAAAAAAACGCTCTTTTTTAATTTAGGTTGTGTAATTATATTTTCAAGTAGTTTTCTTTTAATTAGTTAATTAATTTTTATTTTTAATTAGTTTAATTTAGTTTGTAGATTTAGTGTTAGTTTATATCTTTTTTTTAAACTTAATTTAATTAGCTTAGGATTAATTTTTATTTTTATTAAGTTTAATTTTATTTTGATTCAGCTTAATAGTTTTATTTAAGTTACTTTTCTTTTAGTTATTTACTTTTTGTTTATTTTAATTTGTATTTTAGATTTTATTAGTTTAATTTCAATTAATTTTGTTTTTAGTTAGTTTTATTCCACAATGTTAGTTCAAATGACCAGTACATATACAACTATGTCCAACCCGCAACGTCCTTTTCACCAAGCCTCACACCTGCTATGTTTAAACTCTCTGCTATACCAAACCAAAAAAAAACTGCACACAGATCACAGCCTGCTTCATTGACCAAGAATACTTTCACCAAAATAGACACTTCAATACCTGCATATAAAAATTAAAAAGGGACAATTGATTAGAAAAGGAACAACATAGGGGGGGTCTTGAGGACTGGAAAAAGACAGAAAACGGGGGTGGGGGGTTCGAAAAACTGGAAGCCTCAGATTAACTACAAAAAAAAACAGAACAAGAGTATTTTAGATACTCACCACTTCACGAAGCCAAAAAAGGAGAAAATCACTAACAACAACACAAACTCAACACGAACCATCCTCCTTCATTCGAACCAGAACCCTCCTGCTTCTTTCTCTTGACCTTCAAAAAACCAGCAAAGAAATACCCTTCATCACACCTGAACGCTCCAATCGCGACCTCCCCCCTTTCGTCAATCACCGCCACCTCGCAAACACTCTCCTTTCCACCAGCATATCCGAAAATGCCACCTGAAAAAAGAAGAAGAAACAGACCAAACCCAGTTTCTTTTGTCACTCAAATCACTCACTTGCACCACCCGCCTCCACCTTCAACTCCATCAATCCGAACTCGCCAAAACCATAATCATCGTCCGCCCCCTTCAACCCCCTTTTTCTCCTCTCCAAAACTCCATTATCAACTCTCACAAGCTGAATCTTCCGTCGCGAAAACCGAAACAGTAAACCACAAATCACTTCAACCACAACCTCGCTTTCCTTCATCACCAACAACCTTTAAACACTCTCCCTCCACAAACAACCTCAACCACCCATCAACCTTCTGAACTCACAACCGCCATCACCACCTGTTTCCTGCCACCACCACACAACGAACCTTCGAATCTCCCCCTCAATCAACATCGAACTCACCTTCAATAAACCTTCAAAACGGCCGAAGCCTCCATCAACCCGAACACCACCATCTCCTGCAAGCTTCAACCAATACAATAAAAAAACACCTAAGAACCTCCCTGTTCATAAACCAAACTCCTCACCTCAAAAAATCACTGAAACCCTTTATCATTCAAACCAACCGCCGCGAAACCGCGACACAGAGAGACCTACGAGCGAAGCAAACGCTCCGAAACCCCAACCGCCCTAGCCGCTCACCTCCGCCGTGAACCCTCAATCGTATCCACCACTGATTGGCCGCGAGTCGATGAGCAGAAGATGAGCGAGTGAGAAACGCAGTGAGAAACGAACGCGAGGGAAGAGAGGATCAGAGCAGGACGGAAACGAAGGTTCTTGTTTTGCTACAGAGGAAGCTCGTTTCTTCGCGGAATGTAGTTCGTTGTTCTTCCTTTTTGTCACCCGTTTACTTTCGTAGGAAGAATATTGTTGGAGGATGTTGAGTTCTTGCTGATTCTCCATAGCAGCAGATTAAACTCCCACTGTGTTTTCTTTTAATTTCACGTTTTGTATTTGGTTTATGTTTCTGAAAATAGGTTGCGGCGACTTTATCTTTTTTCTAGGGTTTTCTATTCCCTTTCTATTACAAGCGAACTGGGTCAGGGAACAAGACCCGACCCGCTTTAGCTACCCGCGGGTTAGCTCCCATGTGGGCCGCTGTTGGGCCAGCTATTCCCCTTTTATGTGTTTGTGTTTAAATTTCAAATTTCATTCTTTCACTTAACCTTGTGTTTATAATTCCTATTTTTACTTCACATTTTTCTTTTAAAAAAAAGGTTAAATAAACTTTGAAAAATTCTATATTATTAATGTTAACTAATTTTATTTTTATTAATCAGTTCTTAAAAATTGCACTTAGTTAGTTTTTTTTCTTTCTTCTTATTTGTTATATTTATAAGATGTTTGTTTGTTTTCTTCTTTAATTCATTCATTTGGTTGCAGCGACAGTATGTGACCTGTTAATATTTTTATTATTCCCTATTTTCGACCATAAAATATTAATTGGAGCATGGGTATAATATTTAAAATAATAACAATCACCGCCAAAATAAAATTTCTTTGTCCAACACCAAATAAACGACCCATTTCGCCTACATTGGCACACACGTAAGTCGGTCACCAAGTGATCGCCATCTGCACGACTTATCGCTCGCCTTAATTAATTTTACGAAAGAAGGAACTCCGGAGTCTAGCATTCCGCACGTTCTGGATTGAACCGCAAATGGGCTAGCCTCACGCGTTGGTTCAATCACCATTCGTATAAAAAAACTTTAATAAATTAAATTACGAAAGAAGGAATTCCGGAGTCTAGCATTCCGCACGTTCTGGATTGAACCGCAAATGGGCTAGCCTCACGCGTTGGTTCAATCACCATTCGTATAAAAAAATCTTTAATAAATTAAATTACGAAAGAAGGAACTCCAGAGTCTAGCATTCCGCACGTTCTGGATTGAACCGCAAATGGGCTAGCCTCACGCGATGGTTCAATCATCATTCGTATACCAACAAATTTAAATCATTTTATATTTAATTATCGAAAGACAGAATTCCGGAGTCTAGCATTCCGCACGTTATGGATTGGACCGCAACATGGGCTAGCCCCACGCTATGTGTTCAATCGCCCTTTCGTTTAAAACATCTTAACAAAGTCAAACACTTTTTTCTCTAAAACGAACATTGTTTAAATCATTCTATCTCTCGAACAAGCTAGCGCTTCAGCCTCCACCGCGAGTATAAGCCAATGCTTAACAGTACAATGCGTTTTAAACAACTGTTCAATAAAAACCACAAACCGTAGTAGCACGAACTACGAAGCTCTGACTTTCCCATTGCACAAGGGAATACGTAGGCACGGGGATTTTAATCCTTCGCGAGCACCCTAATAAAATTTAACTATTTCTCCGTTTAAAAACTTTAACCATTTCTTATCCTTCCTTTAGGTTGTATCTATATCTCCCTTTTCTCTCGTAGAATAAATAGAATTAGGTGGCGGCTCTGTTGTTTTGTTTTAGGATCGTATTTTTCGAGGTACGACAGCGGGATCGTAGTATATCGTAACCGTTGAGAAGCTTTCACTAACTTGTGCTGATGTTATAGAAGATACTGTTGATTGGACAAGTGCTAAAGTTGTAGCAGGAAATGAAGGAATAATAGGTGTTGTCGTTGTAGAAGGAATTGTGACTGAACTTATATCCGCTGAAGTGATTGACTGAGTAATTGTTGGAGTTGTAGTAGAATCTGTTGGAACAATGGTTGCTGATGTTTAGGAGTATCTGTAATCATTGATGGAGAAACTGTTAGAGTTGTAGTTGCTATTGTCGTAATCTGAAGAATTCCATCTCTAATGAGGCCATCTATTCCATTTCTCAGTCTCTCACATCCATTAACAACAATGTTGCAATATCCACAGCCGAGCTCGCAGCCGGGAAACACTTGGCATTCCAACAGCTGAGCTTTGATTTCAACCAAGGGTGTTCGGATATATGTAACACTACTAATCAATGTGGATGGTTTTCCCTCTTCAATAGCATTAATCCTAGGCCCGTTGGGGGAGGTGCAAAATTGAGAGCTTTTGAGTCCATTAAATCTTGGACTTTCATCTGCAGGGCCCTGCATTTTTCAGTATTATGCCCCGGCGCGTTTGAGTGGAATGCACACCTGGCATTTGCATCATAATTCTTTGGAAGATTAAGAGGATCTGGAGGTGCCAATGTCCTTAACTCAACTAAGTTGAGCTTCAGGAGTTGTGGCAAGAGTGCAGCATACGGCATTGGAATTGGGTCAATTACCCTGTTGGCTTGAGATGGTCTTTGTTGGAAGGGACGTTGTTGTTGATTGTTATTGTTGTTGTTGTATGACCTTTGTTGCAGATAATGAACTCGTTGCTGATACTGTGGTTGTTGTTGTTGAGGATATAATGGTTGTTGAGGAATTGGGGCTGGGATGGTGACAGCTGCTATTGACCGGTGATCATATTGAGGCCTGCCCCTGCTTGTATGAATGGAATTTGTTTCACCTGCCCTTCGGGGTCCTGCAAAACGCTTTCTGGGATTGCTGGATGAACTTGCACCACTGTCGGAGATTTTGCCCATCTTTAGGAGACTTTCAATTCTCTCACCAGCTATGACTACGTCAGCAAAACTGGTAGAGGAGAAAGCAGCTAGTCTATCAATATAAGTCCCTTGCAATGTGTTCATGAACATGTCAGCCATTTCTCTTTCCGACATGGGTGGTTGGACAGCAGCAGCAAGTTGTCTCCATCTCTGAGCATACTCTCGGAAGCTTTCTCTAGAAGATTGAGACATACCCATTAGGAGAGTTCTATTGGGAGCCATGTCCAGGTTGTATTAATATTGGCGGATGAAAGCCTCAGCCAAATCCTTCCAGCATCTTATGGTGGCCCTAGAAAAATGCGAATACCATTCCCTCGAAGCTCTAGTCATACTGTCCTCAAAGTAGAACATCCACAACTTTTCATCCATAGTATACGCTTTGAGCCTTCCCAAGAAAGACTGTAGATGAGTGCGAGGACAGGAGGTACCATTGTACTTTTCAAAGCATGGAGGTTTGAATTTGTGGGGAATTTTCACCTCATCTACAAGGCCCATGTCCATTACATCGAAGCCCAAAGAATTTTGGGATTCCAAGGATCTTAACTTCTCAACAATCTCGTCCAATCTCCTGTCATATACCTCATCCCCAGCTCCTATGACAGTGAACTGTTCTTCTTGGGGATCCTCCTGCAGGATTCTGCCCCCAGCAGTATTACCTTGAACATTCCTCGGGATGTTAACCTCTGGATCCAGATGAGGTCCATACACTAGTGGGTCAATACGAGGCTGGCCCCGTTCATTGTTGCTAGTTCCTCCTGTTCCAAGATGAGGCTCCTCAGGAGTTTGTCTTTCCACCAGCTCTCTTAACCTTTCTTGACTCTGGGCTAAGCCAGTCATTACTGCCATAAATTGAGACATCTGATTTCTCATCTCTACTCTCTTATTGGCCATCTGGTTTCTGACCTCAGACAGGTCCTGTTGTACTTGTTCCATTTGAATGCCGGGAAGGTTGTTACGAGTTGGGTACCGGTGCGCGCGGTTGACAGGGAACACTCGGCGACGAGCAATGTTTCCTAAGATCATAACAAAGTTAGAAACAATAATAACAAAACCTACAAAACAAAAACAAAGTTAGTATGCAATGCAGTATGCTTATTTGTTTTCCAAGGTATCCGGTTTGGTTCTTGGTTTTGACCTTTCCAGACCTTAAGGAAGATGCTTGATATTGCTGAGAGAAAAGCCCAAAAACAAACTAAAATATATAACAAATGATGAAACATACATAGTCTATTTTACAATACACGCCCATGGAGGGTCAAAAATACAACAAAAGGAAAAGTACATCAAATGGAAACAAAAACACACAAAGAATCAGACATCCAACCCAAATTCATCTTCTCTGACCTCCTTCAGGAGTGCCTCAGTCACTGGACCAGCTGGGTGCTCTGTAATGGTCCTAATGAGGAGGTTCCTGGTAGCAATGGCAGTGGTTAGCTTCTTATGCCTATCCTGGTCCTTTGACCTCTTTAATCCTGCTCTAAGCTTCAATTCTGAAATCTCTTTCTGAGCTTCCAACAAAGCTTCATGCTGCTTCTTTTCACTGGCTTCTAGCTGTTCAATCTTGGCTTGATTCTTCTGGTCTTCTTGTGTACGGGCTTCAGTGATCCTGACCCACCTAGCCTGACTCTCTTGCAGATAGAGCTCAGTCCTAGCCTTCTGAATTTTGGCCTCTTTACAGGCATTCTTCAATATCTGTTCCCCAGCTCTTGCTTTCCTGATGTAGTCCTATGTCTTCTCAATTTTGGCAAGATGCTCCACCCTGAGCCTTTCCAATTTCTCAATGTCCAGACGACAATCACTCCTTTCCCAAAGGGTCTTCTTCAAGGCTTGAGATAGCTGCTCATTCCTTTCCTTCAACTTTCCAAACTCCTCCAGGCTCACTATTGCTGTAGGCTGTACTGTGGATGGCCCAGGTATATCTTCCAAGATGAAAGGAATTCTGGTAATTTGAGCTCTAGTACGGGACCAGTCATAGTACTGAGCTGAAGCAACATTATTACATATTCCAAGAATAGCCACTCCTTTTGTATGGATGTTGTCCCAATCCCAGGATGCTTGTCTGACAACAGCTGAATTAGGTTTCACTTCACAATATAGGGTCTCAGCTAAATCCTGTCCTCTGGGAGGGTGAACCAAGGCATAACCCAGTTGTCTCTTAAACAGTAAAGGGTTGTAGTTGATGCAACCCTTCACTCCTATCAGAGGCACATTTGGGTATTGCCCATAGCTGGTGATAATGTCCTTGCCTTTGGTGCTCTGGTTGCACCATCTAATATCATCTGAAGTCAAGGCAATGAGCCTCTTGGCCCAATTCTTCTGTTGGTGGGGATTCAAGAAAGTATCTGACTTAGGAAGGTGTCTGAGCAGCCAGGTGTAAAACAAATGAGCCCAAATTTGTCAGCAAGAATGCCGTCCATCTGTTTCTTCTGAAGAAACCAGGGACCCCAGCCTTTGTTGTCAAGCTTTGCTCAATAAGTGCAGGCTCCAAGTACAATGCCCTTGCTATCTCTTCATTCCTGGGAAATGTCATATCTGGGTTGAAGGGGATTCTACCTCTGATAGGTACTCCAATCAATGAAGAAAATTCTTCCAGCAGAGGTCCTAGCTGAAAGTCTGGGAAGGTGAAGCATCTCAAAGGAGGGTCATAAAACTGTAAGCAGGTGTGGATCATGCTCCTCTGAGAAGGGTCAAGGTCCATAACCATATCCAGGATTCCTCCATAATGCTTTCAAAACAAAGGGATGTAATCAGGTGTGATGAGTGACTGGACCTGCCTGATACCAGTCAACACAGGCTCAAAGAAATGGTAGGATATGTTGCTCTTCCTGGGAGTAGTCTTGAGTGCTGCTGAAGAATATGAAGACAAATGCTGATGAAGATCACAGACTGATGCTGGAAGTGAACCACTGACAGACTGATGCTGGTGAGGAAATAACTGAAGCAGGTAACTGATGAAGACAGCTGAAGCAGAGGTCTATGCAGAAGAAGGGGTCAAAACCAAAACCAAGATACAAAGAAATGGATACCCTGAAAAGCAAATAAACAAATGTTAAATGATGCAATGATGATATATGCAAATGATATGCAAGGGTTTGTGATCAAGATGGATCTGATTATTTGTCTTGATATGTCCATGTATGTTCAAAAGTCCAGATGGGGGTTCAGAAATCCAGTAACCAGGGTGGGGGACTCAAATAAAGAGTCACATGTCCAGGGTTAATCACAAGAACTGTCCAAAGTGGAGTATTATTAAACAATACAGAAACAGGGTATGATGTGGCCAAGGGTTCCTGCAAACCTGTAAACGTCCCAACCCCCTCACAGGTAATGTTCTAGAACAAGGATCCTCAGACTTGGATCAGTTATGAGAAGTGTAAACACTTCTAACCCAGAGGTACAGTGATTACAATAACCATAAAAGATCCTCCTCTAATTCACCTCAGTTTCTGAAGGTCATAAAAAAGGTCATCCAGACTTAGCAGGCTTCCCAGATAGCCCTAGTACTACAGGAAATCTGTAGCACAGAGTTCTCAAGAAGAAACCCACATCTGAACCGTGTTTCATATTCCCGCACCAGACCGAAATGGAATGGGAAAGAACATGAACCACTCTAGCCTAGGTGTCACTCAGATCCCAGGTATAGGACCTTAAAATCTCAATGGAACCCCACCCACCAAAACAGAAAACCAGATCCAACACAGTGACAATGCCAATATTAAATATGCATAAGACTGTAAAGAAAGTAAATAAAGCTGTACATAAAGCAATAAATAAAGCAAAATACAATAAATACACATAGCACATAACACCCCAGTAAACACAAACCAAACAAGCGCTAGGAGGAACCCACAAAAAGAACCAAAAGCCCTGGTTGCAATATAAGGAGTCCCCAGCAGAGTCGCCAAGCTGTCGCTCCCACCAAATGACACCTGGGCCAAGAGGGGTACAAACGCGAACGGTCGGCGAAAAGAGAAAATGAAGAGAGTCGACAGCTAGGCATTTTTATCCCGAAGGAAACGTAATGCTGCATAAACCTAAGAAAAGATGGACAAGACGGTCGCGAACCAGAGAAACTGAGATAAGGGGTTGGTTACAACTTGGGAAGGTATTAGCACCCAGATTGTCCGTCGTACTCGACGGGATCCACGCTTGAAAGATTTGTGTTTTAAAGGGGTGGTGTCAGTGCTATTCTGTGTGCAAAAGCTGGAAAAGAATACAAGTGTCAATGTAAAAGAAATGTGAAGTGAAGTAAGAGGGTGTCAGTGTAGGAAAAGAATGTGAAGCTCAAGACTATGAGGCTTAAAGAATAATGCTGGTAGAGGGGGAATATACATAGACTTTTGTTCGATAACTATTAAGTTATGCCTACGTATCCTCATGTGCAATGAGGAAGTCAGAACACCGTAGTTCGACTCAAAGAGACAGAAAGGTAAATTGACTGATGAACAACTTGCTTGTCTATGCTCAAGTGTATGACATGTCTGGCTCAGGTGCTGACTGTCTTGCATTAGACGGAAGAAGCGGGTTCAAGTTTACGAGTGAATGAGAAGAGAAAAGAATCCCGAAGGAGACGATTATTGTTTGTTTTTGGTGTTTTCAATATTTTTATGCCTTTGAGGTTTGTCATAAGTTAATGAGCTTAATCCTAAACCAAGGGTTAGTAAACTCATCACATCTTCCCTCTGATTAGGGGTAATGAGAATACCTTAAGTATGAAGTAAACACCTCACACTTAATCACCACAATGTAGGATTAAGATCATTAACCTACTTGCATTTATTTAGATGTTTTTTTTGTTTTTTTTAGTGTTAAGTAATGAGTTTAAGCCATAATCAAGGATTTAATGAACTCATTACACCATCCTAATAGAAGGATGATAGATGAGAACATTTAAGCTGAGAAAGGCTCCTCAACTTAATCCATGATTAGGGATTAACCTTATGACAAAACAAAACCTTTATTAAATGGATTTTAGTTAATGGTAAGATTAAGATGTGGATTTTATGGTTTGTAAGACAACTTGAGGGGGACTTGTCCATTAACACTAGGGTTAGTCCTTCTTAACCACTTAAGGAAGAATTAGAACCCTAATGCAAGGCTCAAGCTACAAGCTTGATGTATTAGTGATTATTAGATGGATTGATTAAAGGATTTAAACACATTAAGGATTTAACACTTAGGATTAAAGTTATATACTCCATCCTAATAGAAGGATACAGGCATAACCCTAATCACAAAGCCTTAAAACCTTCAAGGTTTAGTCCTTGATCAAGAGATGAGAAGAGGAGACTCAAAGATGACCCAAAGGTAAAACTAATGGGGGGACTAATCAAACCCTAATTATGATCATGCTTGGGTGTTCCTAGGGTTTATGAAGCATGCAAGAAGATCTTCAAGAAGATCCACCAAGGAAGAAGCAGATGAAAGGAGGAGAAGCAGAAGAAGCAAGACAACTTACTTCACTTAAGAAGATAAGTTGCTTGAAGAAAGAAAGAGGAGAAGGAGCATGAATGATCAAGCTCACTCTAATTCACAAGTAAAAATGCAGCAATGATGCATAAAAGGGATGAGAAGAGGTTTGTAACACCCTAATTTTTGCCCTACGATTTCTTTGCATTTCATCTGCATTTTTGCATACAAACAAGATCACACAGTTTTCTCAGTTTCTTCTCAGTTGAAGGGTCTATGCTTCGCATGGGATCACCTTTGTTTTTTACTTCTTTATGTTTGTTTATATTTAATGATTTCTAACCAAAATACCAAAAATATGTTGCAGTGTTCTTCTTCTTCTTCTCTGTGTTGCAGGATTTCAAAGATAAGACAGTGATTTCAATTCAGATTCGTTTGTTCAGTCATGATTCAATTCAGATGGACGTTTGACCTAATATTGGTCAAACTATCAGAAGTTTGTTTCAACCGCAAATTATGTGTGCCAGCGATTTATTTCTCAGGCGATGCGTATTCAATGATAAGTTGTGAGATCGATTTAGAGGTATTTGAAAATGTTCAGAAGTTGCAAAAGTCAATGGTTGTGGCTTGAACGGCAAAGTTACAATTTATTCATTGGTTCAGATTGACTGTGTTCATCAAGTGGCTTGTGAGAAAAATCGGGAGTTGGTCGTGGAACCTAAAAAATCATCATATCCATATTTTTATTTTGTAACTATAACCCATTTTTTTACCGAAATAATTCATATTCACGTCCAATTTAGTCGACTATTCATTTCATATCATAAACCATCTTCTATTTTTTTTTACAAATATCTAATTACCATTTTTTTATTTAATTCTTGTTCTTATCCATTTCTAAGTTCATATTTCAACATTTTTTTATCCATTTCTATTAAAAAATTTCCATTTTATTCTTTTTTTTTCATTTCTTAATATTACCATTTTTTTTCTTACAAAAAAAATATAGCATTCATAATCAAATCCATTTCTTTCTTTTTTTTTTAAAAACCATTTGTCAAAAAAATTATTAAAAAATATTAAGGTAGGCTCATATTTTGTTAAGCCCATATCTTCAGCTTGCTTCCAAATACACACTCCAAAGCAGCTTATGTCAAGTCCTCCCCAACCGTGAATAAACCACAACAACAGCTATCACGCACGTGATTTCCTCCAGCCACACAAACAACAACTTCCAAGACTTCAGCCCGCAAGCCAAGCCTTAACGCCCAAAGCCCCAAGCTTTCACACAAGCAAAAACACGCAAGCCAAAATTCACATAGCAGCCACAAAACTCCGAGCCGCACGCGGTACCTGCCTTTCCCTCAGCTTCAACAAAAACAAAGCCCAAACAAGCCGCAGCCAAGACGCAAAATGCAGTCCCAAAATTAACAATCAAAACGCAGATGCTCACATAACAAAACGCAAAGGAAAAATGAAAAAATTTAGATTGAACACACGTTTCACTCATGACTCAAAACGCAATGAAGAAATATGCAAAACACATTTGAAAATTACAGCAAGAGCATGCGTTCTACACTCAACAAAACGCATCTCAATTCGTCAAGAAACGACATCCATTTCAACTTCTTTCCCTCTATAAATTCAGAGCTTCCCTTCCTCAATCCCTAAGCTTAAATAGCCTAGAAAAACTCTGCAAAACTCTTGCCATCAATCCCTCAATTTGATTCTTCAAGCTTCAAAAATTCCTTCCCTCTTTCATAATTTTCCCTTTCAAATTCTTCATTACCCGAACTCAAAATTTCAACAGAAAAGATCTGAATCTGTAAACCATTACATCAATCTTTCATCTTCAATTAGTCTCAACATCGATAACAACAAATCTAATTTGGATTTCCGTTGAGAAAGAGAGCCATGAGATTGAGTTTGGTGATGATGCTTCCGACGGCAAAGAGGTGAAAACTGAAAGTTGAAGATTGATCGAAGAAGGAGAAGAGGAAGCGCATTTGATTGAAGCGATTCAAACCGTGTGTTGTTGAAGAAGGTGAGGAAGGCGCCGCCGCGTTTATGAGAATTTGTGCCCTGTTTTGTTTCTTAGAAGAAGAAGAAGACTTAGTTTCTTCTGCGTTTTTATTTTTTCACATATTTTGTTTTCATTTAATTTTAGTAAAAACTGATGTGTGTGGTTTTGGGCCTATGGCCATTTGGTTATGTTGCTGTCTGCCACCTATCCATGCGCTGACCCCTCCACCTTCCATTTTTTTTTCTTTTTTTCGATTCTTTAGTTTTTTTTCTTTTTCATTAATGATATTGTTTCACTTTATTTTGGATATAAAAAGTTTAGAAACTGATATTTTAAAAGAGGTTTAGAAAAATAAATTTACAAAGTTTTTAATTGTTTCATTTGTCATGGATTTTATTTTAAATCCATGTTTCTTTTTCATTTCTTTTTATTTTTGGTCGATGAAAATCTCCGATTCGTGATTGTTGGTTTTGGAAGATGTTTAATCTTCATTATTTCAAATCTATGGATGAATGATCATTTGGATCATTCTCCATACTTTGAGATCGTGATAGGTTGCCTTCAATAAATTCAACGAAAATCTCGATTAAGATTAGACCGCTCTTTTTTCTTTTAGTGCGACATGTTTTCGGAGAATGATTAATAATATCATTTCTCTAACATGTATTAGCACGAATATTTTCCACTTTAATTAGTGGTGTCCGGCCTCATTTGTAGGGTAATTACTTCGTAAATTACTCGGCGATTGCTTAACATAGACCTAAATTTGTCCCGATTCTGAATAAGATCCACTTGGATCCGGTTGCCTCGATTTTTTTATTATCTTTCGTGGTTGTGCTTGATTAAGTTCATCATAACACTTATATGTAAATATTATAATAATGTGAATATAATCCATTTAAATTCAATCTCTCGCACCTTATCCTCTTTATTTCAATTTCTCGCTCCTTATCTCTTTATTATGCTATTATCATATTATATCATATATCATATTGTTTATGTTTATATTGTTGCTTGTGATTTTTCTTTTGTCCATTTGGACACCAAAACATTAATAAAGTATTAAACATTAAAAAAGATTGGTGACTTTAATTTCGGACTATGGTTACTATCCTTAGCATTGGAGTTTGGACTTAGATTTTAGGATCTCTCCCTTTGCTTAAGTTGTGATCGATTGAAGACCTTAGCCTCAAATTAAGTTCATTTGTCTTTGAAGATGGAATTCCGTTCACTTTGAAGAAATGTTCATAATATGGTTTGATCGCTCTTCTCTTAACTTTTTAATTCAAGTATTAGGATAGTCCCTTCATCTCCTTCCAAATCTTAAATTTTCAAATCTTCTCCCTATTTTCAAATCTTCTTGGTTTTCAAACTTCAAACGCTTTCGCAATCAAACCTTGACTTAGGTCAAGTGATTTTTATCCTTTTCACTTTATTTTCTTAATAAATGTTAATCCATGTAAATATATCGAAATTATTTTCTTACATACTTTAAAATATCCAAAACTCACTCAATTGTTTTTGTGCCTTTGTGCACCTGTTCTTTTCATACGTTTAGATATGATTCATCCTTTCTAGCGGAATTATTCTCTAAAGAATGACGACTTATCTCTACATTTTAAAATCTATTCAACTCATTATTTCTTTTAAAATTTTGTACCACGAACTACGAGGTTTTGGTCTCGCATTGCACTTTGTGGGTACGTAGGCATGAGGCGTTAAAACCTCTTCAAACACAAAATCTTAAAAAAACGTTCTTCTCCTCATCCCTTCAATCATTTTCAAGCAAACCAATTTCAAACCAAAAAGAAATAAATATGTCAAAGGGCTCCCGTGGAGTACCACGGACAAATCGGGTGCGTAAAACCTTCCCGATTTGTAACCAATCCCCTTACCCGTTCTCTGCTTGTTTCTTTTAGCTTTTGCTTTTAGATTCCTTAGGTTTTTTTTCGTTCTTTTTACCTTTTCCTTTTGGAAATAAATAAAAGCGCGGTGGCGACTCTGTGTACCTTGAGTTAATTTAATCAATAACTTACACTCACGATTTTACCGCTACAGAAAAGTGGCGACTCTGCTGGGAAGTAATCTCTAAGTGGATTCAGCCTACTTTGATTTATTTATTGCTTTGGTTTGATTTGTTTGTTATTTGGTTGTTCTGTTTTGGTTTTGGTGATCCTCTGTGTGAGATAGATTATAACCCGGATCTGAGTGGAACTTATGATAGGACGGCGATATTCGAAGCGATAAGCGATGGAGTAGTCCAAAGCTATATCAATTTGATAATCTCCACTTGGTTAGGCTCTCTTGGACTATCAATGTCATGACGAGTAATCGTACGTGGCATTATTTTCCGACCTTGAGCTGATCATACTGAGGATCGTAGAACCCTTAACCCATCCAAGCCAATTTAGGAACGTAGTGCGGAAACTGTCTGGGTGTAAACCTAAGGTGGTTGTCATGCGATACTACACTCGGACGACGTCTATTTTAAGAATGTTATCGGTTGGGGAGTAATCCAACGTACCGATGATATTCTAAAGATGGTTGTTAACTCCGGGCACCTCTGTTAGCACCCTTTTGGTTTTCTGCAGGTACAATGAAGGCAAAACTTTAGTACTTACCTGTGTGGGTTGGTGTTCTATTACCTTGACTTCATGCTCGTAACTCGGAACCTAAGCATGTGTGCCTTGTGTGATCTTGTTTGTGGTTGTTGCATACATGCCATCATGCATTCATGAGCATTATTTGTAAGATTTCAAAGGACTTATAAGGAACTTTTGCAAAATTTCAGATGTCCATGGCTATGACTTTTGAAAGGAGGAACACAAAGAAGTACACTTTCAAGAATCCTAATGTAGTAGAGTTGAGAAAGTTAGGAGCATTGGTTGTTGATACCTAAGAGTTCCGGAGATGTCATGGGAAGCTTTTGTATATGTTGGACACTGATGTACCTGAGGGTATTCTCCCTACTCTGGCTCAGTTCTATGATCCGTTGCATCATTGTTTCACCTTTCCTAATTATCAGCTTGTGCCGAATTTGGAGGAGTATTCTCATTGGATAGGTTTGCCTATTTTGGACAAGGAATTTCTTTTCAGTGGTCTAGAGAAGGAGCTTACTATCAAGGTCATCGCCAAAGCACTTTTTCTTAAGGAGTCCGATCTTAATGGGAAATTTCTTCCAAAGGGGAGTGTTCGTGGTATTAATGCTAAGTTCTTGATGGGAAAGGCTTCTACTTCACTTACTTTGGGTCATAAGGATGCATTTGAGGCTATTCTTGCTTTGCTCATTTATGGGATTGTCTTGTTTCCGAACTTAGATGGTATTGTGGATGAGAATGCTATTCAGATCTTCTTGAAGAAGAATCTGGTGCCTACTTTGCTTGGAGATATGTATCATGCTTTTCATTATAGGACCTCCAAAGGTGATGGAGAGATTGTATGTTGTGCGCCTCTTCTCTATAGGTGGTTTATTTCGCACCTACCCAAGTCGGATGTCTTCAAGGACAATAGAGAGAATCGAAGATGGTCTCAAAGGTTGATGTCACTTTCTCATAAGGATATGACATGGTATAGTTCTCATTATGATATTGGAGTGCTTATTGATAGTTGTGGAGAATTTCCTAATGTACCTCTTCTTGGTACACGTGGGGGAATTAGCTACAACCCCATTCTTGCTGGACGACAGTTCGGATATTGTTTGAAGGACATACCAAACAATCTCTCCTTATCCCGTTTCTTCTTTCTTAATGGTGCTGATCATGTGGAAATGAAGAAAAGGATTTCTCATTCTTGGCATGCGGTTCATCGGAAAGAGAAAGGTCAATTGGGAATACAACATCTTGTTCCTTCCGAATGTTATATCCAGTGGGTTCGATCTAGGGCTTCCAAGCTTAAGATGCCTTATCCACCTGAGGAGCCTTTGTTTCCCATATTACCATTGTCTTCTTTTCTTCCTCCCGTTGATGAGAAGGTGGATCTTCAAGAAGAGTTAAACAAGATGAAGAAAGAGAAAGAAGAAAGGCTACTTGAGAGGGCTACGATGCAGGAGCAGCTGAAGGAGAAGGATGATCTCATTGAGCTACTTGAGCGGCGTGTCACGAAGAGGCCAAGAGAGGATTTATCTTCCTCTGGTATTCCATCTACCATTACTCCTACATCCGGTGCTTGGAAGGCCATTGTTGACAAATTGGTGAAGGATAAGGAAGATATGGAAGATCGGTACAAGAAAGAGATCAAGAGGATTCACATGAAGTATCAGCCAGGATTCGGAACTTCTTCGAATATGATTCCCTAGGTCTAGTTTACTTTTGCTCTCATGTATTAGGATTATTGATGTTTGTACTTCACTTGTAATCCTCACTTTGATTTTAATGAGAATGAGCTTTTTTAAGTACTTCAAAAGCGTCTCTTTATAAATATTACAAGTTATCTTATAGTCCTTTGAAATCTTTGCATTTGCATACGCATACCATGCATCATACCCGCATTTGTCTTACTTTTTGAGTGTTCTCCAGGGATCTTATGTTGTTTCTTGGTCTTCATTCAGTTCTCCTGTCAAGCTGACTCACCGATTTGATACTCGAGCTAATCGGAGAAGGGTGATGGAAACTTTACAACAAGAGAATCGTGAGCTGCGCGAAGAGGTTACATTTCTGAGGGAAAGCTTGGAAAGAGTTTCTGCTATGATGGAAAGCTTGGTGGATGCTCAGAATCAGCCACCTCCTAATTCTCCTGTTCAGAATAATGTCATCTCCGAGATTGTTACCGCATCAATTCCTGTTGAGACTGTAATTTCTCCTCGCCATCGTATGCCTGCTAGCACACCTTGGGGCATGCCAGTTGATTTTATTCCTGCTGGTTATCATCCTCCTCATCATCCTGAGACTGCTGCATTTAATACTCTCCCACCAGTGTGGACTACTCTTCCTCCAGTTGTGACTACTGCACCGCCTGTGGTGCACACTATTCCGCACCATGATGAAATGATTTACCATGCTGAGCCCAGTGAAGGCGCTGTAGTGGCTGAAAGACTTGATGATTTCCAGGGACGCTTTGTTGAGATACAGAGGGAGATGAGAGCCTTGAAGCATAAGGATTTGTTCGGAAAATATGCCTATGATCTTTGTCTGGTCCCTAATGTTATAGTTCCTTACAAATTCAAGTTACCTGAGTTTGAGAAGTACAAAGGAAATACTTGTCCGTTGAGTCATTTGACTATGTATGGCAGAAAGATATCTGCTCAGACTGATAATGATAAGCTGCTGATTCACTATTTCCAGGATAGTTTGACCGGTGCACCCATGAGGTGGTATATAAGTCTGGATAATAGCCAGATCAATACCTTCAATGATTTGGGAGAAGCTTTTGTGCGGCAATATAAGTATAACGTTGATATGGAACCAGATAGAGATCAACTTCGTGCTATGTCCCAGAAGGATAAAGAGACTTTTAAAGAATATGCGCAGAGATGGCGCGAGCTGGCAGCCCAGATTGTTCCTCCGCTGGAAGAAAAAGAAATGACGAAGATCTTCTTGAAGACTTTAGGTTCTTTCTATTATGAGAGGATGATAGCAAGCGCTCCTTCTGATTTCACCGAAATGGTGGGTATGGGGATGCGTTTAGAAGAAGGTGTCCGTGAAGGACGGTTGAGTCGAGAGAATAGTAATGGCTCAAGCTCTAGAAGGTTCTACTTTGGGAAAAAGAAAGAAAATGAAACTAATGCAGTATCCCGTGAAAGTTATAGAAGACCTCACAGTCGTGGGAATCATCATTCGCAACATGTAGCTTCTGTAACACCGATGATTAACGTGGCTCCAACTATGCCAGCAGTTCCAAAGTATCAACCTCGTTATCAGCAACCTTCTGTGCAACAATGTGGTATTCAACAAGCTCGGGCTAAGCCATGTTTTTATCCTATTCCGATGTCGTATCGGACTTGCTTCCATCTTTGATTGCGAAGAATCTGGTGCAAACACGTCTTCCACCTCCAGTTCCAGAGACTATTCCATGGTGGTATAAGCCAGAGGCTCGCTGTGCTTTTCATCAAGGTGCACCGGGGCACGATGTTGAGAATTGTTATCCATTGAAGTTTGAAGTACAAAAGTTGATGAGGAACAATGTTCTGTATTTCAATGATGTTAATCCAAATGTGCAGAAAAATCCGTTGCCGAAGCATGGTAATGCGTCTATGAATATGGTTGATGGTTGTCCTGGTTTGTTCAAAATCTATGAAGTCCGTCATATTTGAAGGTCTTTGGTTGAGATGCATGCTTTCTTAAGTGAATATCACGATATTGATCACGATTATGCTGGATGTTGTATCTGCTCGATGAATCCTCGTGGTTGCGTGATTGTTAAGAGAGACATTCAAAAGATGATGGATGATAAGTTGATTGAAGTGACAGCAAAAAGAGATGAATATGAAAATGAAATGAATGTTATTATGCCTCAGTTCAATCTTCCTGAGAGGGTTGTTCCTGAGAGAGTGGTTATTTCTTTTGACAGTCGCAAAAATGTTGTTACTCCATTGGTGATTAATTTGCCTGGTCTAGTACCATATGAGTCTGATAAAGCTGTTCCGTACCGGTATAATACTACGATGATAGAAAATGGTAGAGAAGTTCCTATTCCTACTCCAAAGTCTGTGGTTAGCATTGCTGATGTGACAAAGGTTACTCGAAGTGGTAGAGTGTATGCTTCAGATCCTCCGAAGAGAGTTGAAGATACAAGTGCGAGTAGACAGATTATGGATGATGTTGCCCAATCAGGCCAATCTGGTAATAGTGAAGATGAGGTGCTAAAATTGATAAAGAAGAGAGAGTACAACGTTACTGAACAGTTCTTGCATACTCCGTCGAAGATATCAGTTTTATCACTCTTGATGTGCTCTGAGGCTCATAGGCAGTCTTTGCAGAAGATTCTTGATCAAGCTTATGTTGACCATGATATGACTGTTGATCAGTTTGATAGTATTGTGGCTAATATCACATTGTGCAACAATTTAAGCTTCTATGATGATGATTTGCCTAAAGAAGGAAGGAACCATAACTTGGCTTTGCATATTTCGGTGAACTGTCAGGAAGATGCTTTGTCCAAGGTGCTAGTTGATACCGGATCTTCTCTGAACGTTATGCCGAAGTCGACTTTGTCAAAGCTTGCGTATCAAGGTGCTCCTATGAGGCATAGTGGGATTATTGTGAAAGCGTTTGATGGGTCGAAGAAGACAATGATTGGTGAAGTGGATCTTCCTATTCTTATTGGACCGTTTATATTCAAAATTACTTTTCAAGTAATGGATATACGTCCCGCTTACAGTTGTCTCCTCGGAAGACCCTGGATCCATGAGGCAGGAGCCGTGACATCCACTCTTCATCAGAAGTTAAAATTTGTGAAAGAGGGGAAATTGGTGACCATTGAAGGTGAAAGGGCGATGCTTGTGAGCAATTTGTCTTCTTTCTCCTATATTGATGCTGAAGAAGAGGTGGGAACTTTGTTTCAAGCACTTTCTGTTGTGGATAATGTTGCTAAGAAGAATGCCATGCCCATGTCTTCTTTCAAGGATGCTCTGCGAGTGCTTGAAGCTGGTCAGTCTGATGGTTGGGGATGAGTTATTGATGCTGTCGACAACAAGGAGGGTTTTGGTATTGGCTTTGCACCAGGCGCAATTCTCAATGACCCAAAGACTATTCAAGAAGACTTCCAAAGTGCTGGATTTATCAACGATCATTCCGCTGCTGCCATCATTGAAGATGATGAATATGAAGAAATGCCTGACTTTGTTACGCATGGAAAGATTTGCAGAGAACTGGATTGCTGTTGATGTTCCTTTTATTGTTCATGCTTCAAAGTAATTTGTTTTATTTTCTTTCGAAAATCCTTTCACTCTGCCCAAGGTGAAAGTGATGTTTGTCGGGCTTTGTTTCAAATTTTATCATCGTCAATAAAATGTTATTTTGTTATTTCCATATGTGTTTTTCCTTTTTGCTTTATTCTGAAAAATGGTAACATAAAAAACCCAAAAATAATAATAATTGTTTATCTGCATAATGTTTGCACTTTTGTTCATACTCTAAAATAAAAATAAAATCATTGTGCAGATTGATTGATAAACCCATTGAAAACAATGATCCTATGCCCTCTCCCAACTTTGAATTCCCTGTGTTTGAAGCTGAGGAAGAGGATGTTGAAGAGATTCCTGATGAGATTTCTCGGTTGCTTGAGCACGAGGAGAAAATTATTCAGCCTCATGGAGAGTCTATAGAGATGTTCAACTTGGGTTCTGAAGATGAAAAGAAAGAAGTCAAAGTTGGAGCATTGCTTGGTCCTGATGTTAAGAATAAGATTGTAGAGCTTCTCAGAGAGTATGTTGATGTATTCGCTTGGTCTTATCAAGACATGCCAGGTCTTGATACTGATATTGTGGAGCATAAATTGCCGTTGAAGCCTGAATGTCCACCTATAAGGCAAAAGTTGAGAAGAACTCATCCCGACATGGAAATAAAGCTCAAAGACGAGGTTCAAAAGCAGATCGATGCAGGTTTTCTTGTGACATCAACTTATCCTAAATGGGTGGCCAATATCGTTCCTGTTCCGAAGAAAGACGGAAAAGTCCGAATGTGCGTTGATTACAGAGATTTGGACAAAGCCAGTCCGAAAGATGATTTTCCATTACCACACATTGATATGTTGGTAGATAATACGGCTAAGTTTGATGTGTTCTCTTTTATGGACGGATTTTCCGGTTATAATCAAATAAAGATGGCACTCGAGGACATGGAAAAGACCACGTTTATTACACCATGGGGAACATTCTGCTACAGAGTGATGCCCTTTGGATTGAAGAATGCTGGTGCAACGTACCAAAGAGCTATGACTACACTTTTCCATGATATGATGCATAAAGAAATCGAGGTATATGTTGATGATATGATCGCCAAGTCGAAGACTGAAGAGGATCATGTTGAACATTTGCTGAAGTTGTTTCAGAGGTTAAGGAAGTTTAAGCTTCGTTTGAATCCGAATAAGTGCACATTTGGTGTACGTTATGGAAAGTTGTTAGGTTTCATTGTCAGCCGAAGAGGCATTGAAGTTGATCCTGATAAAGTGAAAGCTATTCAGGAAATTCCTGCTCCAAGAACTGAAAAGCAAGTAAGAGGATTCTTGGGCCGTTTGAATTATATTTCGAGGTTTAACTCTCACATGACTGCCACATGTGCTCTGATCTTCAAGTTGCTTCGGAAAGACAAAGGTTGTGTCTGGACAGATGATTGTCAGAAGGCGTTTGAAAGTATCAAAGAATATCTGCTTGAACCTCCTATCTTGTCTCCTCCGATAGAAGGTAGACCGATGATCATGTACTTGACTGTGTTGGAAGATTCCATGGGTTTTGTGCTTGGTCAGCAAGATGAATCTGGAAGAAAAGAATATGCAATTTACTACTTGAGTAAGAAATTCATTGATTGTGAGTCTCGGTAATCCCTGCTTGAAAAAACTTGTTGTGCCTTAGCTTGGGCTGTAAAGCGTCTTCGCCAGTATATGCTGAATCATACAACTTGGTTGATCTCTAAAATGGATCCAATCAAGTATATCTTTGAAAAGCCTGCTTTAACTAGGAAGATTGCTCGTTAGCAAATGTTGTTATCAGAATATGATATCGAGTACCGAGCTCAAAAAGCTATAAAAGGTAGTATCTTGGCTGACCATTTGGCACATCAACCGATTGATGATTACCAACCTATCAAGTTTGATTTTCCAGATGAGGATGTGATGTTCTTGAAAGTGAAAGATTGTGATGAACCTTTGATTGAGGAAGGGCCGGAGCCTGGATCTCGATGGGGTTTAGTTTTTGATGGTGCTGTGAATGCACGCGGAAGAGGAATTGGGGCAATGATCATTACTCCCCATGGTTCACATATTCCTTTTGCCGCAAGGTTGACTTTTCCTTGTACCAATAATGAAGCTGAGTATGAAGCCTGCATTATGGGTCTTGAGGAAGCTATTGATCTGAGGATTAAGCATCTTGATGTGTATGGAGATTCTGCCTTGGTAATTAATCAGATCCAGGGTACATGGGTAACTCATCAACCCCACTTGATCCCTTATAGAGATTATGTCAGGAAGATATCAACTTTCTTCACTAAAGTTGAGTTTCATTATGTTCCTCGTGATGAGAATCAGATGGCATATGCTTTAGCAACTATAGCTTCTATGATAAAGGTGCACCAGTGGAATGATGTTCCCATGATCAATGTGATGCGACTTGAAAGACCAGCTCATGTGTTTGCAGTTGAAGAGGTCCATAATGACAAGCCTTGGTATCATGATATTAAATGTTTCCTCTAGAGTCAGGAATACCCACTTGGGGCATCTGATAAAGATAAGAGGACTTTGAGGAGATTGACAGGCAATTTCTTCCTAAATGGAAATGTGCTTTATAAGAGAAATTTTGACATGGTCTTGCTCAGATGCGTGGATAGACACGAAGCAGACATGTTAATGAAAGAAATTCATGAAGGATCTTTTGGCACTCATGCTAATGGGCATGCAATGGCTAAAAAGATGTTGAAAGCAGGTTATTATTGGTTGACAATGGAATCTGATTGTTGCAAGTATGTGAAAAAGTGCCATAAATGTCAAATGTATGTTGATAAGATTCACGTGCCACCAGCTTATCTCAATGTGATTTCTTCCCCATGGCCTTTCTCTATGTGGGGAATTGATATGATTGGCATGATTGAACCCAAAGCTTCGAATGGACATCGTTTTATTCTTGTGGCAATTGACTACTTCACCAAATGGGTGGAAGCAGCATCGTATGCTAATATGACCAAGCAAGTCGTGGTTCGGTTTATCAAGAATAATATTATCTGCAGATATGGTGTTCCGAATAGAATCATTACTGATAATGGTTCGAACTTGAACAATAAGATGATGAAAGAGCTTTGTGAATAATTCAAGATTCAACACCATAATTCCTCTCCTTATAGACCGAAGATGAATGGGGTTGTTGAAGCTGCGAATAAGAACATTAAGAAGATCATTCAGAAAATGGTTGTGACGTACAAGGACTGGCATGAGATGCTCCCTTTTGCTTTGCATGGGTATCGTACATCTGTACGCACTTCAACAGGGGCAACCCCTTTCTCACTTGTTTATGGTACAGAAGTAGTGCTCCCCGTCGAAGTTGAGATTCCATCAATGAGAGTTCTGATGGAAGCCAAGTTGACTGAGGCTGAATGGTGTCAGAGTAGATTTGATCAATTGAATTTGATTGAAGAAAAGAGAATAACAACTTTGTGTCATGGTCGGTTGTACCAGCAAAGGATGAAGAAAGCTTTTGACAAGAAGGTCAAACCTAGTGTATTCAGAGAAGGCTACCTCGTGCTCAAAAAGATTCAGTCTTTCCTTAAAGATTCTCGGGGAAAGTGGACTCTGAACTA
The DNA here is from genome assembly GCA_963966055.1 of Lathyrus aphaca. Classification (NCBI taxonomy): domain Eukaryota; kingdom Viridiplantae; phylum Streptophyta; class Magnoliopsida; order Fabales; family Fabaceae; genus Lathyrus; species Lathyrus aphaca. The sequence goes on from OZ014523.1 coordinate 374,798,183, forward strand.
TGATGGCCCATATGTTGTTAAGAAAGCCCTGTGGATGGTGAGGAGATCACTCGCCCTGTGAATGCGGATGCAGTCAAGAAATACTTCGCCTAAAATATAAAAGACCAACTCGCTAAGTTGAAAACCCGAAAGGGCGGCTTAGGCAAAAAATGAGCGTCTCGGTGGATTGAAAACCCGAAAGGGCGGTCCAGGCAAAAATTAGAGACATAAACAGAAATAATTATCCCGGTAGATTGAAAACTCGAAAGGGAAATCTAGGAAAAAGTTAGGGATCATGGCAAGTAACTGCGTCGACAGACTGGATCACTTGTAGCAACCGAGGATTTCAAATTCTATCCCTCAGAAGAATTTCCCATCAAAGATTCTTATTCACTCATCCTTGACTGAAGTTTCTGACACAGTGGAGTTCAAAGTTGATAGGGAGAATAGTGATCATTGTATCTCAATGTAGCCCTTTTCCATGTATTTACCATTTTTCAAACTTGTAATGATCCATGGAGTCATGCCATTTGCTGACTACCATTCTATCAATGAATTTGAGCTTTTATCCAATTGTTTGCAATTCTTCTTATTGTTTCTGTTTACAAAATTTCAATTTATTGTTGATGATGATTTTTGAAACAAATTTAATAAGTTTAATCTTTGAAGATTTTAAAAGCATTTTTCTTTTGACATGTGAACAAAGAAAGGATATCGATAGTGATTCCAAGGATGGTAAAGTCTGGATGTGTGAAACTTGTCTCTCCCAAAGCAGGGTTTGATTCAGTTGTGTCCATGCGAAGTTCCTGGATAGTCTTAACAGGTTGATGTTAATGATGTGGAACAGAGGTGTTTGTTCTGAGTTCCCATGTTTTCTCCAGAAGAATGGTTGGAAAGGATATTTTTAAGAATCCCTAGCTGAGTTTTAATCTCTTCCTCAGCAAGTTATCTTTAAATTGAGAAGCATTGGGAATCCCCAGCTGAGCTCTTGTTCCTCAGCTTGATTTGTTTGCATCCTTGAATAGAAGTATTGATATAGCCGTTAGTTTAGAGGTTTTCTTTTACCCGATGGTGGGTATTGATTTAAAATCCCTCGTAACTGTGTTTTGGCTATGATGTCAACTTATGATATCCCCGTATGGATCCTCAGTAGGATTGCATGTGTTGATTTCAAGCAGGTTCCTATGTGATTTTTAGCAGGTCTTGCACTTTATCCCCAGGTGGAGCAGGAGTGGTATGACAGTTATTCCTCGTGAAGTTTGATTTTTATCAAGAATACTTCCATCCTCAGCAGATTATTACCTTTCCTCAGTAGGATGACAGCCCTAGCAGATGCTGTCTCATCATGATTTAAGCCTTGTAGTAGAATTTTATTCCTTTGATGGCTTATGACAGTCCCCTGCAGGATTTCAAGTTGAATCTCCAGCATGTTTCCCTGCATTGTTGCCTTGGGATTAGCCGAGTATCTGGTTGTTGCGGTGTCCATGTCACCCGTTTCTTATCTTTATGTCTGTTTTGTCAGCATATTCATAAGTATATCCATACGCATAAGCACAACATCGTTTGCTTGCATTCTTGCATTTATCATGGTTCTCTGCTCTTTGGTGTGTATGTTTCCCCATAGAGTGTGTGTGTCGTCTTCCTCTCAAGTTTAGAGTGTCGACCATTAAGCAGAAAGTGTTAATCCTTTCTAATTCCCCACTGAGTTTGTTTCTCGTGGATGATTTTGATTCAGTTTCCTCCAGTTTATTATCTGGATGGAAATTTCCCCAGTTGAGATATTTCCTCCTCGGGATGAGTATTGTTTGACCGTTTCTCTCCAATTTGTTCTTGGATTGAACTTTGGTCCCCTTTTGTGAGTAATTTTGCTTTGGAATTAAGCTATCATTTGTTTGATAGTGGGCAACATTTTCTCCAGCTTGAGTATATTACTTTGGAATTAAGCTATCAGTAATCGATAGTGGGTAATATTGCCAAATTTGATCAAGTTCTTTTACTTGTACTCCTGCCCAGTAAATCCGGTAGTCGAGATTTCTTCCTCTTACCCAGTAAAAAGGTAATATAGGTTGTTTTCCTTTTCTTAAGCTCCTACCCAGTAAATCAGGTAGTTGAGAATTTTTCTACCCAGTAAATCCGGTAGTTGAGATTTCTTCTTACCCAGTAAAAAGGTAATAGAAGTTGTTTCCCTTTGATTGAGTTCCTACCCATTAAATCAGGTAGTGGATCATGCTCCTACCCAGTAAATTAGGTAGTTGAGAATATTTCTTACCCAGTAAAAGGGTAGTGAAGGTTATCCCTCTTTATTTTACTCCTATCCAGTAAATCGATAGTCGAGTCCTTTATATTTCCTACCCAGTAAACAGGTAGTTGATGATTCTTTTCCAACTAAGTATTTCTCCATTCTTGGACTCGAATATTTTGTTTGGTTGTTAATTCCTGGCAGGGTGTTTATTTTCCCTGGTTGAATATTGCACCTTGATTATATCTACCTTCTCCCAAATGGAGTCAGCTATCCAGTGATTTATTTTCCTGGTAACTCTATGATTGTCTGTTGTTGTTTCCCCAGCGGGATTTTCTTCTGTGTCCCCAAGTTTCGCTTTCCTATGGTGGTCATATTTTCCCCACAGAGACCTTGGGTTTGCATATCATATTCATATCATATCTTGTTCTCTTAGGACAAAAATTGGGTATTCTGTATTTAAGTCTCTCCCATCTTGTAGAGACGAAGATGTCAATCTTCATATCTCCGGATTGAAGAAACTTAAATAGGGGCAGCTGTAACACCCTAATTTATTCCCTAAGATTTCTTTGCATTTCATCTGCATTTTTGCATACAAACAAGATCACACAGTTTTCTCAGTTTCTTCTCAGTTGAAGGGTATATGCTTCGCAGGGGATCACCTTTGTTTTTTACTTTTTTATGTTTGTTTATATTTACTGACTTCTAACCAAAATACCAAAAATATGTTGCAGTGTTCTTCTTCTTCTTCTCTGTGTTGCAGGATTTCAAAGATAAGACAGTGATTTCAATTCAGATGCGTTTGTTCAGTCACGATTCAATTCAGATGGACGTTTGACCTATTACCATTTTTTTTCTTACAAAAAAAATATAGCATTCATAATCAAATCCATTTCTTTCTTTTTAAAAAAAAACCATTTGTCAAAAAAATTATTAAAAAATATTAAGGTAGGCCCATATTTTGTTAAGCCTATATCTTCAGCTTGCTTCCAAAAACACACTCCAAAGCAGCTTATGTCAAGTCCTTTCCAGCCGTGAATAAACCACAACAGCAGCTATCTCGCACGTGATTTCCTCCAGCCACACAAACAACAACTTCCAAGACTTCAGCCCACAAGCCAAGCCTAAATGCCCAAAGCCCCAAGCTTTCACACAAGCAAAAACACGCAAGCCAAAATTCACATAACAGCCACAAAACTCCCTGCCGCATGCGGCACCTGCCTTTCCCTCAGCTTCAACAAAAACAAAGCCCAAACAAGCCGCAGCCAAGACGCAAAGTGCAGTCCCAAAATTAACAATCAAAACGCAGATGCTCACATAACAAAACGCAAAGGAAAAATGAAATAATTCAGATTGAACACACGTTTCACTCGTGACTCAAAACGCAATGAAGAAATATGAAAAACGCATTTGAAAATTACAGCAAGAGCATGCATTCTACACTCAACAAAACGCATCTCAATTCGTCACGAAACGGCATCCATTTCAGCTTCTTTCCCTCTATAAATTCAGAGCTTCCCTTCCTCAATCCCTAAGCTTAAATAGCCTAGAAAAACTCTGCAAAACTCTTGCCATCAATCCCTCAATTTTATTCTTCAAGCTTCAAAAATTCCTTCCCTCTTTCATAATTTTCCCTTTCAAATTCTTCGTTACCCGAACTCAAAATTTCAATAGAAAAGATCTGAATCTGTAAACCATTACATCAATCTTTCATCTTCAATTGGTCTCAACATCGATAACAACAAATCTAATTTGGATTTCCGTTGAGAAAGAGAGCCCTGAGATTGAGTTTGGTGGTGATACTTCCGACGGCAAAGAGGTGAAAACCGAAAGTTGAAGATTGATCGAAGAAGGAGAAGAGGAAGCGCATTTGATTGAAGCGATTCAAACCGTGTGTTGTTGAAGAAGGTGAGGAAGGCGCCGCCGCGTTTATGAGAATTTGTGCCCTGTTTTGTTTCTTTGAAGAAGAAGAAGACTTAGTTTCTTCTGCGTTTTTATTTTTTCACATATTTTGTTTTCATTTAATTTTAGTAAAAAATGATGTGTGTGGTTTTGGGCCTATGGCCATTTGGTTATGTTGCTTTTTGCCACCTATCCCTGCGCTGACCCCTCCCCCTTCCATTTTTTTTTCTTTTTTTTTATTCTTTAGTTTTTTTTATTTTTCATTAATGATATTGTTTCACTTTATTTTGGATATAAAAATTTTAGAAACTGATATTTTAAAAGAGGTTTGGAAAAATAAATTTACAAAGTTCTTAATTGTTTCATTTGTCATGGATTTTATTTTAAATCCATGTTTCTTTTTCATTTCTTTTTATTTTTGGTTGATGAATATCTCCGATTCGTGATTGTTGGTTTTCGAAGATGTTTAATCTTCATTATTTCAAATCTATGGATGAATGATCATTTGGATCATTCTCCATACTTTGAGATTGTGATAGGCTGCCTTCGATAAATTCAACGAAAATCTCGATTAAGATTAGACCGTTCTTTTTTCTTTTAGTGCGACATGTTTTCGGAGAATGATTAATAATATCATTTCTCTAACATGTATTAGCACGAATATTTTCCACTTTAATTAGTGGTGGCCGGCCTTATTTGTAGGGTAATTACTTCGTAAATTACTCGGCGATTGCTTAACATAGACCTAAATTTGTCCCGATTCTAAATAAGATCCACTTGGATCTGGTTGCCTCGATTTTTTTATTATCTTTAGTGGTTGTGCTTGATTAAGTTCATCATACCACTTATATGTAAATATTATAATAATGTGAATATAATCCATTTAAATTCAATCTCTCGCACCTTATCCTCTTTATTTCAATTTCTCGCTCCTTATCTCTTTATTATGCTATTATCATATTATATCATATATCATATTGTTTATGTTTATTTTGTTGCTTGTGATTTTTCTTTTGTCCATTTGGACACCAAAACATTAATAAAGGATTAAACATTAAAAAAGATTGGTGACTTTAATTTCGGACTATGGTTACTATCCTTAGTATTGGAGTTTGGACTTAGATTTTAGGATCTCTCCCTTTGCTCAAGTTGTGATCGATTGAAGACCTTAGCCTCAAATTAAGTTCATTTGTCTTTGAATATGGAATTCCGTTCACTTTGAAGAAATGTTCATAATATGGTTTGATCGCTCTTCTCTTAACTTTTTAATTCAAGTATTAGGATAGTCCCTTCATCTCCTTCCAATTCTTAAATTTTCAAATCTTCTCCCTATTTTCAAATCTTCTTGGTTTTCAAACTTCAAACGCTTTCGCAATCAAACCTTGACTTAGGTCAAGTGATTTTTATCCTTTTCACTTTATTTTCTTAATAAATGTTAATCCATGTAAATATATCGAAATTCTTTTCTTACATACATTAAAAAATCCAAAACTCACTCAATTGTTTTTGTGCCTTTGTGCACCTTTTCTTTTTCATACGTTTAGATATGATTCATCCTTTCTAGCGGAATTATTCGCTAAAGAATGACGACTTATCTCTACATTTTAAAATCCATTCAACTCATTATTTCTTTTAAAATTTTGTACCAGGAACTACGAGGTTTTGATCTCGCATTGCACTTTGTGGGTACGTAGGCATGAGGCGTTAAAACCTCTTCAAACACAAAATCTTAAAAAAACGTTCTTCTCCTCACCCCTTCAATCATTTTTAAGCAAACCAATTTCAAACCAAAAAGCAATAAATATGTCAAAGGGCTCCCGTGGAGTACCAAGGACAAATCGGGTGCGCAAAACCTTCCCGATTTGTAACCAATCCCATTACCCGTTCTCTGTTTGTTTCTTTTAGCTTTTGCTTTTAGATTCCTTAGGTTTTTTTCGTTCTTTTTACCTTTTCCTTTTGGAAATAAATAAAAGCGCGGTGGAGACTCTGTGTACCTTGAGTTAAGTTAATCAATAGCTTACACTCACGATTTTACCGCTACAAGGTTATGAGAAGTGAAGGCAAATTCACTTCTCAAACACTTACCACCTGAAAGGTTAGCAGAAGGAAATGAAAGGAAATGAAAATGAGATGAAATGCAAAGATGAAAACCAAAGTCAGAAGCATAATCATGATGAAAGGGATGTTATGAGATGGTATGAAAGCATGTCAAGAGATGAGGATGATCATACAAGAGATGAGAATGCTTATGAGACATGAAATTAAGCATGGAAGTTCAAGAAAACTTATGAAATGCAGTGGATGCATAACATGGCAAATGGATGATTCAATGATCAAACATGATTCTAATATGTCCTAGGATGTCTTATATGTCATTGGGATGCATAGAATGTCATGGCAAGTTCATGAATGCAAGCATATGCAAGATGAATGCAAGTGAAGGCAAAGATTAGGGTTCACATACAATATGCCATGCCAAATTCAAAATCAGAAGCAAATGACAAGATAAAAATTTTCAAATGGGATCAAAGGTACCCTAAACCTATACAAGTTCACTGCCCAAAGGGGAAGGTCAGAAGCTAAACCCTAAAGGACTTATGATTTTCCTAAATTTCTAGGGTTTAAAGGGTGATCCTAAAGGGAAAATGCCAAAAAAATTGAAAATGCAAGATAAAAATGTAACAAAAATGTTCTTAGAAGCTTGAAAGTATGTAGAACACAATGCAAAAAGAATCATTCACAAACTCAACTTGGATCAAAAGTTATGAATTTTTGAAGTTAGGGTTAAAAATATTCAAATTAAAGAACCCTAATTCAAATGAAAATTGTCAAAACATGACCAAAACCAAAAAGAAATTTGTCTTGTGAGTTTGTAAATGTTTGTAAATGTTTTAAAATGTTCTCTGAATTTTTTTGGAATTTTTAAATACCTAAATGTATTTTTAATTAATTAATTCTTATTAACTAATTAAAAATTACCATTTAAATGATTTAAAAATAATTTTTAATGCAAAAAATAAAAATAAAAATATTTTTGGGTTCTGAAAATAAATAAAAGCCTGGATAAAAATTTTCAGAATTTTTTGATATCATTTACTATTTTTTAAAATTCATTCAAAATAAATAGAAAACAAATGAAATTAATATTGAATTAAATGAGAAAATGAGAAAGTTAGCCAATCCAAGGGCCCAGGTTTGAACTCAGGTTGGAGGGAATTGACTCCGCGCGCTATCCAAGGGTCAGAATTCAAACTACGCTAATTAAGATTAAAACCCTAATCTGAGCCTGTTCCGGTCACCTTCTCCGGCTAGTCAAACATGCTAACTCTCTCCATACGCAACCCCAAGACCTCAAACTTTCCAGAAATGATCCTCACATCAACCCCAACAAGAATCACACAAAAAAATTCATTTATTCATCATCAAGAACACGAATCGAAGCAAAACGGAAAACATATCAGAATTTTCAAAAGCTCATGAAATGCTTAAAACTCAACAATTTTCGAAACAAAACATATCATGGTAATCAGGGGAACACATAGAATCATTATATAACATAAAATGAAGGTTCTGGAAAAATAAATGCCATGGCTACCTGAAGTGAAGCTTTCAACCCAGGAGCTTTCTGACCAGTTCTTTGCCTCAAATCAACTCCAATGACTCCCCTCAAGAGCTTGCAATGTTTGTTTGGAGTTTAAATGGCCCCAAAATGAAGTTGGCAGAATCTCAGTTCAAGGGATGTGAAAATCGTGTTTTGGATATGGTGTGTTTCAAGGCAAAATGAAGGGTGGGAAATGATCAGTGATGAGTGTGTAGTTGAATGGTGGAAGAAGTTTTGATGTTTGTTGGCTGAGTTATGAGATTCGATGGCTTTTGCAAGTTTGAGGGATTTTGTGTATGCTGAGGATTCTCAAGTGTTAGACTGCAATGTTATGTCCTTTGGCTTGGTTTTGATCCACATAATAAGCTGTGATAGGTCAGAGGGTGGGTGGTGGCCTATGTTGATTGGTATGGGGCAAAATGCATAAAGTCAAGAGTTGGTGTACTTGAGGTATGGGCACATCGCAGGCCAAGGACAATGGGGTGTCCTGCGCAGCTGGTTTTAGGGAGGTCCATGGGATCAGTTTTGAGGCAAGGCAGCAAGTTGAATGAAGTTTGTGGGTGATTTTGCAAATTATGAAGGTTTTGGCCCCTTTGAGAAATCTTAATGATCAAGGCATGAAACTTGAGGAATCTTTGGGCAATTATGAATTTTATGTCATGTACTATGTTTGTGTAATGGTTAGAAGTGTGTTTGACGTCACAAAATGCTTTGGCAAGTGGTTTTGCAAGTTTCCCTCTTTGGCACATAAGTGAAATTTTGTGATTTTTCCCAACTTTGCAAGGCCATAACTCGAGTTCTATGATGAATTAGATCAAGTTCTTGTACTTTTTGAAAAGGGAATGATCCAATCTACAACTTTCATGACCAAGAATTTTTCATTTGAAGCATTTTTGAATCAAAAAGAGGAGGTTGAAAAACTTTCCCAAAATGGCTAGTTTGCATTACAAGTCACTTTCCCAAAATGACAACTTTGCAAATGGCTTGAAATTCTTCAATTTTGTGAACTTCTAACTTCTTCTAAGATCAAATAAAGATCATATACACTCAAAATGATGGAGAAGACCCTTTGGTTGGATGATTGGGGGCCTCAGATGCCCTGATTTTGCATTGACTTGCTCAAGAAGTCATCTATTGATCAGGTGCCTTTCCCATTGAATTTCTTCATGAAAATTGGTATGCATGATCCTTATAACATATAGAGACCAATAGAAACAATAATGACCAAAAAATTTGGAGTTATAGCCTCTGAAACCAAAACCCTAATTTTAGGTCATCTGTGCAGTTAAGCTTGGCTCTGCTTCCATGCTTCCTCAGTTCTTGTGATTTTTAAGCTTCTTTGATCTAGGGAGGACATATTATGATGTTTGAACATACATGGACCCTCTTGAGATGATTGAAGACCTTTGGAGTGGCTCAGATAGCCCAGGGATTTCTCAGATCACAAACCCTAGATGCAGATGACTTAGAACCAATGCAGTGAAGCAAAAATGCAATATGAGATGCTATGATTGAACTTATGCACATGAAAAGAATCACAAGCCATGGTGAAATGAGTGAGGGCAAATTTGGGGTGTTTACAGTTTCGTTCAAGCCCTGTTTAAGTACAACGGGCCCCTTTTTCTTCTTACGACTCTGTTTCAGTACAATGGTTTCGTGCAAGCCCTGTTTAAGTACAACGGGCCCCTTTTTCTTCTTACGACTCTGTTTCAGTACAATGGTTTCGTTCAAGCCCTATTTAAGTATAACATGCCCCTTTTTCTTCGTATGACTCTGTTTTAGTACAATGGTTTCGTTCAAGCCCTGTTTAAGTACAACAAGCCCCTTTTTCTTCCAAACCATGTTTAAGTACAACAGGCCCCTTCTTTTTGCCTCTGGTTTCAGTACAACAATCGCGTCACGGATCATCATTTAATTACAACGATCCCATTCATTTCGAGTTCCATTTAAGTACAATGGTCTCATTTTCAAGCCCTGTTTAAGTACAACAGGCTCCTTCCTTTCAAAAAACAAAAACTAAAAGAATATATAAAAAAAGAACAAAATGGAATTCTCATTATCTCACTTTTATCAGAGTACAAATTTTAAGGTTTATTCGAGTATCCAATCACTCCATACCTTGAAAGTCTAAAAGCAGTCGCTATTATTCATTCAGGTTTACAGATGATTGAATAGGGGCAACTGTAATACCCCAAAATTTTCCCTCTCATTTTGCATAAGATCTAACATATCAAATGCATATTCAAAGTCATGTCACAACCAAAAACATTGCATCATATTCATCGTAGCTGAGGTATAGTTTTGTGATCAGTGATTAAAGCAATTGAGGGCAATTCGAAGGCAATCAAAGGGCAAGATAACTTCTCAACATTGTGCAAAGAGTTCAAAACATCCCACAAGTCTTCATTTGAGGCCACAAATTCTAAAAAGAAGTGAATTGATCAAAGGATGCAAGCAATGCAACTATCTTTAGGAAAAGGGCCAAATTAGGGTTTCCAATTAACTGAGCTTCTCAATGAAATTTTGATCCAAGCTTTCTTTCATTGTTATCTACATGATGTCAAATATCTAGTGTTGAAATTTCATCCATGGAATCATTTTGGAAGAGCTTCAATAGGTCAATGGATTGAAAATCAAGGAATTAGGGAAAAGTCAACCAGGCTGAGTAAAAAGTCAACTCATGCTTTTTGAGATCAAAATCATGAAATTAGGGTTACAAGGATCCTATGGTTCAAATTTGATCAAGAAATGATGGATGAGATATATGTTATTTCTAAGAGACTTTGTTAGTATGTTTTTGTAAATTTTGGGTGATAGAATTGGATTTGTACCAGATATTACATAAAATATGGTGTAATGTCATGCATTTCTATCGGGTTTTATAAAAATCTGGTGTCACCCCCACATGCTACTTTAGATCATCCTTAGTACAAAGTTTTCAATACTTCCTTAAAATTTAGATCTCAAAGTTTTCAATACATCCTTAAAATCTAGATATAATAGATATAATTTATAATTTATAAAGTAATGTATATTTCTATATAGCACTGTATGTGAAACTGATTCACTTATGACCATGTTGGTTACATGGTTATATTTTTTTTCTGTACTTTCAAATGTTTGTGCTTCAAATCTTACTGTTGTATTTTTTTCTTTCTATTTTGTCATAAAAATGTTGAAACCAAGGATTTAACCCACAACCTTAACTATAGACATAACTAAAATAATCACTTGATTTTGAATTTTTCTTTGTTATAATAAATATATTTTTCTTTTACATATTGCATTTTCTTTATAAATTAATTTACACTCTTTTTTAGAATATTGGGGTATATAATTTGTGTTATTAAATTATATTAATATTAAATCTTATAATAATTTGTGTTATTAAGTTAATATTACTATAAATATTATAAATTTGACTAACAATTCATATTTTCCTAGTAGTAAATAAGCATTTATCTTCTAAATTTTATGATAAAAATGTGAAATTCAAGTGTACAATTCAGATTTGTAATTAAAAACACAAAAGGTACTGTAACTACTACACCATAAAAAAAATCTATAATATAATTACAAAAGTTAAAATAACTAAAAGAAATAATTACATACCCCATGGAGGAGAGGAAATAGCGGAATAAGCATTCAATAGCTGAAGTAGAACCGAATGCGGAGTTGGTGTGAACATTGCCACTCCTTCTTTTATCTCTTCCTCCTCCTCATGTGATGTCTGTTCTTCTTCTTCTTCTCGGTAAATGTCTTCGAAATGTTCCTGCTCAGACATAGTGTCTTCCTTATTGTTCTATTGAGTGGGTGGTGGTGAGCTGTTTTGAGGAAAAAGAATAAGGAGTTAGAAACAAGAAATATACAAATTACCTCTTAGAGATCATTCATTGGGAATGCAAAGCAAGTTGAATATTTGCACCGATTTTGTTTCAATTGCTAAAAAAGAAATGTCATATTTTGTTTTCTTTTTATATTCATTCCGTATATATTCTTTGGTTAATTTTTACAATATTGTTTTTCATTTTTACATGAAAAACAAACAGTACAATGAAGTAGTAACATGTTGTGTCAGTTTTGATAGGAGTGGTGATGAATTTTAACTATGCAAATGTTGATTGGATAATTCATTCAACTAATTTTCTAAAGATGAACTCTCCGCACGAACGCACGCGCGCATAGATACATACACACACACACACACACACACACACATATATATATATATATATATATATATATATATATATATATATATATATATATATATATATATATATATATATGTATATATATATATATATATATATATATATATATATATATATATATATATATTGTTTTAAAAATAATGTCCAAATTAGTAATATGAAAACAACAATAAAGGGATTATAAATATACGAGTTTGAATATCTGTAGAGAGTGTGTTTGAATTGCTAGGAAAGCAATATCATAATTGCTTTTATTTTTTCCATCGATTTTGTCTCTGTTTCTCTTCTTTTTATTCTCTGATTATTTCTTAGATTACATACTATTTTTTCTTCTTACATGAAAACACAAATAGTAAGTACAATGTAGTAACATGTTGTGTCAGTCAACATGATTTTTATGGTATTAATCCATTTTAGTTAAATATACATCTTCTTAATTTTTTTTAAAATTTTTGTCAAACTAAAGAATTAATTGTTAAATGGTGAGATATATGCTATTTCTAAGAGACTTTGTTAGTATGTTTTTGTAAATTTTGGGTGATAGAATTGGATTTGTACCAGATATTGCATAAAATATGGTGTAATGTCATGCATTTCTCTCGAGTTTTATAAAAATCTGGTGTCACCCCCACATGCTACTTTAGATCATCCTTAGTACAAAGTTTTAGATACTTCCTTAAAATTTAGATCCCAAAGTTTTCAATACATCCTTAAAATCTAAATATAATAGATATAATATATAATTTATAAAGTAATGTATATTTCTATATAGCACTGTATGTGAAACTGATTCACTTATGACCATGTTGGTTACATGGTTATATTTTTTTTCTGCACTTTCAATTGTTTATGTTTCAAATCTTACTGTTGTATTTTTTTTCTTTCTATTTTGTCATAAAACTGTTGAAACCAAGCATTTAACCCACAACCTTAACTATAGACATAACTAAAATAATCACTTGATTTTGAATTTTACTTTGTTATAATAAATATATTTTTCTATTACATATTGCATTTTCTTTATAAATTAATTTACACTCTTTTTTAGAATATTGGGGTATATAATTTGTGTTATTAAATTATATTAATATTAAATGTTATAATAATTTGTGTTATTAAGTTAATATTACTATAAATATTATAAATTTGACTAACCATTCATATTTTCCTAGTAGTAAATAAGCATTTATCTTCTAATTTTTAAGATAAAAATGTGAAATTTAGGTGTACACTTCGGTTTTGTAATTAAAAACACAAAAATTACTGTAACTACTACACCATCAAAAAAATCTATAATATAATTTCAAAAGTTAAAATAACTAAAAGAAATAATTACATACCCCATGGAGTAGAGGAAATAACGGAATAAGCATTCAACAGCTGAAGCAGAACCGAATGCGGAGTTGGTGTGAACATTGCCACTCCTTCTTCTATCTCTTCCTCCTCCTCATGTGATGTCTGTTCTTCTTCTTCTTCTCGGTAAATGTCTTCGAAATGTTCCTGCTCAGACATAGTGTCTTCCTTATTGTTCTATTGAGTGGGTGGTGGTGAGCTGTTTTGAGGAAAAAGAATAAGGAGTTAGAAACAAGAAATATACAAATTACCTCTTAGAGATCATTCATTGGGAATGCAAAGCAAGTTGAATATTTGCACCGATTTTGTTTCAATTGCTAAAAAAGAAATGTCATATTTTGTTTTCTTTTTATATTCATTCCGTATATATTCTTTGGTTAATTTTTACAATATTGTTTTCATTTTTACATGAAAAACAAACAGTACAATGAAGTAGTAACATGTTGTGTCAGTTTTGATAGGAGTGGTGATGAATTTTAACTATGCAAATGTTGATTGGATAATTCATTCAACTAATTTTCTAAATATGAACTCTCCGCACGAACCCACGCGCGCATAGGTATATAATATATATATATATATATATATATATATATATATATATATATATATATATATATATATATATATATATATATATATATATATATATATATATATATATATATATATATATATATATATATATATATATATATATATATATATATATATATATATATATTGTTTTAAGAACAATGTCCAAATTAGTAATATGAAAACAACAATAAAGGGATTATAAATATATGAGTTTGAATATATGTAGAGAGTGTATTTAAATTTCTAGGAAAGCAATATCATCATTGCTTTTATTTTTTCCATCGATTTCGTCTCTGTTTCTCTTCTTTTTATTCTCTGATTATTTCTTAGATTACATACTATTTTTTCTTCTTACATGAAAACAAAAATAGTAAGTACAGTGTAGTAACATGTTGTTTCAGACAACATGATTTTTATGGTATTAATCCATTCTAGTTAAATATACATCTTCTTAATTTTTTATAGATATTTCTTCAAACTAAAGAATTAATTGTTAAATGGTGAGATATATGCTATTTCTAAGAGACTTTGTTAGTATGTTTTTGTAAATTTTGGGTGATAGAATTGGATTTGTACCAGATATTACATAAAATATGGTGTAATGTCATGCATTTCTCTCGGGTTTTATAAAAATCTGGTGTCACCCCCACATGCTACTTTAGATCATCCTTAGTACAAAGTTTTCAATACTTCTTTAAAATTTAGATCCCAATGTTTTCAATACATCCTTAAAATCTAGATATAATAGATATAATATATAATTTATAAAGTAATGTATATTTCTATATAGCACTGTATGTGAAACTGATTCACTTATGACCATGTTGGTTACATGGTTATATTTTTTTTCCACACTTTCAAATGTTTATGTTTCAAATCTTACTGTTATATTTTTTTCTTTCTATTTTGTCATAAAAATGTTGAAACCAAGGATTTAACCCACAACCTTAACTATAGACATAACTAAAATAATCACTTGATTTTGAATTTTTCTTTGTTATAATAAATATATTTTTCTTTTACATATTGCATTTTCTTTATAAATTAATTTACACTCTTTTTTAGAATATTGGGGTATATAATTTGTGTTATTAAATTATATTAATATTAAATGTTATAATAATTTGTGTTATTAAGTTAATATTACTATAAATATTATAAATTTGACTAACCATTCATATTTTCCTAGTAGTAAATAAGCATTTATCTTCTAATTTTTAAGATAAAAATGTGAAATTTAAGTGTACAATTCGGTTTTGTAATTAAAAACACAAAAAGTACTGTAACTACTACACCATAAAAAAAACTATAATATAATTACACAAGTTAAAATAACTAAAAGAAATAATTACATACCCCATGGAGGAGAGGAAATAGCGGAATAAGCATTCAACAACTGAAGTAGAACCGAATGCGGAGTTGGTGTGAACATTGTCACTCCTTCTTATATCTCTTCCTCCTCCTCATGTGATGTCTGTTCTTCTTCTTCTTTTCAGTAAATGTCTTCGAAATATTCCTGCTCAGACATAGTGTCTTCCTTATTGTTCTATTGAGTGGGTGGTGGTGAGCTGTTTTGAGGAAAAAGAATAAGGAGTTAGAAACAAGAAATATACAAATTACCTCTTAGAAATCATTCATTGGGAATACAAAGCAAGTTGAATATTTGCACCGATTTTGTTTCAATTGCTAAAAAAGAAATGTCATATTTTGTTTTCTTTATTTATTCATTCCGTATATATTCTTTGGTTATTTTTTACAATATTGTTTTTCATTTTTACATGAAAAAAAAACAGTACAATGAAGTAGTAACATGTTGTGTCAGTTTTGATAGGAGTGGTGATGAATTTTAAATATGCAAATGTTGATTGGATAATTCATTCAACTAATTTTCTAAAGATGAACTCTCCGCAACGAACGCACGCGCGCATAGATACATACATACACATATATATATATATATATATATATATATATATATATATATATATATATATATATATATATATATATATATATATATATATATATATATATTGTTTTAAAAATATTGTCCAAATTAGTAATATGAAAACTAAAATAAAGGGATTATAAATATATGAGTTTGAATATCTGTAGAGAGTGTGTTTGAATTGCTAGGAAAGCAAAATATTAATTGCTTTTATTTTTTCCATCGATTTCGTCTCTGTTTCTCTTCTTTTTATTCTCTGATTATTTCTTAGATTACATACTATTTTACATGAAAACACAAATAATAAGTATGTTGTGTCAGTCAACATGATTTTTATGGTATTAATCCATTTTAGTTAAATATACATCTTCTGAATTTTTTTTAAAAATTTCGTCAAACTAAAGAATTAATTGATAAATGGTGAGATATATGCTATTTCTAAGAGACTTTGTTAGTATGTTTTTGTAAATTTTGGGTGATAGAATTGGATATGTACCAGATATTACATAAAATACGGTGTAATGTCATGCATTTCTCTCGGGTTTTATAAAAATCTGGTGTCACCCCCACATGCTACTTTAGATCATAGTTAGTACAAAGTTTTCAATACTTCCTTAAAATTTTGATCCCAAAGTTTTCAATACATCCTTAAAATCTAGATATAATAGATATAATATATAATTTATAAAGTAATGTATATTTCTATATAGCACTGTATGTGAAACTGATTCACTTATGACCATGTTGGATACATAGTTATATTTTTTTTCCGCACTTTCAAATGTTTATGTTTCAAATCTTACTGTTGTATTTTTTTCTTTCTATTTTGTCATAAAAATGTTGAAACCAAGGATTTAACCCACAACCTTAACTATAGACATAACTAAAATAATCACTTGATTTTGAATTTTTCTTTGTTATAATAAATATATTTTTATTTTACATATTGCATTTTCTTTATAAACTAATTTACACTCTTTTCTAGAATATTGGGGTATATAATTTGTGTTATTAAATTATATTAATATTAAATGTTATAATAATTTGTGTTATTAAGTTAATATTACTATAAATATTATAAATTTGACTAACCATTCATATTTTCCTAGTAGTAAATAAGCATTTATCTTCTAATTTTTAAGATAAAAATGTGAAATTTAAGTGTACAACTCGGTTTTGTAATTAAAAACACAAAAAGTACTGTAACTACTACACCATCAAAAAAATCTATAATATAATTACAAAAGTTAAAATAACTAAAAGAAATAATTACATACCCCATGGAGGAGAGGAAATAACGGAATAAGCATTCAACAGCTGAAGTAGAACCGAATGCGGAGTTGGTGTGAACATTGCCACTCCTTCTTCTATCTCTTCCTCCTCCTCATGTGATATCTGTTCTTCTTCTTCTTCTTGGTAAATGTCTTCGAAATGTTCCTGCTCAGACATAGTGTCTTCCTTATTGTTCTATTGAGTGGGTGGTTGTGAGCTGGTTTGAGGAAAAAGAATAAGGAGTTAGAAACAAGAAATATACAAATTACCTCTTAGAGATCATTCATTGGGAATACAAAGCAAGTTGAATATTTGCACCGATTTTGTTTCAATTGCTAAAAAAGAAATGTCATATTTTGTTTTCTTTTTATATTCATTCCGTATATATTCTTTGGTTATTTTTTACAATATTGTATTTCATTTTTACATGAAAAACAAATAGTACAATGAAGTAGTAACATGTTGTGTCAGTTTTGATAGGAGTGGTGATGAATTTTAACTATGCAAATGTTGATTGGATAATTCATTCAACTAATTTTCTAAAGATGAACTCTCCGCAACGAACGCACGCGCGCATAGATACATACATACATACATATATATATATATATATATATATATATATATATATATATATATATATATATATATATATATATATATTGTTTTAAAAATATTGTCCAAATTAGTAATATGAAAACAAAAATAAAGGGATTATAAATATATGAGTTTGAATATCTGTAGAGAGTGTGTTTGAATTGCTAGGAAAGCAAAATATTAATTGCTTTTATTTTTTCCATCGATTTCGTCTCTGTTTCTCTTCTTTTTATTCTCTGATTATTTCTTAGATTACATACTATTTTACATGAAAACACAAATAGTAAGTACAGTGTAGTAACATGTTGTGTCAGTCAACATGATTTTTATGGTATTAATCCATTTTAGTTAAATATACATCTTCTGAATTATTTTTAAAAATTTCGTCAAACTAAAGAATTAATTGATAAATGGTGAGATATATGCTATTTCTAAGAGACTTTGTTAGTATGTTTTTGTAAATTTTGGGTGATAGAATTGGATATGTACCAGATATTACATAAAATACGGTGTAATGTCATGCATTTCTCTCGGGTTTTATAAAAATCTGGTGTCACCCCCACATGCTACTTTAGATCATACTTAGTACAAAGTTTTCAATACTTCCTTAAAATTTTGATCCCAAAGTTTTCAATACATCCTTAAAATCTAGATATAATAGATATAATATATAATTTATAAAGTAATGTATATTTCTATATAGCACTGTATGTGAAACTGATTCACTTATGACCATGTTGGATACATAGTTATATTTTTTTTCCGCACTTTCAAATGTTTATGTTTCAAATCTTACTGTTGTATTTTTTTCATTCTATTTTGTCATAAAAATGTTGAAACCAAGGATTTAACCCACAACCTTAACTATAGACATAACTAAAATAATCACTTGATTTTGAATTTTTCTTTGTTATAATAAATATATTTTTATTTTACATATTGCATTTTCTTTATAAACTAATTTACACTCTTTTTTAGAATATTGGGGTATATAATTTGTGTTATTAAATTATATTAATATTAAATGTTATAATAATTTGTGTTATTAAGTTAATATTACTATAAATATTATAAATTTGACTAACCATTCATATTTTCCTAGTAGTAAATAAGCATTTATCTTCTAATTTTTAAGATAAAAATGTGAAATTTAAGTGTACAACTCGGTTTTGTAATTAAAAACACAAAAAGTACTGTAACTACTACACCATCAAAAAAATCTATAATATAATTACAAAAGTTAAAATAACTAAAAGAAATAATTACATACCCCATGGAGGAGAGGAAATAACGGAATAAGCATTCAACAGCTGAAGTAGAACCGAATGCGGAGTTGGTGTGAACATTGCCACTCCTTCTTCTATCTCTTCCTCCTCCTCATGTGATATCTGTTCTTCTTCTTCTTCTTGGTAAATGTCTTCGAAATGTTCCTGCTCAGACATAGTGTCTTCCTTATTGTTCTATTGAGTGGGTGGTTGTGAGCTGGTTTGAGGAAAAAGAATAAGGAGTTAGAAACAAGAAATATACAAATTACCTCTTAGAGATCATTCATTGGGAATACAAAGCAAGTTGAATATTTGCACCGATTTTGTTTCAATTGCTAAAAAAGAAATGTCATATTTTGTTTTCTTTTTATATTCATTCCGTATATATTCTTTGGTTATTTTTTACAATATTGTATTTCATTTTTACATGAAAAACAAATAGTACAATGAAGTAGTAACATGTTGTGTCAGTTTTGATAGGAGTGGTGATGAATTTTAACTATGCAAATGTTGATTTGATAATTCATTCAACTAATTTTCTAAAGATGAACTCTCCGCAACGAACGCACGCGCGCATAGATACATACATACATATATATATATATATATATATATATATATATATATATATATATATATATATATATATATATATATATATATATATATATATATATATATATATATATATATATATATATATATATATATATATATATATATATATATATATATATATTGTTTTAAAAATATTGTCCAAATTAGTAATATGAAAACAAAAATAAAGGGATTATAAATATATGAGTTTGAATATCTGTAGAGAGTGTGTTTGAATTGCTAGGAAAGCAAAATATTAATTGCTTTTATTTTTTCCATCGATTTCGTCTCTGTTTCTCTTCTTTTTATTCTCTGATTATTTCTTAGATTACATACTATTTTACATGAAAACACAAATAATAAGTATGTTGTGTCAGTCAACATGATTTTTATGGTATTAATCCATTTTAGTTAAATATACATCTTCTGAATTTTTTTTAAAAATTTCGTCAAACTAAAGAATTAATTGATAAATGGTGAGATATATGCTATTTCTAAGAGACTTTGTTAGTATGTTTTTGTAAATTTTGGGTGATAGAATTGGATATGTACCAGATATTACATAAAATACGGTGTAATGTCATGCATTTCTCTCGGGTTTTATAAAAATCTGGTGTCACCCCCACATGCTACTTTAGATCATACTTAGTACAAAGTTTTCAATACTTCCTTAAAATTTTGATCCCAAAGTTTTCAATACATCCTTAAAATCTAGATATAATAGATATAATATATAATTTATAAAGTAATGTATATTTCTATATAGCACTGTATGTGAAACTGATTCACTTATGACCATGTTGGATACATAGTTATATTTTTTTTTCGCACTTTCAAATGTTTATGTTTCAAATCTTACTGTTGTATTTTTTTCTTTCTATTTTGTCATAAAAATGTTGAAACCAAGGATTTAACCCACAACCTTAACTATAGACATAACTAAAATAATCACTTGATTTTGAATTTTTCTTTGTTATAATAAATATATTTTTATTTTACATATTGCATTTTCTTTATAAACTAATTTACACTCTTTTTTAGAATATTGGGGTATATAATTTGTGTTATTAAATTATATTAATATTAAATGTTATAATAATTTGTGTTATTAGGTTAATATTACTATAAATATTATAAATTTGACTAACCATTCATATTTTCCAAGTAGTAAATAAGCATTTATCTTCTAATTTTTAAGATAAAAATGTGAAATTTAAGTGTACAATTCGGTTTTGTAATTAAAAACACAAAAAGTACTGTAACTACTACACCATCAAAAAACTCTATAATATAATTACACAAGTTAAAATAACTAAAAGAAATAATTACATACCCCATGGAGGAGAGGAAATAGCGGAATAAGCATTCAACAGCTGAAGTAGAACCGAATGCGGAGTTGGTGTGAACATTGCCACTCCTTCTTCTATCTCTTCCTCCTCCTCATGTGATGTATGTTCTTCTTCTTCTTCTCGGTAAATGTCTTCGAAATGTTCCTGCTCAGACATAGTGTCTTCCTTATTGTTCTATTGAGTGGGTGGGGGTGAGCTGTTTTGAGGAAAAAGAATAAGGAGTTAGAAACAAGAAATATACAAATTACCTCTTAGAGATCATTCATTGGGAATACAAAGCAAGTTGAATATTTGCACCGATTTTGTTTCAATTGCTAAAAATGAAATGTCATATTTTGTTTTCTTTTTATATTCATTCCGTATATATTCTTTGGTTATTTCTTACAATATTGTTTTTCATTTTTACATTAAAAACAAATAGTACAATGAATTAGTAACATGTTGTGTCAGTTTTGATAGGAGTGATGATGAATTTTAACTATTCAAATGTTGATTGGATAATTCATTCAACTAATTTTCTAAAGATAAACTCTCTGCACGAACCCACGCGCGCATAGATACATACATACATATATATATATATATATATATATATATATATATATATATATATATATATATATATATATATATATATATTGTTTTAAAAACAATGTCCAAATTAGTAATATGAAACAAACAATAAAGGGATTGTAAATATATGAGTTTGAATATCTGCAGAGAGTGTATTTGAATTGCTAGGAAAGCAATATCATAATTGCTTTTATTTTTTCCATCGATTTCGTCTCTGTTTCTCTTCTTTTTATTCACTGATTATTTCTTAGATTACATACTATTTTTTCTTCTTACATGAAAACACAAATAGTAAGTACAGTGCAGTAACATGTTGTTTCAGTCAACATGATTTTTATGGTATTAATCCATTTTAGTTAAATATACATCTTCTTAACTTTTTTTAAAAATTTCTTCAAACTAAAGAATTAATTGTTAAATGGTGAGATATATGCTATTTCTAAGAGACTTTGTTAGTATGTTTTTGTAAATTTTGGGTGATAGAATTGGATTTGTACCAGATATTACATAAAATATGGTGTAATGTCATGCATTTCTCTCGGGTTTTATAAGAATCTGGTGTCACCCCCACATGCTACTTTAGATCATCCTTAGTACAAAGTTTTCAATACATCCTTAAAATCTAGATATAATAGATATAATATATAATTTATAAAGTAATGTATATTTCTATATAGCACTGTATGTGAAACTGATTCACTTATGACCATGTTGGTTACATGGTTATATTTTTTTCGGCACTTTCAAATGTTTATGTTTCAAATCTTACTGTTGTATTTTTTTCTTTCTATTTTGTCATAAAAATGTTGAAACCAAGGAATTAACCCACAACCTTAACTATAGACATAACTAAAATAATCACTTGATTTTGAATTTTTCTTTGTTATAATAAATATATTTTTCTTTTACATATTGCATTTTCTTTATAAAATAATTTACACTCTTTTTTAGAATATTGGGGTATATAATTTGTGTTATTAAATTATATTAATATTAAATGTTATAATAATTTGTGTTATTAAGTTAATATTACTATAAATATTATAAATTTGACTAACCATTCATATTTTCCTAGTAGTAAATAAGCATTTATCTTCTAATTTTTAAGATAAAAATGTGAAATTTAAGTGTACAACTCGGTTTTGTAATTAAAAACACAAAAAGTACTGTAACTACTACACCATCAAAAAAATCTATAATATAATTACAAAAGTTAAAATAACTAAAAGAAATAATTACATACCCCATGGAGGAGAGGAAATAACGGAATAAGCATTCAACAGCTGAAGTAGAACCGAATGCGGAGTTGGTGTGAACATTGCCACTCCTTCTTCTATCTCTTCCTCCTCCTCATGTGATATCTGTTCTTCTTCTTCTTCTTGGTAAATGTCTTCGAAATGTTCCTGCTCAGACATAGTGTCTTCCTTATTGTTCTATTGAGTGGGTGGTTGTGAGCTGGTTTGAGGAAAAAGAATAAGGAGTTAGAAACAAGAAATATACAAATTACCTCTTAGAGATCATTCATTGGGAATACAAAGCAAGTTGAATATTTGCACCGATTTTGTTTCAATTGCTAAAAAAGAAATGTCATATTTTGTTTTCTTTTTATATTCATTCCGTATATATTCTTTGGTTATTTTTTACAATATTGTATTTCATTTTTACATGAAAAACAAATAGTACAATGAAGTAGTAACATGTTGTCTCAGTTTTGATAGGAGTGGTGATGAATTTTAACTATGCAAATGTTGATTGGATAATTCATTCAACTAATTTTCTAAAGATGAACTCTCCGCACGAACGCACGCGCGCATAGATACATACATATATATATATATATATATATATATATATATATATATATATATATATATATATATATATATATATAATATATATATATATATATATATATATATATATATATATATATATATATTGTTTTAAAAATAATGTCCAAATTAGTAATATGAAAACAACAATAAAGGCATTATAAATATATGAGTTTGAATATCTGTAGAGAGTGTGTTTGAATTGCTAGGAAAGCAAAATATTAATTGCTTTTATTTTTTCCATCGATTTCGTCTCTGTTTCTCTTCTTTTTATTCTCTGATTATTTCTTAGATTACATACTATTTTACATGAAAACACAAATAGTAAGTACAGTGTAGTAACATGTTGTGTCAGTCAACATGATTTTTATGGCATTAATCCATTTTAGTTAAATATACATCTTATTAATTTTTTTAAAAAATTTCGTCAAACTAAAGAATTAATTGTTAAATGGTGAGATATATGCTATTTCTAAGAGACTTTGTTAGTATGTTTTTGTAAATTTTGGGTGATAGAATTGGATATGTACCAGATATTACATAAAATACGGTGTAATGTCATGCATTTCTCTCGGGTTATATAAAAATCTGGTGTCACCCCCACATGCTACTTTAGATCATCCTTAGTACAAAGTTTTCAATACTTCCTTAAAATTTTGATCCCAAAGTTTTCAATACATCCTTAAAATCTAGATATAATAGATATAATATATAATTTATAAAGTAATGTATATTTCTATATAGCACTGTATGTGAAACTGATTCACTTATGACCATGTTGGATACATAGTTATATTTTTTTTCCGCACTTTCAAATGTTTATGTTTCAAATCTTACTGTTGTATTTTTTTCTTTCTATTTTGTCATAAAAATGTTGAAACCAAGGATTTAACCCACAACCTTAACTATAGACATAACTAAAATAATCACTTGATTTTGAATTTTTCTTTGTTATAATAAATATATTTTTATTTTACATATTGCATTTTCTTTATAAACTAATTTACACTCTTTTCTAGAATATTGGGGTATATAATTTGTGTTATTAAATTATATTAATATTAAATGTTATAATAATTTGTGTTATTAAGTTAATATTACTATAAATATTATAAATTTGACTAACCATTCATATTTTCCTAGTAGTAAATAAGCATTTATCTTCTAATTTTTAAGATAAAAATGTGAAATTTAAGTGTACAACTCGGTTTTGTAATTAAAAACACAAAAAGTACTGTAACTACTACACCATCAAAAAAATCTATAATATAATTACAAAAGTTAAAATAACTAAAAGAAATAATTACATACCCCATGGAGGAGAGGAAATAACGGAATAAGCATTCAACAGCTGAAGTAGAACCGAATGCGGAGTTGGTGTGAACATTGCCACTCCTTCTTCTATCTCTTCCTCCTCCTCATGTGATATCTGTTCTTCTTCTTCTTGGTAAATGTCTTCGAAATGTTCCTGCTCAGACATAATGTCTTCCTTATTGTTCTATTGAGTGGGTGGTTGTGAGCTGGTTTGAGGAAAAAGAATAAGGAGTTAGAAACAAGAAATATACAAATTACCTCTTAGAGATCATTCATTGGGAATACAAAGCAAGTTGAATATTTGCACCGATTTTGTTTCAATTGCTAAAAAAGAAATGTCATATTTTGTTTTCTTTTTATATTCATTTCGTATATATTCTTTGGTTATTTTTTACAATATTATTTTTCATTTTTACATGAAAAACAAACAGTACAATGAAGTAGTAACATGTTGTGTCAGTTTTGATAGGAGTGGTGATGAATTTTAACTATGAAAATGTTGATTGGATAATTCATTCAACTAATTTTCTAAAGATGAACTCTCCGCACGAACGCACGCGCGCATAGATACATACATACATACATACATACATATATATATATATATATATATATATATATATATATATATATATATATATATATATATATATATATATATATATATATATATATATATATATATATATATATATATATATATATATATTGTTTTAAAAATAATGTCCAAATTAGTAATATGAAAACAACAATAAAGGCATTATAAATATATGAGTTTGAATATCTGTAGAGAGTGTGTTTGAATTGCTAGGAA
The DNA here is from genome assembly GCA_963966055.1 of Lathyrus aphaca. Taxonomy (NCBI): domain Eukaryota; kingdom Viridiplantae; phylum Streptophyta; class Magnoliopsida; order Fabales; family Fabaceae; genus Lathyrus; species Lathyrus aphaca. The sequence goes on from OZ014523.1 coordinate 374,823,611, forward strand.
AGCAAAATATTAATTGCTTTTATTTTTTCCATCGATTTCGTCTTTGTTTCTCTTCCTTTTATTCTCTGATTATTTCTTAGATTACATACTATTTTACATGAAAACACAAATAGTAAGTACAGTGTAGTAACATGTTGTGTCAGTCAACATGATTTTTATGGCATTAATCCATTTTAGTTAAATATACATCTTCTTAATTTTTTTTAAAAATTTCGTCAAACTAAAGAATTAATTGTTAAATGGTGAGATATATGCTATTTCTAAGAGACTTTGTTAGTATGTTTTTGTAAATTTTGGGTGATAGAATTGGATATGTACCAGATATTACATAAAATACGGTGTAATGTCATGCATTTCTCTCGGGTTTTATAAAAACTGGTGTCACCCCCACATGCTACTTTAGATCATCCTTAGTACAAAGTTTTCAATACATCCTTAAAATTTTGATCCCAAAGTTTTCAATACATCCTTAAAATCTAGATATAATAGATATAATATATAATTTATAAAGTAATGTATATTTCTATATAGCATTGTATGTGAAACTGATTCACTTATGACCATGTTGGTTACATGGTTATATTTTTTTTCCGCACTTTCAAATGTTTATGTTTCAAATCTTACTGTTGTATTTTTTTCTTTTTATTTTGTCATAAAAATGTTGAAACCAAGGATTTAACCCACAACCTTAACTATAGACATAACTAAAATAATCACTTGATTTTGAATTTTTCTTTGTTATAATAAATATATTTTTCTTTTACATATTGCATTTTCTTTATAAATTCATTTACACTCTTTTTTAGAATATTGGGGTATATAATTTGTGTTATTAAATTATATTAATATTAAATGTTATAATAATTTGTGTTATTAAGTTAATATTACTATAAATATTATAAATTTGACTAACCATTCATATTTTCCTAGTAGTAAATAAGCATTTATCTTCTAATTTTTAAAATAAAAATGTGAAATTTAAGTGTACAATTCGGTTTTGTAATTAAAAACACAAAAAGTACTGTAACTACTACACCATCAAAAAAATCTATAATATGATTACATAAGTTAAAATAACTAAAAGAAATCATTACATACCCCATGGAGGAGAGGAAATAGCGGAATAAGCATTCAACAGCTGAAGTAGAACCGAATGCGGAGTTGGTGTGAACATTGCCACTCCTTCTTCTATCTCTTCCTCCTCCTCATGTGATGTCTGTTCTTCTTCTTCTTCTCGGTAAATGTCTTCGAAATGATCCTGCTCAGACATAGTGTCTTCCTTATTGTTCTATTGAGTGGGTGGTTGTGAGCTGTTTTGAGGAAAAAGAATAAGGAATTAGAAACAAGAAATATACAAATTACCTCTTAGAAATCATTCATTGGGAATACAAAGCAAGTTGAATATTTGCACCGATTTTGTTTCAATTGCTAAAAAAGAAATGTCATATTTTGTTTTCTTTTTATATTCATTCCGTATATATTCTTTGGTTATTTTTTACAATATTGTTTTTCATTTTTACATGAAAAACAAACAGTACAATGAAGTAGTAACATGTTGTGTCAGTTTTGATAGGAGTGGTGATGAATTTTAACTATGCAAATGTTGATTGGATAATTCATTCAACTAATTTTCTAAAGATGAACTCTCCGCACGAACGCACGCGCGCATAGATACATACATATATATATATATATATATATATATATATATATATATATATATATATATATATATATATATATATATATATATATATATATATATATATATATATATATATATATATATATATATATATATATATATATATATATATATATATATATATATATATATATATATATATATATATATATTGTTTTAAAAATAATGTCCAAATTAGTAATATGAAAACAACAATAAAGGGATTATAAATATATGAGTTTGAATATCTGTAGAGAGTGTGTTTGAATTGCTAGGAAAGCAAAATATTAATTGCTTTTATTTTTTCCATCGATTTCGTCTCTGTTTCTCTTCTTTTTATTCTCTGATTATTTCTTAGATTACATACTATTTTACATGAAAACACAAATAGTAAGTACAGTGTAGTAACATGTTGTGTCAGTCAACATGATTTTTATGGTATTAATCCATTTTAGTTAAATATACATCTTCTTAATTTTTTTTAAAAATTTCGTCAAACTAAAGAATTAATTGTTAAATGGAGAGATATATGCTATTTCTAAGAGACTTTGTTAGTATGTTTTTGTAAATTTTGGGTGATAGAATTGGATATGTACCAGATATTACATAAAATACGGTGTAATGTCATGCATTTCTCTCGGGTTTTATAAAAACTGGTGTCACCCCCACATGCTACTTTAGATCATCCTTAGTACAAAGTTTTCAATACATCCTTAAAATTTTGATCCCAAAGTTTTCAATACATCCTTAAAATCTAGATATAATAGATATAATATATAATTTATAAAGTAATGTATATTTCTATATAGCATTGTATGTGAAACTGATTCACTTATGACCATGTTGGTTACATGGTTATATTTTTTTTCCGCAATTTCAAATGTTTATGTTTCAAATCTTACTGTTGTATTTTTTTCTTTTTATTTTGTCATAAAAATGTTGAAACCAAGGATTTAACCCACAACCTTAACTATAGACATAACTAAAATAATCACTTGATTTTGAATTTTTCTTTGTTATAATAAATATATTTTTCTTTTACATATTGCATTTTCTTTATAAATTCATTTACACTCTTTTTTAGAATATTGGGGTATATAATTTGTGTTATTAAATTATATTAATATTAAATGTTATAATAATTTGTGTTATTAAGTTAATATTACTATAAATATTATAAATTTGACTAACCATTCATATTTTCCTAGTAGTAAATAAGCATTTATCTTCTAATTTTTAAAATAAAAATGTGAAATTTAAGTGTACAATTCGGTTTTGTAATTAAAAACACAAAAAGTACTGTAACTACTACACCATCAAAAAAATCTATAATATGATTACATAAGTTAAAATAACTAAAAGAAATCATTACATACCCCATGGAGGAGAGGAAATAGCGGAATAAGCATTCAACAGCTGAAGTAGAACCGAATGCGGAGTTGGTGTGAACATTGCCACTCCTTCTTCTATCTCTTCCTCCTCCTCATGTGATGTCTGTTCTTCTTCTTCTTCTCGGTAAATGTCTTCGAAATGATCCTGCTCAGACATAGTGTCTTCCTTATTGTTCTATTGAGTGGGTGGTTGTGAGCTGTTTTGAGGAAAAAGAATAAGGAATTAGAAACAAGAAATATACAAATTACCTCTTAGAAATCATTCATTGGGAATACAAAGCAAGTTGAATATTTGCACCGATTTTGTTTCAATTGCTAAAAAAGAAATGTCATATTTTGTTTTCTTTTTATATTCATTCCGTATATATTCTTTGGTTATTTTTTACAATATTGTTTTTCATTTTTACATGAAAAACAAACAGTACAATGAAGTAGTAACATGTTGTGTCAGTTTTGATAGGAGTGGTGATGAATTTTAACTATGCAAATGTTGATTGGATAATTCATTCAACTAATTTTCTAAAGATGAACTCTCCGCACGAACGCACGCGCGCATAGATACATACATATATATATATATATATATATATATATATATATATATATATATATATATATATATATATATATATATATATATATATATATATATATATATATATATATATATATATATATATATATATATATATATATATATATATATATATATATATATATATATATATATATATATATATTGTTTTAAAAATAATGTCCAAATTAGTAATATGAAAACAACAATAAAGGGATTATAAATATATGAGTTTGAATATCTGTAGAGAGTGTGTTTGAATTGCTAGGAAAGCAAAATATTAATTGCTTTTATTTTTTCCATCGATTTCGTCTCTGTTTCTCTTCTTTTTATTCTCTGATTATTTCTTAGATTACATACTATTTTACATGAAAACACATATAGTAAGTACAGTGTAGTAACATGTTGTGTCAGTCAACATGATTTTTATGGTATTAATCCATTTTAGTTAAATATACATCTTCTTAATTTTTTTTACAAATTTCGTCAAACTAAAGAATTAATTGTTAAATGGAGAGATATATGCTATTTCTAAGAGACTTTGTTAGTATGTTTTTGTAAATTTTGGGTGATAGAATTGGATATGTACCAGATATTACATAAAATACGGTGTAATGTCATGCATTTCTCTCGGGTTTTATAAAAATCTGGTGTCACCCCCACATGCTACTTTAGATCATCCTTAGACAAAGTTTTCAATACTTCCTTAAAATTTAGATCCCAAAGTTTTCAATACATCCTTAAAATCTAGATATAATAGATATAATACATAATTTATAAAGTAATGTATATTTCTATATAGCACTATATGTGAAACTGATTCACTTATGACCATGTTGGTTACATGGTTATATTTTTTTTCCCGCACTTTCCAATGTTTATGTTTCAAATCTTACTGTTGTATTTTTTTCTTTCTATTTTGTCATAAAAATGTTGAAACCAAGGATTTAACCCACAACCTTAACTATAGACATAACTAAAATAATCACTTGATTTTGAATTTTTCTTTGTTATAATAAATATATTTTTCTTTTACATATTGCATTTTCTTTATAAATTCATTTACACTCTTTTTTAGAATATTGGGGTATATAATTTGTGTTATTAAATTATATTAATATTAAATGTTATAATAATTTGTGTTATTAAGTTAATATTACTATAAATATTATAAATTTGACTAACCATTCATATTTTCCTAGTAGTAAATAAGCATTTATCTTCTAATTTTTAAAATAAAAATGTGAAATTTAAGTGTACAATTCGGTTTTGTAATTAAAAACACAAAAAGTACTGTAACTACTACACCATCAAAAAAATCTATAATATGATTACATAAGTTAAAATAACTAAAAGAAATCATTACATACCCCATGGAGGAGAGGAAATAGCGGAATAAGCATTCAACAGCTGAAGTAGAACCGAATGCGGAGTTGGTGTGAACATTGCCACTCCTTCTTCTATCTCTTCCTCCTCCTCATGTGATGTCTGCTCTTCTTCTTCTTCTCGGTAAATGTCTTCGAAATGATCCTGCTCAGACATAGTGTCTTCCTTATTGTTCTATTGAGTGGGTGGTTGTGAGCTGTTTTGAGGAAAAAGAATAAGGAATTAGAAACAAGAAATATACAAATTACCTCTTAGAAATCATTCATTGGGAATACAAAGCAAGTTGAATATTTGCACCGATTTTGTTTCAATTGCTAAAAAAGAAATGTCATATTTTGTTTTCTTTTTATATTCATTCCGTATATATTCTTTGGTTATTTTTTACAATATTGTTTTTCATTTTTACATGAAAAACAAACAGTACAATGAAGTAGTAACATGTTGTGTCAGTTTTGATAGGAGTGGTGATGAATTTTAACTATGCAAATGTTGATTGGATAATTCATTCAACTAATTTTCTAAAGATGAACTCTCCGCACGAACGCACGCGCGCATAGATACATATATATATATATATATATATATATATATATATATATATATATATATATATATATATATATATATATATATATATATATATATATATATATATATATATATATATATTGTTTTAAAAATAATGTCCCAATTAGTAATATGAAAACAACAATAAAGGGATTATAAATATATGAGTTTGAATATCTGTAGAGAGTGTGTTTGAATTGCTAGGAAAGCAAAATATTAATTGCTTTTATTTTTTCCATCGATTTCGTCTCTGTTTCTCTTCTTTTTATTCTCTGATTATTTCTTAGATTACATACTATTTTACATGAAAACACAAATAGTAAGTACAGTGTAGTAACATGTTGTGTCAGTCAACATGATTTTTATGGTATTAATCCATTTTAGTTAAATATACATCTTCTTAATTTTTTTTACAAATTTCGTCAAACTAAAGAATTAATTGTTAAATGGAGAGATATATGCTATTTCTAAGAGACTTTGTTAGTATGTTTTTGTAAATTTTGGGTGATAGAATTGGATATGTACCAGATATTACATAAAATACGGTGTAATGTCATGCATTTCTCTCGGGTTTTATAAAAATCTGGTGTCACCCCCACATGCTACTTTAGATCATCCTTAGACAAAGTTTTCAATACTTCCTTAAAATTTAGATCCCAAAGTTTTCAATACATCCTTAAAATCTAGATATAATAGATATAATACATAATTTATAAAGTAATGTATATTTCTATATAGCACTATATGTGAAACTGATTCACTTATGACCATGTTGGTTACATGGTTATATTTTTTTTCCCGCACTTTCCAATGTTTATGTTTCAAATCTTACTGTTGTATTTTTTTCTTTCTATTTTGTCATAAAAATGTTGAAACCAAGGATTTAACCCACAACCTTAACTATAGACATAACTAAAATAATCACTTGATTTTGAATTTTTCTTTGTTATAATAAATATATTTTTCTTTTACATATTGCATTTTCTTTATAAATTAATTTACACACTTTTTTAGAATATTGGGGTATATAATTTGTGTTATTAAATTATATTAATATTAAATGTTATAATAATTTGTGTTATTAAGTTAATATTACTATAAATATTATAAATTTGACTAACCATTCATATTTTCTTAGTAGTAAATAAGCATTTCTCTTCTAATTTTTAAGATAAAAATGTGAAATTTAAGTGTACAATTCGGTTTTGTAATTAAAAACACAAAAAGTACTATAACTACTACACCATCAAAAAAATCTATAATATAATTACACAAGTTAAAATAACTAAAAGAAATAATTACATACCCCATGGAGGAGAGGAAATAGCGGAATAAGCATTCAACAGCTGAAGTAGAACCGAATGCGGAGTTGGTGTGAACATTGCCACTCCTTCTTCTATCTCTTCCTCCTCCTCATGTGATGTCTGTTCTTCTTCTTCTTCTCGGTAAATGTCTTCGAAATGTTCCTTCTCAGACATAGTGTCTTCCTTATTGTTCTATTGAGTGGGTGGTTGTGAGCTGTTTTGAGGAAAAAGAATAAGGAGTTAGAAAAAAGAAATATACAAATTACCTCTTAGAGATCATTCATTGGGAATACAAAGCAAGTTGAATATTTGCACCGATTTTGTTTCAATTGCTAAAAAAGAAATGTCATATTTTGTTTTCTTTTTATATTCATTCAGTATATATTCTTTGGTTATTTTTTACAATATTTTTTTTCATTTTTACATGAAAAACAAACAGTACAATGAAGTAGTAACATGTTGTGTCAGTTTTTATAGGAGTGGTGATGAATTTTAACTATGCAAATGTTGATTGGATAATTCATTCAACTAATTTTCTAAAGATGAACTCTCCGCACGAACGCACGCGCGCATAGATACATAAATACATACATACATATATATATATATATATATATATATATATATATATATATATATATATATATATATTTATATATATATATATATATATAGATATATATATATATATATTGTTTTAAAAATAATGTCCCAATTAGTAATATGAAAACAACAATAAAGGGATTATAAATATATGAGTTTGAATATCTGTAGAGAGTGTGTTTGAATTGCTAGGAAAGCAAAATATTAATTGCTTTTATTTTTTCCATCGATTTCGTCTCTGTTTCTCTTCTTTTTATTCTCTGATTATTTCTTAGATTACATACTATTTTACATGAAAACACAAATAGTAAGTACAGTGTAGTAACATGTTGTGTCAGTCAACATGATTTTTATGGTATTAATCCATTTTAGTTAAATATACATCTTCTTAATTTTTTTTACAAATTTCGTCAAACTAAAGAATTAATTGTTAAATGGAGAGATATATGCTATTTCTAAGAGACTTTGTTAGTATGTTTTTGTAAATTTTGGGTGATAGAATTGGATATGTACCAGATATTACATAAAATACGGTGTAATGTCATGCATTTCTCTCGGGTTTTATAAAAATCTGGTGTCACCCCCACATGCTACTTTAGATCATCCTTAGACAAAGTTTTCAATACTTCCTTAAAATTTAGATCCCAAAGTTTTCAATACATCCTTAAAATCTAGATATAATAGATATAATACATAATTTATAAAGTAATGTATATTTCTATATAGCACTATATGTGAAACTGATTCACTTATGACCATGTTGGTTACATGGTTATATTTTTTTTCCCGCACTTTCCAATGTTTATGTTTCAAATCTTACTGTTGTATTTTTTTCTTTCTATTTTGTCATAAAAATGTTGAAACCAAGGATTTAACCCACAACCTTAACTATAGACATAACTAAAATAATCACTTGATTTTGAATTTTTCTTTGTTATAATAAATATATTTTTCTTTTACATATTGCATTTTCTTTATAAATTAATTTACACACTTTTTTAGAATATTGGGGTATATAATTTGTGTTATTAAATTATATTAATATTAAATGTTATAATAATTTGTGTTATTAAGTTAATATTACTATAAATATTATAAATTTGACTAACCATTCATATTTTCTTAGTAGTAAATAAGCATTTCTCTTCTAATTTTTAAGATAAAAATGTGAAATTTAAGTGTACAATTCGGTTTTGTAATTAAAAACACAAAAAGTACTATAACTACTACACCATCAAAAAAATCTATAATATAATTACACAAGTTAAAATAACTAAAAGAAATAATTACATACCCCATGGAGGAGAGGAAATAGCGGAATAAGCATTCAACAGCTGAAGTAGAACCGAATGCGGAGTTGGTGTGAACATTGCCACTCCTTCTTCTATCTCTTCCTCCTCCTCATGTGATGTCTGTTCTTCTTCTTCTTCTCGGTAAATGTCTTCGAAATGTTCCTGCTCAGACATAGTGTCTTCCTTATTGTTCTATTGAGTGGGTGGTTGTGAGCTGTTTTGAGGAAAAAGAATAAGGAGTTAGAAAAAAGAAATATACAAATTACCTCTTAGAGATCATTCATTGGGAATACAAAGCAAGTTGAATATTTGCACCGATTTTGTTTCAATTGCTAAAAAAGAAATGTCATATTTTGTTTTCTTTTTATATTCATTCAGTATATATTCTTTGGTTATTTTTTACAATATTGTTTTTCATTTTTACATGAAAAACAAACAGTACAATGAAGTAGTAACATGTTGTGTCAGTTTTTATAGGAGTGGTGATGAATTTTAACTATGCAAATGTTGATTGGATAATTCATTCAACTAATTTTCTAAAGATGAACTCTCCGCACGAACGCACGCGCGCAAAGATACATATCTATATATATATATATATATATATATATATATATATATATATATATATATATATATATATATATATATATATATATATATATATATTGTTTTAAAAATAATGTCCCAATTAGTAATATGAAAACAACAATAAAGGGATTATAAATATATGAGTTTGAATATCTGTAGAGAGTGTGTTTGAATTGCTAGGAAAGCAAAATATTAATTGCTTTTATTTTTTCCATCGATTTCGTCTCTGTTTCTCTTCTTTTTATTCTCTGATTATTTCTTAGATTACATACTATTTTACATGAAAACACAAATAGTAAGTACAGTGTAGTAACATGTTGTGTCAGTCAACATGATTTTTATGGTATTAATCCATTTTAGTTAAATATACATCTTCTTAATTTTTTTTACAAATTTCGTCAAACTAAAGAATTAATTGTTAAATGGAGAGATATATGCTATTTCTAAGAGACTTTGTTAGTATGTTTTTGTAAATTTTGGGTGATAGAATTGGATATGTACCAGATATTACATAAAATACGGTGTAATGTCATGCATTTCTCTCGGGTTTTATAAAAATCTGGTGTCACCCCCACATGCTACTTTAGATCATCCTTAGACAAAGTTTTCAATACTTCCTTAAAATTTAGATCCCAAAGTTTTCAATACATCCTTAAAATCTAGATATAATAGATATAATACATAATTTATAAAGTAATGTATATTTCTATATAGCACTATATGTGAAACTGATTCACTTATGACCATGTTGGTTACATGGTTATATTTTTTTTCCCGCACTTTCCAATGTTTATGTTTCAAATCTTACTGTTGTATTTTTTTCTTTCTATTTTGTCATAAAAATGTTGAAACCAAGGATTTAACCCACAACCTTAACTATAGACATAACTAAAATAATCACTTGATTTTGAATTTTTCTTTGTTATAATAAATATATTTTTCTTTTACATATTGCATTTTCTTTATAAATTAATTTACACACTTTTTTAGAATATTGGGGTATATAATTTGTGTTATTAAATTATATTAATATTAAATGTTATAATAATTTGTGTTATTAAGTTAATATTACTATAAATATTATAAATTTGACTAACCATTCATATTTTCTTAGTAGTAAATAAGCATTTCTCTTCTAATTTTTAAGATAAAAATGTGAAATTTAAGTGTACAATTCGGTTTTGTAATTAAAAACACAAAAAGTACTATAACTACTACACCATCAAAAAAATCTATAATATAATTACACAAGTTAAAATAACTAAAAGAAATAATTACATACCCCATGGAGGAGAGGAAATAGCGGAATAAGCATTCAACAGCTGAAGTAGAACCGAATGCGGAGTTGGTGTGAACATTGCCACTCCTTCTTCTATCTCTTCCTCCTCCTCATGTGATGTCTGTTCTTCTTCTTCTTCTCGGTAAATGTCTTCGAAATGTTCCTGCTCAGACATAGTGTCTTCCTTATTGTTCTATTGAGTGGGTGGTTGTGAGCTGTTTTGAGGAAAAAGAATAAGGAGTTAGAAAAAAGAAATATACAAATTACCTCTTAGAGATCATTCATTGGGAATACAAAGCAAGTTGAATATTTGCACCGATTTTGTTTCAATTGCTAAAAAAGAAATGTCATATTTTGTTTTCTTTTTATATTCATTCAGTATATATTCTTTGGTTATTTTTTACAATATTGTTTTTCATTTTTACATGAAAAACAAACAGTACAATGAAGTAGTAACATGTTGTGTCAGTTTTTATAGGAGTGGTGATGAATTTTAACTATGCAAATGTTGATTGGATAATTCATTCAACTAATTTTCTAAAGATGAACTCTCCGCACGAACGCACGCGCGCATAGATACATATATATATATATATATATATATATATATATATATATATATATATATATATATATATATATATATATATATATATATATATATATATATATATATTGTTTTAAAAATAATGTCCCAATTAGTAATATGAAAACAACAATAAAGGGATTATAAATATATGAGTTTGAATATCTGTAGAGAGTGTGTTTGAATTGCTAGGAAAGCAAAATATTAATTGCTTTTATTTTTTCCATCGATTTCGTCTCTGTTTCTCTTCTTTTTATTCTCTGATTATTTCTTAGATTACATACTATTTTACATGAAAACACAAATAGTAAGTACAGTGTAGTAACATGTTGTGTCAGTCAACATGATTTTTATGGTATTAATCCATTTTAGTTAAATATACATCTTCTTAATTTTTTTTACAAATTTCGTCAAACTAAAGAATTAATTGTTAAATGGAGAGATATATGCTATTTCTAAGAGACTTTGTTAGTATGTTTTTGTAAATTTTGGGTGATAGAATTGGATATGTACCAGATATTACATAAAATACGGTGTAATGTCATGCATTTCTCTCGGGTTTTATAAAAATCTGGTGTCACCCCCACATGCTACTTTAGATCATCCTTAGACAAAGTTTTCAATACTTCCTTAAAATTTAGATCCCAAAGTTTTCAATACATCCTTAAAATCTAGATATAATAGATATAATACATAATTTATAAAGTAATGTATATTTCTATATAGCACTATATGTGAAACTGATTCACTTATGACCATGTTGGTTACATGGTTATATTTTTTTTCCCGCACTTTCCAATGTTTATGTTTCAAATCTTACTGTTGTATTTTTTTCTTTCTATTTTGTCATAAAAATGTTGAAACCAAGGATTTAACCCACAACCTTAACTATAGACATAACTAAAATAATCACTTGATTTTGAATTTTTCTTTGTTATAATAAATATATTTTTCTTTTACATATTGCATTTTCTTTATAAATTAATTTACACACTTTTTTAGAATATTGGGGTATATAATTTGTGTTATTAAATTATATTAATATTAAATGTTATAATAATTTGTGTTATTAAGTTAATATTACTATAAATATTATAAATTTGACTAACCATTCATATTTTCTTAGTAGTAAATAAGCATTTCTCTTCTAATTTTTAAGATAAAAATGTGAAATTTAAGTGTACAATTCGGTTTTGTAATTAAAAACACAAAAAGTACTATAACTACTACACCATCAAAAAAATCTATAATATAATTACACAAGTTAAAATAACTAAAAGAAATAATTACATACCCCATGGAGGAGAGGAAATAGCGGAATAAGCATTCAACAGCTGAAGTAGAACCGAATGCGGAGTTGGTGTGAACATTGCCACTCCTTCTTCTATCTCTTCCTCCTCCTCATGTGATGTCTGTTCTTCTTCTTCTTCTCGGTAAATGTCTTCGAAATGTTCCTGCTCAGACATAGTGTCTTCCTTATTGTTCTATTGAGTGGGTGGTTGTGAGCTGTTTTGAGGAAAAAGAATAAGGAGTTAGAAAAAAGAAATATACAAATTACCTCTTAGAGATCATTCATTGGGAATACAAAGCAAGTTGAATATTTGCACCGATTTTGTTTCAATTGCTAAAAAAGAAATGTCATATTTTGTTTTCTTTTTATATTCATTCAGTATATATTCTTTGGTTATTTTTTACAATATTGTTTTTCATTTTTACATGAAAAACAAACAGTACAATGAAGTAGTAACATGTTGTGTCAGTTTTTATAGGAGTGGTGATGAATTTTAACTATGCAAATGTTGATTGGATAATTCATTCAACTAATTTTCTAAAGATGAACTCTCCGCACGAACGCACGCGCGCATAGATACATAAATACATACATATATATATATATATATATATATATATATATATATATATATATATATATATATATATATATATATATATATATTGTTTTAAAAATAATGTCCCAATTAGTAATATGAAAACAACAATAAAGGGATTATAAATATATGAGTTTGAATATCTGTAGAGAGTGTGTTTGAATTGCTAGGAAAGCAAAATATTAATTGCTTTTATTTTTTCCATCGATTTCGTCTATGTTTCTCTTCTTTTTATTCTCTGATTATTTCTTAGATTACATACTATTTTACATGAAAACACAAATAGTAAGTACAGTGTAGTAACATGTTGTGTCAGTCAACATGATTTTTATGGTATTAATCCATTTTAGTTAAATATACATCTTCTTAATTTTTTTTACAAATTTCGTCAAACTAAAGAATTAATTGTTAAATGGAGAGATATATGCTATTTCTAAGAGACTTTGTTAGTATGTTTTTGTAAATTTTGGGTGATAGAATTGGATATGTACCAGATATTACATAAAATACGGTGTAATGTCATGCATTTCTCTCGGGTTTTATAAAAATCTGGTGTCACCCCCACATGCTACTTTAGATCATCCTTAGACAAAGTTTTCAATACTTCCTTAAAATTTAGATCCCAAAGTTTTCAATACATCCTTAAAATCTAGATATAATAGATATAATACATAATTTATAAAGTAATGTATATTTCTATATAGCACTATATGTGAAACTGATTCACTTATGACCATGTTGGTTACATGGTTATATTTTTTTTCCCGCACTTTCCAATGTTTATGTTTCAAATCTTACTGTTGTATTTTTTTCTTTCTATTTTGTCATAAAAATGTTGAAACCAAGGATTTAACCCACAACCTTAACTATAGACATAACTAAAATAATCACTTGATTTTGAATTTTTCTTTGTTATAATAAATATATTTTTCTTTTACATATTGCATTTTCTTTATAAATTAATTTACACACTTTTTTAGAATATTGGGGTATATAATTTGTGTTATTAAATTATATTAATATTAAATGTTATAATAATTTGTGTTATTAAGTTAATATTACTATAAATATTATAAATTTGACTAACCATTCATATTTTCTTAGTAGTAAATAAGCATTTCTCTTCTAATTTTTAAGATAAAAATGTGAAATTTAAGTGTACAATTCGGTTTTGTAATTAAAAACACAAAAAGTACTATAACTACTACACCATCAAAAAAATCTATAATATAATTACACAAGTTAAAATAACTAAAAGAAATAATTACATACCCCATGGAGGAGAGGAAATAGCGGAATAAGCATTCAACAGCTGAAGTAGAACCGAATGCGGAGTTGGTGTGAACATTGCCACTCCTTCTTCTATCTCTTCCTCCTCCTCATGTGATGTCTGTTCTTCTTCTTCTTCTCGGTAAATGTCTTCGAAATGTTCCTGCTCAGACATAGTGTCTTCCTTATTGTTCTATTGAGTGGGTGGTTGTGAGCTGTTTTGAGGAAAAAGAATAAGGAGTTAGAAAAAAGAAATATACAAATTACCTCTTAGAGATCATTCATTGGGAATACAAAGCAAGTTGAATATTTGCACCGATTTTGTTTCAATTGCTAAAAAAGAAATGTCATATTTTGTTTTCTTTTTATATTCATTCAGTATATATTCTTTGGTTATTTTTTACAATATTGTTTTTCATTTTTACATGAAAAACAAACAGTACAATGAAGTAGTAACATGTTGTATCAGTTTTTATAGGAGTGGTGATGAATTTTAACTATGCAAATGTTGATTGGATAATTCATTCAACTAATTTTCTAAAGATGAACTCTCCGCACGAACGCACGCGCGCATAGATACATAAATACATACATATATATATATATATATATATATATATATATATATATATATATATATATATATATATATATATATATATATATATATATATATATTATTTTAAAAATAATGTCCAAATTAGTAATATGAAAACAACAATAAAGGGATTATAAATATATGAGTTTGAATATCTGTAGAGAGTGTGTTTGAATTGCTAGGAAAGCAAAATATTAATTGCTTTTATTTTTTCCATCGATTTCGTCTCTGTTTCTCTTCTTTTTATTCTCTGATTATTTCTTAGATTACATACTATTTTACATGAAAACACAAATAGTAAGTACAGTGTAGTAACATGTTGTGTCAGTCAACATGATTTTTATGGTATTAATCCATTTTAGTTAAATATACATCTTCTTAATTTTTTTTAAAAATTTCGTCAAACTAAAAAATTAATTGTTAAATGGAGAGATATATGCTATTTCTAAGAGACTTTGTTAGTATGTTTTTGTAAATTTTGGGTGATAGAATTGGATATGTACCAGATATTACATAAAATACGGTGTAATGTCATGCATTTCTCTCGGGTTTTATAAAAATCTGGTGTCACCCCCACATGCTACTTTAGATCATCCTTAGTACAAAGTTTTCAATACTTCCTTAAAATTTAGATCCCAAAGTTTTCAATACATCCTTAAAATCTAGATATAATAGATATAATATATAATTTATAAAGTAATGTATATTTCTATATAGCACTATATGTGAAACTGATTCACTTATGACCATGTTGGTTACATGGTTATATTTTTTTTTCCGCACTTTCAAATGTTTATGTTTCAAATCTTACTGTTGTATTTTTTTCTTTCTATTTTGTCATAAAAATGTTGAAACCAAGGATTTAACCCACAACCTTAACTATAGACATAACTAAAATAATCACTTGATTTTGAATTTTTCTTTGTTATAATAAATATATTTTTCTTTTACATATTGCATTTTCTTTATAAATTAATTTACACACTTTTTTAGAATATTGGGGTATATAATTTGTGGTATTAAATTATATTAATATTAAATGTTATAATAATTTGTGTTATTAAGTTAATATTACTATAAATATTATAAATTTGACTAACCATTCATATTTTCCTAGTAGTAAATAAGCATTTATCTTCTAATTTTTAAGATAAAAATGTGAAATTTAAGTGTACAATTCGGTTTTGTAATTAAAAACACAAAAGGTACTATAACTACTACACCATCAAAAAAATCTATAATATAAATACACAAGTTAAAATAACTAAAAGAAATAATTACATACCCCATGGAGGAGAGGAAATAGCGGAATAAGCATTCAACAGCTGAAGTAGAACCTAATGCGGAGTTGGTGTGAACATTGCCACTCCTTCTTCTATCTCTTCCTCCTCCTCATGTGATGTCTGTTCTTCTTCTTCTTCTCGGTAAATGTCTTCGAAATGTTCCTGCTCAGACATAGTGTCTTCCTTATTGTTCTATTGAGTGGGTGGTTGTGAGCTGTTTTGAGGAAAAAGAATAAGGAGTTAGAAAAAAGAAATATACAAATTACCTCTTAGAGATCATTCATTGGGAATACAAAGCAAGTTGAATATTTGCACCGATTTTGTTTCAATTGCTAAAAAAGAAATGTCATATTTTGTTTTCTTTTTATATTCATTCCGTATATATTCTTTGGTTATTTATTACAATATTGTTTTTCATTTTTACATGAAAAACAAACAGTACAATGAAGTAGTAACATGTTGTGTCAGTTTTTATAGGAGTGGTGATGAATTTTAACTATGCAAATGTTGATTGGATAATTCATTCAACTAATTTTCTAAAGATGAACTCTCCGCACGAACGCACGCGCGCATAGATACATAAATACATACATATATATATATATATATATATATATATATATATATATATATATGTGTATATATATATATATATATATATATATATATATATTGTTTTAAAAATAATGTCCAAATTAGTAATATGAAAACAACAATAAAGGGATTATAAATATATGAGTTTGAATATCTGTAGAGAGTGTGTTTGAATTGCTAGGAAAGAAAAATATTAATTGCTTTTATTTTTTCCATCGATTTCGTCTCTGTTTCTCTTCTTTTTATTCTCTGATTATTTCTTAGATTACATACTATTTTACATGAAAACACAAATAGTAAGTACAGTGTAGTAACATGTTGTGTCAGTCAACATGATTTTTATGGTATTAATCCATTTTAGTTAAATATACATCTTCTTAATTTTTTTTAAAAATTTCGTCAAACTAAAAAATTAATTGTTAAATGGAGAGATATATGCTATTTCTAAGAGACTTTGTTAGTATGTTTTTGTAAATTTTGGGTGATAGAATTGGATATGTACCAGATATTACATAAAATACGGTGTAATGTCATGCATTTCTCTCGGGTTTTATAAAAATCTGGTGTCACCCCCACATGCTACTTTAGATCATCCTTAGTTCAAAGTTTTCAATACTTCCTTAAAATTTAGATCCCAAAGTTTTCAATACATCCTTAAAATCTAGATATAATAGATATAATATATAATTTATAAAGTAATGTATATTTCTATATAGCACTATATGTGAAACTGATTCACTTATGACCATGTTGGTTACATGGTTATATTTTTTTTCCCGCACTTTCAAATGTTTATGTTTCAAATCTTACTGTTGTATTTTTTTCTTTCTATTTTGTCATAAAAATGTTGAAACCAAGGATTTAACCCACAACCTTAACTATAGACATAACTAAAATAATCACTTGATTTTGAATTTTTCTTTGTTATAATAAATATATTTTTCTTTTACATATTGCATTTTCTTTATAAATTAATTTACACACTTTTTTAGAATATTGGGGTATATAATTTGTGGTATTAAATTATATTAATATTAAATGTTATAATAATTTGTGTTATTAAGTTAATATTACTATAAATATTATAAATTTGACTAACCATTCATATTTTCCTAGTAGTAAATAAGCATTTATCTTCTAATTTTTAAGATAAAAATGTGAAATTTAAGTGTACAATTCGGTTTTGTAATTAAAAACACAAAAGGTACTATAACTACTACACCATCAAAAAAATCTATAATATAAATACACAAGTTAAAATAACTAAAAGAAATAATTACATACCCCATGGAGGAGAGGAAATAGCGGAATAAGCATTCAACAGCTGAAGTAGAACCGAATGCGGAGTTGGTGTGAACATTGCCACTCCTTCTTCTATCTCTTCCTCCTCCTCCTTCTTCTTCTTCTCGGTAAATGTCTTCGAAATGTTCCTGCTCAGACATAGTGTCTTCCTTATTGTTCTATTGAGTGGGTGGTTGTGAGCTGTTTTGAGGAAAAAGAATAAGGAGTTAGAAAAAAGAAATATACAAATTACCTCTTAGAGATCATTCATTGGGAATACAAAGCAAGTTGAATATTTGCACCGATTTTGTTTCAATTGCTAAAAAAGAAATGTCATATTTTGTTTTCTTTTTATATTCATTCCGTATATATTCTTTGGTTATTTTTTACAATATTGTTTTTCATTTTTACATGAAAAACAAACAGTACAATGAAGTAGTAACATGTTGTGTCAGTTTTTATAGGAGTGGTGATGAATTTTAACTATGCAAATGTTGATTGGATAATTCATTCAACTAATTTTCTAAAGATGAACTCTCCGCACGAACGCACGCGCGCATAGATACATACATACATATATATATATATATATATATATATATATATATATATATATATATATATATATATATATATATATATATATATATTGTTTTAAAAATAATGTCCAAATTAGTAATATGAAAACAACAATAAAGGGATTATAAATATATGAGTTTGAATATCTGTAGAGAGTGTGTTTGAATTGCTAGGAAAGCAAAATATTAATTGCTTTTATTTTTTCCATCGATTTCGTCTCTGTTTCTCTTCTTTTTATTCTCTGATTATTTCTTAGATTACATACTATTTTACATGAAAACACAAATAGTAAGTACAGTGTAGTAACATGTTGTGTCAGTCAACATGATTTTTATGGTATTAATCCATTTTAGTTAAATATACATCTTCTTAATTTTTTTTAAAAATTTCGTCAAACTAAAAAATTAATTGTTAAATGGAGAGATATATGCTATTTCTAAGAGACTTTGTTAGTATGTTTTTGTAAATTTTGGGTGATAGAATTGGATATGTACCAGATATTACATAAAATACGGTGTAATGTCATGCATTTCTCTCGGGTTTTATAAAAATCTGGTGTCACCCCCACATGCTACTTTAGATCATCCTTAGTTCAAAGTTTTCAATACTTCCTTAAAATTTAGATCCCAAAGTTTTCAATACATCCTTAAAATCTAGATATAATAGATATAATATATAATTTATAAAGTAATGTATATTTCTATATAGCACTATATGTGAAACTGATTCACTTATGACCATGTTGGTTACATGGTTATATTTTTTTTCCCGCACTTTCAAATGTTTATGTTTCAAATCTTACTGTTGTATTTTTTTCTTTCTATTTTGTCATAAAAATGTTGAAACCAAGGATTTAACCCACAACCTTAACTATAGACATAACTAAAATAATCACTTGATTTTGAATTTTTCTTTGTTATAATAAATATATTTTTCTTTTACATATTGCATTTTCTTTATAAATTAATTTACACACTTTTTTAGAATATTGGGGTATATAATTTGTGGTATTAAATTATATTAATATTAAATGTTATAATAATTTGTGTTATTAAGTTAATATTACTATAAATATTATAAATTTGACTAACCATTCATATTTTCCTAGTAGTAAATAAGCATTTATCTTCTAATTTTTAAGATAAAAATGTGAAATTTAAGTGTACAATTCGGTTTTGTAATTAAAAACACAAAAGGTACTATAACTACTACACCATCAAAAAAATCTATAATATAAATACACAAGTTAAAATAACTAAAAGAAATAATTACATACCCCATGGAGGAGAGGAAATAGCGGACTAAGCATTCAACAGCTGAAGTAGAACCGAATGCGGAGTTGGTGTGAACATTGCCACTCCTTCTTCTATCTCTTCCTCCTCCTCCTTCTTCTTCTTCTCGGTAAATGTCTTCGAAATGTTCCTGCTCAGACATAGTGTCTTCCTTATTGTTCTATTGAGTGGGTGGTTGTGAGCTGTTTTGAGGAAAAAGAATAAGGAGTTAGAAAAAAGAAATATACAAATTACCTCTTAGAGATCATTCATTGGGAATACAAAGCAAGTTGAATATTTGCACCGATTTTGTTTCAATTGCTAAAAAAGAAATGTCATATTTTGTTTTCTTTTTATATTCATTCCGTATATATTCTTTGGTTATTTTTTACAATATTGTTTTTCATTTTTACATGAAAAACAAACAGTACAATGAAGTAGTAACATGTTGTGTCAGTTTTTATAGGAGTGGTGATGAATTTTAACTATGCAAATGTTGATTGGATAATTCATTCAACTAATTTTCTAAAGATGAACTCTCCGCACGAACGCACGCGCGCATAGATACATACATACATATATATATATATATATATATATATATATATATATATATATATATATATATATATATATATATATATATATATATATATATATATATATATATATATATATATATATATATATATATATATATATATATATATATATATATATATATATATATATATATATATATATATATATATATATATTGTTTTAAAAATAATGTCCAAATTAGTAATATGAAAACAACAATAAAGGGATTATAAATATATGAGTTTGAATATCTGTAGAGAGTGTGTTTGAATTGCTAGGAAAGCAAAATATTAATTGCTTTTATTTTTTCCATCGATTTCGTCTCTGTTTCTCTTCTTTTTATTCTCTGATTATTTCTTAGATTACATACTATTTTACATGAAAACACAAATAGTAAGTACAGTCTAGTAACATGTTGTGTCAGTCAACATGATTTTTATGGTATTAATCCATTTTAGTTAAATATACATCTTCTTAATTTTTTTTAAAAATTTCGTCAAACTAAAGAATTAATTGTTAAATGGTGAGATATAAGCTATTTCTAAGAGACTTTGTTAGTATGTTTTTGTAAATTTTGAGTGATAGAATTGGATTTGTACCAGATATTACATAAAATATGGTGTAATGTCATGCATTTCTCTCAGGTTTTATAAAAATCTGGTGTCACCCCCACATGCTACTTTAGATCATCCTTAGTACAAAGTTTTCAATACTTCTTTAAAATTTAGATCCCAATGTTTTCAATACATCCTTAAAATCTAGATATAATAGATATAATATATAATTTATAAAGTAATGTATATTTCTATATAGCACTGTATGTGAAACTGATTCACTTATGACCATGTTGGTTACATGGTTATATTTTTTTTCCGCACTTTCAAATGTTTATGTTTCAAATCTTACTGTTGTATTTTTTTCTTTCTATTTTGTCATAAAAATGTTGAAACCAAGGATTTAACCCACAACCTTAACTATAGACATAACTAAAATAATCACTTGATTTTGAATTTTTCTTTGTTATAATAAATATATTTTTCTTTTACATATTGCATTTTCTTTATAAATTAATTTACACACTTTTTTAGAATATTGGGGTATATAATTTGTGGTATTAAATTATATTAATATTAAATGTTATAATAATTTGTGTTATTAAGTTAATATTAATATAAATATTATAAATTTGACTAACCATTCATATTTTCCTAGTAGTAAATAAGCATTTATCTTCTAATTTTTAAGATAAAAATGTGAAATTTAAGTGTACAATTCGGTTTTGTAATTAAAAACACAAAAAGTACTATAACTACTACACCATCAAAAAAATCTATAATATAATTACACAAGTTAAAATAACTAAAAGAAATAATTACATACCCCATGGAGGAGAGGAAATAGCGGAATAAGCATTCAACAGCTGAAGTAGAACCGAATGCGGAGTTGGTGTGAACATTGCAACTCCTTCTTCTATCTCTTCCTCCTCCTCATGTGATGTCTGTTCTTCTTTTTCTTCTCGGTAAATGTCTTCGAAATGTTCCTGCTCAGACATAGTGTCTTCCTTATTTTTCTATTGAGTGGGTGGTTGTGAGCTGTTTTGAGGAAAAAGAATAAGGAGTTAGAAAAAAGAAATATACAAATTACCTCTTAGAGATCATTCATTGGGAATACAAAGCAAGTTGAATATTTGCACCGATTTTGTTTCAATTGCTAAAAAAAAATGTCATATTTTGTTTTCTTTTTATATTCATTCAGTATATATTCTTTGGTTATTTTTTACAATATTGTTTTTCATTTTTACATGAAAAACAAACAATACAATGAAGTAGTAACATGTTGTGTCAGTTTTTATAGGAGTGGTGATGAATTTTAACTATGCAAATGTTGATTGGATAATTCATTCAACTAATTTTCTAAAGATGAACTCTCCGCACGAACGCACGCGCGCATAGATACATACATATATATATATATATATATATATATATATATATATATATATATATATATATATATATATATATATATATATATATATATATATATATATATATATATATATATATATATATATATATATATATATATATATATATTGTTTTAAAAATAATGTCCCAATTAGTAATATGAAAACAACAATAAAGGGATTATAAATATATGAGTTTGAATATCTGTAGAGAGTGTGTTTGAATTGTTAGGAAAGCAAAATATTAATTGCTTTTATTTTTTCCATCGATTTCGTCTCTGTTTCTCTTCTTTTTATTCTCTGATTATTTCTTAGATTACATACTATTTTACATGAAAACACAAATAGTAAGTACAGTGTAGTAACATGTTGTGTCAGTCAACATGATTTTTATGGTATTAATCCATTTTAGTTAAATATACATCTTCTTAATTTTTTTTACAAATTTCGTCAAACTAAAGAATTAATTGTTAAATGGAGAGATATATGCTATTTCTAAGAGACTTTGTTAGTATGTTTTTGTAAATTTTGGGTGATAGAATTGGATATGTACCAGATATTACATAAAATACGGTGTAATGTCATGCATTTCTCTCAGGTTTTATAAAAATCTGGTGTCACCCCCACATGCTACTTTAGATCATCCTTAGACAAAGTTTTCAATACTTCCTTAAAATTTAGATCCCAAAGTTTTCAATACATCCTTAAAATCTAGATATAATAGATATAATACATAATTTATAAAGTAATGTATATTTCTATATAGCACTATATGTGAAACTGATTCACTTATGACCATGTTGGTTACATGGTTATATTTTTTTTTCCGCACTTTCAAATGTTTATGTTTCAAATCTTACTGTTGTATTTTTTTCTTTCTATTTTGTCATAAAAATGTTGAAACCAAGGATTTAACCCACAACCTTAACTATAGACATAACTAAAATAATCACTTGATTTTGAATTTTTCTTTGTTATAATAAATATATTTTTCTTTTACATATTGCATTTTCTTTATAAATTAATTTACACACTTTTTTAGAATATTGGGGTATATAATTTGTGTTATTAAATTATATTAATATTAAATGTTATAATAATTTGTGTTATTAAGTTAATATTACTATAAATATTATAAATTTGACTAACCATTCATATTTTCTTAGTAGTAAATAAGCATTTCTCTTCTAATTTTTAAGATAAAAATGTGAAATTTAAGTGTACAATTCGGTTTTGTAATTAAAAACACAAAAAGTACTATAACTACTACACCATCAAAAAAATCTATAATATAATTACACAAGTTAAAATAACTAAAAGAAATAATTACATACCCCATGGAGGAGAGGAAATAGCGGAATAAGCATTCAACAGCTGAAGTAGAACCGAATGCGGAGTTGGTGTGAATATTGCCACTCCTTCTTCTATCTCTTCCTCCTCCTCATGTGATGTCTGTTCTTCTTCTTCTTCTCGGTAAATGTCTTCGAAATGTTCCTGCTCAGACATAGTGTCTTCCTTATTGTTCTATTGAGTGGGTGGTTGTGAGCTGTTTTGAGGAAAAAGAATAAGGAGTTAGAAAAAAGAAATATACAAATTACCTCTTAGAGATCATTCATTGGGAATACAAAGCAAGTTGAATATTTGCACTGATTTTGTTTCAATTGCTAAAAAAGAAATGTCATATTTTGTTTTCTTTTTATATTCATTCAGTATATATTCTTTGGTTATTTTTTACAATATTGTTTTTCATTTTTACATGAAAAACAAACAGTACAATGAAGTAGTAACATGTTGTGTCAGTTTTTATAGGAGTGGTGATGAATTTTAACTATGCAAATGTTGATTGGATAATTCATTCAACTAATTTTCTAAAGATGAACTCTCCGCACGAACGCACGCGCGCATAGATACATAAATACATACATATATATATATATATATATATATATATATATATATATATATATATATATATATATATATATATATATATATATATATATATATATATATATATATATATATATATATATATATATATATATATATATATATATATATATATATATATATATATATATATATATATATATATTGTTTTAAAAATAATGTCCCAATTAGTAATATGAAAACAACAATAAAGGGATTATAAATATATGAGTTTGAATATCTGTAGAGAGTGTGTTTGAATTGCTAGGAAAGCAAAATATTAATTGCTTTTATTTTTTCCATCGATTTCGTCTCTGTTTCTCTTCTTTTTATTCTCTGATTATTTCTTAGATTACATACTATTTTACATGAAAACACAAATAGTAAGTACAGTGTAGTAACATGTTGTGTCAGTCAACATGATTTTTATGGTATTAATCCATTTTAGTTAAATATACATCTTCTTAATTTTTTTTACAAATTTCGTCAAACTAAAGAATTAATTGTTAAATGGAGAGATATATGCTATTTCTAAGAGACTTTGTTAGTATGTTTTTGTAAATTTTGGGTGATAGAATTGGATATGTACCAGATATTACATAAAATACGGTGTAATGTCATGCATTTCTCTCGGGTTTTATAAAAATCTGGTGTCACCCCCACATGCTACTTTAGATCATCCTTAGACAAAGTTTTCAATACTTCCTTAAAATTTAGATCCCAAAGTTTTCAATACATCCTTAAAATCTAGATATAATAGATATTATACATAATTTATAAAGTAATGTATATTTCTATATAGCACTATATGTGAAACTGATTCACTTATGACCATGTTGGTTACATGGTTATATTTTTTTTCCGCACTTTCAAATGTTTATGTTTCAAATCTTACTGTTGTATTTTTTTCTTTCTATTTTGTCATAAAAATGTTGAAACCAAGGATTTAACCCACAACCTTAACTATAGACATAACTAAAATAATCACTTGATTTTGAATTTTTCTTTGTTATAATAAATATATTTTTCTTTTACATATTGCATTTTCTTTATAAATTAATTTACACACTTTTTTAGAATATTGGGGTATATAATTTGTGGTATTAAATTATATTAATATTAAATGTTATAATAATTTGTGTTATTAAGTTAATATTAATATAAATATTATAAATTTGACTAACCATTCATATTTTCCTAGTAGTAAATAAGCATTTATCTTCTAATTTTTAAGATAAAAATGTGAAATTTAAGTGTACAATTCGGTTTTGTAATTAAAAACACAAAAAGTACTATAACTACTACACCATCAAAAAAATCTATAATATAATTACACAAGTTAAAATAACTAAAAGAAATAATTACATACCCCATGGAGGAGAGGAAATAGCGGAATAAGCATTCAACAGCTGAAGTAGAACCGAATGCGGAGTTGGTGTGAACATTGCAACTCCTTCTTCTATCTCTTCCTCCTCCTCATGTGATGTCTGTTCTTCTTCTTCTTCTCGGTAAATGTCTTCGAAATGTTCCTGCTCAGACATAGTGTCTTCCTTATTTTTCTATTGAGTGGGTGGTTGTGAGCTGTTTTGAGGAAAAAGAATAAGGAGTTAGAAAAAAGAAATATACAAATTACCTCTTAGAGATCATTCATTGGGAATACAAAGCAAGTTGAATATTTGCACCGATTTTGTTTCAATTGCTAAAAAAAAATGTCATATTTTGTTTTCTTTTTATATTCATTCAGTATATATTCTTTGGTTATTTTTTACAATATTGTTTTTCATTTTTACATGAAAAACAAACAATACAATGAAGTAGTAACATGTTGTGTCAGTTTTTATAGGAGTGGTGATGAATTTTAACTATGCAAATGTTGATTGGATAATTCATTCAACTAATTTTCTAAAGATGAACTCTCCGCACGAACGCACGCGCGCATAGATACATACATATATATATATATATATATATATATATATATATATATATATATATATATTGTTTTAAAAATAATGTCCCAATTAGTAATATGAAAACAACAATAAAGGGATTATAAATATATGAGTTTGAATATCTGTAGAGAGTGTGTTTGAATTGTTAGGAAAGCAAAATATTAATTGCTTTTATTTTTTCCATCGATTTCGTCTCTGTTTCTCTTCTTTTTATTCTCTGATTATTTCTTAGATTACATACTATTTTACATGAAAACACAAATAGTAAGTACAGTGTAGTAACATGTTGTGTCAGTCAACATGATTTTTATGGTATTAATCCATTTTAGTTAAATATA
Source organism: Lathyrus aphaca (assembly GCA_963966055.1). Lineage (NCBI taxonomy): Eukaryota > Viridiplantae > Streptophyta > Magnoliopsida > Fabales > Fabaceae > Lathyrus > Lathyrus aphaca. The sequence continues at coordinate 374,850,399 of OZ014523.1, forward strand.
CATCTTCTTAATTTTTTTTACAAATTTCGTCAAACTAAAGAATTAATTGTTAAATGGAGAGATATATGCTATTTCTAAGAGACTTTGTTAGTATGTTTTTGTAAATTTTGGGTGATAGAATTGGATATGTACCAGATATTACATAAAATACGGTGTAATGTCATGCATTTCTCTCAGGTTTTATAAAAATCTGGTGTCACCCCCACATGCTACTTTAGATCATCCTTAGACAAAGTTTTCAATACTTCCTTAAAATTTAGATCCCAAAGTTTTCAATACATCCTTAAAATCTAGATATAATAGATATAATACATAATTTATAAAGTAATGTATATTTCTATATAGCACTATATGTGAAACTGATTCACTTATGACCATGTTGGTTACATGGTTATATTTTTTTTTCCGCACTTTCAAATGTTTATGTTTCAAATCTTACTGTTGTATTTTTTTCTTTCTATTTTGTCATAAAAATGTTGAAACCAAGGATTTAACCCACAACCTTAACTATAGACATAACTAAAATAATCACTTGATTTTGAATTTTTCTTTGTTATAATAAATATATTTTTCTTTTACATATTGCATTTTCTTTATAAATTAATTTACACACTTTTTTAGAATATTGGGGTATATAATTTGTGTTATTAAATTATATTAATATTAAATGTTATAATAATTTGTGTTATTAAGTTAATATTACTATAAATATTATAAATTTGACTAACCATTCATATTTTCTTAGTAGTAAATAAGCATTTCTCTTCTAATTTTTAAGATAAAAATGTGAAATTTAAGTGTACAATTCGGTTTTGTAATTAAAAACACAAAAAGTACTATAACTACTACACCATCAAAAAAATCTATAATATAATTACACAAGTTAAAATAACTAAAAGAAATAATTACATACCCCATGGAGGAGAGGAAATAGCGGAATAAGCATTCAACAGCTGAAGTAGAACCGAATGCGGAGTTGGTGTGAATATTGCCACTCCTTCTTCTATCTCTTCCTCCTCCTCATGTGATGTCTGTTCTTCTTCTTCTTCTCGGTAAATGTCTTCGAAATGTTCCTGCTCAGACATAGTGTCTTCCTTATTGTTCTATTGAGTGGGTGGTTGTGAGCTGTTTTGAGGAAAAAGAATAAGGAGTTAGAAAAAAGAAATATACAAATTACCTCTTAGAGATCATTCATTGGGAATACAAAGCAAGTTGAATATTTGCACCGATTTTGTTTCAATTGCTAAAAAAGAAATGTCATATTTTGTTTTCTTTTTATATTCATTCAGTATATATTCTTTGGTTATTTTTTACAATATTGTTTTTCATTTTTACATGAAAAACAAACAGTACAATGAAGTAGTAACATGTTGTGTCAGTTTTTATAGGAGTGGTGATGAATTTTAACTATGCAAATGTTGATTGGATAATTCATTCAACTAATTTTCTAAAGATGAACTCTCCGCACGAACGCACGCGCGCATAGATACATAAATACATACATATATATATATATATATATATATATATATATATATATATATATATATATATATATATATATATATATATATATATATATATATATATATATATATATATATATATATATATATATATATATATATATATATATATATATATATATATATATATATATATATATATATATATATATTGTTTTAAAAATAATGTCCCAATTAGTAATATGAAAACAACAATAAAGGGATTATAAATATATGAGTTTGAATATCTGTAGAGAGTGTGTTTGAATTGCTAGGAAAGCAAAATATTAATTGCTTTTATTTTTTCCATCGATTTCGTCTCTGTTTCTCTTCTTTTTATTCTCTGATTATTTCTTAGATTACATACTATTTTACATGAAAACACAAATAGTAAGTACAGTGTAGTAACATGTTGTGTCAGTCAACATGATTTTTATGGTATTAATCCATTTTAGTTAAATATACATCTTCTTAATTTTTTTTACAAATTTCGTCAAACTAAAGAATTAATTGTTAAATGGAGAGATATATGCTATTTCTAAGAGACTTTGTTAGTATGTTTTTGTAAATTTTGGGTGATAGAATTGGATATGTACCAGATATTACATAAAATACGGTGTAATGTCATGCATTTCTCTCGGGTTTTATAAAAATCTGGTGTCACCCCCACATGCTACTTTAGATCATCCTTAGACAAAGTTTTCAATACTTCCTTAAAATTTAGATCCCAAAGTTTTCAATACATCCTTAAAATCTAGATATAATAGATATTATACATAATTTATAAAGTAATGTATATTTCTATATAGCACTATATGTGAAACTGATTCACTTATGACCATGTTGGTTACATGGTTATATTTTTTTTCCCGCACTTTCCAATGTTTATGTTTCAAATCTTACTGTTGTATTTTTTTCTTTCTATTTTGTCATAAAAATGTTGAAACCAAGGATTTAACCCACAACCTTAACTATAGACATAACTAAAATAATCACTTGATTTTGAATTTTTCTTTGTTATAATAAATATATTTTTCTTTTACATATTGCATTTTCTTTATAAATTAATTTACACACTTTTTTAGAATATTGGGGTATATAATTTGTGTTATTAAATTATATTAATATTAAATGTTATAATAATTTGTGTTATTAAGTTAATATTACTATAAATATTATAAATTTGACTAACCATTCATATTTTCTTAGTAGTAAATAAGCATTTCTCTTCTAATTTTTAAGATAAAAATGTGAAATTTAAGTGTACAATTCGGTTTTGTAATTAAAAACACAAAAAGTACTATAACTACTACACCATCAAAAAAATCTATAATATAATTACACAAGTTAAAATAACTAAAAGAAATAATTACATACCCCATGGAGGAGAGGAAATAGCGGAATAAGCATTCAACAGCTGAAGTAGAACCGAATACGGAGTTGGTGTGAACATTGCCACTCCTTCTTCTATCTCTTCCTCCTCCTCATGTGATGTCTGTTCTTCTTCTTCTTCTCGGTAAATGTCTTCGAAATGTTCCTGCTCAGACATAGTGTCTTCCTTATTGTTCTATTGAGTGGGTGGTTGTGAGCTGTTTTGAGGAAAAAGAATAAGGAGTTAGAAAAAAGAAATATACAAATTACCTCTTAGAGATCATTCATTGGGAATACAAAGCAAGTTGAATATTTGCACCGATTTTGTTTCAATTGCTAAAAAAGAAATGTCATATTTTGTTTTCTTTTTATATTCATTCAGTATATATTCTTTGGTTATTTTTTACAATATTGTTTTTCATTTTTACATGAAAAACAAACAGTACAATGAAGTAGTAACATGTTGTGTCAGTTTTTATAGGAGTGGTGATGAATTTTAACTATGCAAATGTTGATTGGATAATTCATTCAACTAATTTTCTAAAGATGAACTCTCCGCACGAACGCACGCGCGCATAGATACATAAATACATACATATATATATATATATATATATATATATATATATATATATATATATATATATATATATTGTTTTAAAAATAATGTCCCAATTAGTAATATGAAAAAAACAATAAAGGGATTATAAATATATGAGTTTGAATATCTGTAGAGAGTGTGTTTGAATTGCTAGGAAAGCAAAATATTAATTGCTTTTATTTTTTCCATCGATTTCGTCTCTGTTTCTCTTCTTTTTATTCTCTGATTATTTCTTAGATTACATACTATTTTACATGAAAACACAAATAGTAAGTACAGTGTAGTAACATGTTGTGTCAGTCAACATGATTTTTATGGTATTAATCCATTTTAGTTAAATATACATCTTCTTAATTTTTTTTACAAATTTCGTCAAACTAAAGAATTAATTGTTAAATGGAGAGATATATGCTATTTCTAAGAGACTTTGTTAGTATGTTTTTGTAAATTTTGGGTGATAGAATTGGATATGTACCAGATATTACATAAAATACGGTGTAATGTCATGCATTTCTCTCGGGTTTTATAAAAATCTGGTGTCACCCCCACATGCTACTTTAGATCATCCTTAGACAAAGTTTTCAATACTTCCTTAAAATTTAGATCCCAAAGTTTTCAATACATCCTTAAAATCTAGATATAATAGATATTATACATAATTTATAAAGTAATGTATATTTCTATATAGCACTATATGTGAAACTGATTCACTTATGACCATGTTGGTTACATGGTTATATTTTTTTTCCCGCACTTTCCAATGTTTATGTTTCAAATCTTACTGTTGTATTTTTTTCTTTCTATTTTGTCATAAAAATGTTGAAACCAAGGATTTAACCCACAACCTTAACTATAGACATAACTAAAATAATCACTTGATTTTGAATTTTTCTTTGTTATAATAAATATATTTTTCTTTTACATATTGCATTTTCTTTATAAATTAATTTACACACTTTTTTAGAATATTGGGGTATATAATTTGTGTTATTAAATTATATTAATATTAAATGTTATAATAATTTGTGTTATTAAGTTAATATTACTATAAATATTATAAATTTGACTAACCATTCATATTTTCTTAGTAGTAAATAAGCATTTCTCTTCTAATTTTTAAGATAAAAATGTGAAATTTAAGTGTACAATTCGGTTTTGTAATTAAAAACACAAAAAGTACTATAACTACTACACCATCAAAAAAATCTATAATATAATTACACAAGTTAAAATAACTAAAAGAAATAATTACATACCCCATGGAGGAGAGGAAATAGCGGAATAAGCATTCAACAGCTGAAGTAGAACCGAATGCGGAGTTGGTGTGAACATTGCCACTCCTTCTTCTATCTCTTCCTCCTCCTCATGTGATGTCTGTTCTTCTTCTTCTTCTCGGTAAATGTCTTCGAAATGTTCCTGCTCAGACATAGTGTCTTCCTTATTGTTCTATTGAGTGGGTGGTTGTGAGCTGTTTTGAGGAAAAAGAATAAGGAGTTAGAAAAAAGAAATATACAAATTACCTCTTAGAGATCATTCATTGGGAATACAAAGCAAGTTGAATATTTGCACCGATTTTGTTTCAATTGCTAAAAAAGAAATGTCATATTTTGTTTTCTTTTTATATTCATTCAGTATATATTCTTTGGTTATTTTTTACAATATTGTTTTTCATTTTTACATGAAAAACAAACAGTACAATGAAGTAGTAACATGTTGTGTCAGTTTTTATAGGAGTGGTGATGAATTTTAACTATGCAAATGTTGATTGGATAATTCATTCAACTAATTTTCTAAAGATGAACTCTCCGCACGAACGCACGCGCGCATAGATACATAAATACATACATATATATATATATATATATATATATATATATATATATATATATATATATATATATATATATATATATATATATATATATATATATATATATATATATTGTTTTAAAAATAATGTCCCAATTAGTAATATGAAAACAACAATAAAGGGATTATAAATATATGAGTTTGAATATCTGTAGAGAGTGTGTTTGAATTGCTAGGAAAGCAAAATATTAATTGCTTTTATTTTTTCCATCGATTTCGTCTCTGTTTCTCTTCTTTTTATTCTCTGATTATTTCTTAGATTACATACTATTTTACATGAAAACACAAATAGTAAGTACAGTGTAGTAACATGTTGTGTCAGTCAACATGATTTTTATGGTATTAATCCATTTTAGTTAAATATACATCTTCTTAATTTTTTTTACAAATTTCGTCAAACTAAAGAATTAATTGTTAAATGGAGAGATATATGTTATTTCTAAGAGACTTTGTTAGTATGTTTTTGTAAATTTTGGGTGATAGAATTGGATATGTACCAGATATTACATAAAATACGGTGTAATGTCATGCATTTCTCTCGGGTTTTATAAAAATCTGGTGTCACCCCCACATGCTACTTTAGATCATCCTTAGACAAAGTTTTCAATACTTCCTTAAAATTTAGATCCCAAAGTTTTCAATACATCCTTAAAATCTAGATATAATAGATATAATACATAATTTATAAAGTAATGTATATTTCTATATAGCACTATATGTGAAACTGATTCACTTATGACCATGTTGGTTACATGGTTATATTTTTTTTCCCGCACTTTCCAATGTTTATGTTTCAAATCTTACTGTTGTATTTTTTTCTTTCTATTTTGTCATAAAAATGTTGAAACCAAGGATTTAACCCACAACCTTAACTATAGACATAACTAAAATAATCACTTGATTTTGAATTTTTCTTTGTTATAATAAATATATTTTTCTTTTACATATTGCATTTTCTTTATAAATTAATTTACACACTTTTTTAGAATATTGGGGTATATAATTTGTGTTATTAAATTATATTAATATTAAATGTTATAATAATTTGTGTTATTAAGTTAATATTACTATAAATATTATAAATTTGACTAACCATTCATATTTTCTTAGTAGTAAATAAGCATTTCTCTTCTAATTTTTAAGATAAAAATGTGAAATTTAAGTGTACAATTCGGTTTTGTAATTAAAAACACAAAAAGTACTATAACTACTACACCATCAAAAAAATCTATAATATAAATACACAAGTTAAAATAACTAAAAGAAATAATTACATACCCCATGGAGGAGAGGAAATAGCGGAATAAGCATTCAACAGCTGAAGTAGAACCAAATGCGGAGTTGGTGTGAACATTGCTACTCCTTCTTCTATCTCTTCCTCCTCCTCCTTCTTCTTCTTCTCGGTAAATGTCTTCGAAATGTTCCTGCTCAGACATAGTGTCTTCCTTATTGTTCTATTGAGTGGGTGGTTGTGAGCTGTTTTGAGGAAAAAGAATAAGGAGTTAGAAAAAAGAAATATACAAATTACCTCTTAGAGATCATTCATTGGGAATACAAAGCAAGTTGAATATTTGCACCGATTTTGTTTCAATTGCTAAAAAAGAAATGTCATATTTTGTTTTCTTTTTATATTCATTCCGTATATATTCTTTGGTTATTTTTTACAATATTGTTTTTCATTTTTACATGAAAAACAAACAGTACAATGAAGTAGTAACATGTTGTGTCAGTTTTTATAGGAGTGGTGATGAATTTTAACTATGCAAATGTTGATTGGATAATTCATTCAACTAATTTTCTAAAGATGAACTCTCCGCACGAACGCACGCGCGCATAGTTACATATATATATATATATATATATATATATATATATATATATATATATATATATATATATATATATATATATATATATATATATATATGTTGTTTTAAAAATAATGTCCAAATTAGTAATTTGAAAACAACAATAAAGGGATTATAAATATACGAGTTTGAATATCTGTAGAGAGTGTGTTTGAATTGCTAGGAAAGCAAAATATTAATTGCTTTTATTTTTTCCATCGATTTCGTCTCTGTTTCTCTTCTTTTTATTCTCTGATTATTTCTTAGATTACATACTATTTTACATGAAAACACAAATAGTAAGTACAGTCTAGTAACATGTTGTGTCAGTCAACATGATTTTTATGGTATTAATCCATTTTAGTTAAATATACATCTTCTTAATTTTTTTTTAAAAATTTCGTCAAACTAAAGAATTAATTGTTAAATGGTGAGGTATAAGCTATTTCTAAGAGACTTTGTTAGTATGTTTTTGTAAATTTTGGGTGATAGAATTGGATTTGTACCAGATATTACATAAAATACGGTGTAATGTCATGCATTTCTCTCAGGTTTTATAAAAATCTGGTGTCACCCCCACATGCTACTTTAGATCATCCTTATTACAAAGTTTTCAATACTTCTTTAAAATTTAGATCCCAATGTTTTCAATACATCCTTAAAATCTAGATATAATAGATATAATATATAATTTATAAAGTAATGTATATTTCTATATAGCACTGTATGTGAAACTGATTCACTTATGATCATGTTGGTTACATGGTTATATTTTTTTTCCGCACTTTCAAATGTTTATGTTTCAAATCTTACTGTTGTATTTTTTTCTTTCTATTTTGTCATAAAAATGTTGAAACCAAGGATTTAACCCACAACCTTAACTATAGACATAACTAAAATAATCACTTGATTTTGAATTTTTCTTTGTTATAATAAATATATTTTTCTTTTACATATTGCATTTTCTTTATAAATTAATTTACACACTTTTTTAGAATATTGGGGTATATAATTTGTGTTATTAAATTATATTAATATTAAATGTTATAATAATTTGTGTTATTAAGTTAATATTACTATAAATATTATAAATTTGACTAACCATTCATATTTTCCTAGTAGTAAATAAGCATTTATCTTCTAATTTTTAAGATAAAAATGTGAAATTTAAGTGTACAATTCGGTTTTGTAATTAAAAACACAAAAGGTACTATAACTACTACACCATCAAAAAAATCTATAATATAAATACACAAGTTAAAATAACTAAAAGAAATAATTACATACCCCATGGAGGAGAGGAAATAGCGGAATAAGCATTCAACAGCTGAAGTAGAACCGAATGCGGAGTTGGTGTGAACATTGCCACTCCTTCTTCTATCTCTTCCTCCTCCTCCTTCTTCTTCTTCTCGGTAAATGTCTTCGAAATGTTCCTGCTCAGACATAGTGTCTTCCTTATTGTTCTATTGAGTGGGTGGTTGTGAGCTGTTTTGAGGAAAAAGAATAAGGAGTTAGAAAAAAGAAATATACAAATTACCTCTTAGAGATCATTCATTGGGAATACAAAGCAAGTTGAATATTTGCACCGATTTTGTTTCAATTGCTAAAAAAGAAATGTCATATTTTGTTTTCTTTTTATATTCATTCCGTATATATTCTTTGGTTATTTTTTACAATATTGTTTTTCATTTTTACATGAAAAACAAACAGTACAATGAAGTAGTAACATGTTGTGTCAGTTTTTATAGGAGTGGTGATGAATTTTAACTATGCAAATGTTGATTGGATAATTCATTCAACTAATTTTCTAAAGATGAACTCTCCGCACGAACGCACGCGCGCATAGATACATATATATATATATATATATATATATATATATATATATATATATATATATATATATATATTGTTTTAAAAATAATGTCCAAATTAGTAATATGAAAACAACAATAAAGGGATTATAAATATATGAGTTTGAATATCTGTAGAGAGTGTGTTTGAATTGCTAGGAAAGCAAAATATTAATTGCTTTTATTTTTTCCATCGATTTCGTCTCTGTTTCTCTTCTTTTTATTCTCTGATTATTTCTTAGATTACATACTATTTTACATGAAAACACAAATAGTAAGTACAGTGTAGTAACATGTTGTGTCAGTCAACATGATTTTTATGGTATTAATCCATTTTAGTTAAATATACATCTTCTTAATTTTTTTTAAAAATTTCGTCAAACTAAAGAATTAATTGTTAAATGGAGAGATATATGCTATTTCTAAGAGACTTTGTTAGTATGTTTTTGTAAATTTTGGGTGATAGAATTGGATATGTACCAGATATTACATAAAATACGGTGTAATGTCATGCATTTCTCTCGGGTTTTATAAAAATCTGGTGTCACCCCCACATGCTACTTTAGATCATCCTTAGTACAAAGTTTTCAATACTTCCTTAAAATTTAGATCCCAAAGTTTTCAATACATCCTTAAAATCTAGATATAATAGATATAATATATAATTTATAAAGTAATGTATATTTCTATATAGCACTATATGTGAAACTGATTCACTTATGACCATGTTGGTTACATGGTTATATTTTTTTTTCCGCACTTTCAAATGTTTATGTTTCAAATCTTACTGTTGTATTTTTTTCTTTCTATTTTGTCATAAAAATGTTGAAACCAAGGATTTAACCCACAACCTTAACTATAGACATAACTAAAATAATCACTTGATTTTGAATTTTTCTTTGTTATAATAAATTAATTTTTATTTTACATATTGCATTTTCTTTATAAATTAATTTACACTCTTTTTTAGAATATTGGGGTATATAATTTGTGTTATTAAATTATATTAATATTAAATGTTATAATAATTTGTGTTATTTAGTTAATATTACTATAAATATTATAAATTTGACTAACCATTCATATTTTCTTTGTAGTAAATAAGCATTTCTCTTCTAATTTTTAAGATAAAAATGTGAAATTTAAGTGTACAATTCGGTTTTGTAATTAAAAACACAAAAAGTACTATAACTACTACACCATCAAAAAAATCTATAATATAATTACATAAGTTAAAATAACTAAAAGAAATAATTACATACCCCATGGAGGAGAGGAAATAGCGGAATAAGCATTCAACAGCTGAAGTAGAACCGAATGCGGAGTTGGTGTGAACATTGCCACTCCTTCTTCTATCTCTTCCTCCTCCTCATCTGATGTCTGTTCTTCTTCTTCTTCTCGGTAAATGTCTTCGAAATGTTCTTGCTCGGACATAGTGTATTCCTTATTGTTCTATTGAGTGGGTGGTTGTGAGTTGTTTTGAGGAAAAAGAATAAGGAATTAGAAACAAGAAATATACAAATTACCTCTTAGAAATCATTCATTGGGAATACAAAGCAAGTTGAATATTTGCACCGATTTTGTTTCAATTGCTAAAAAAGAAATGTCATATTTTGTTTTCATTTTATATTCATTCCGTATATATTCTTTGGTTATTTTTTACAATATTGTTTTTCATTTTTACATGAAAAACAAACAGTACAATGAAGTAGTAACATGTTGTGTCAGTTTTGATAGGAGTGGTGATGAATTTTAACTATGCAAATGTTGATTGGATAATTCATTCAACTAATTTTCTAAAGATGAACTCTCCGCACGAACGCATGCGCGCATAGATACATACATACATATATATATATATATATATATATATATATATATATATATATATATATATATATATATATATATATATATATATATATATATATATATATATATATATATATATATATATATATATATATATATATATATATATATATATATATATATATATATATTGTTTTAAAAATAATGTCCAAATTAGTAATATGAAAACAACAATAAAGGGATTATAAATATATGAGTTTGAATATCTGTAGAGAGTGTGTTTGAATTTCTAGGAAAGCAAAATATTAATTGCTTTTATTTTTTCCATCGATTTCGTCTTTGTTTCTCTTCTTTTTATTCTCCGATTATTTCTTAGATTACATACTATTTTTTCTTCTTACATGAAAACACAAATAGTAAGTACATTGTAGTAACATGTTGTGTCAGTCAACATGATTTTTATGGTATTAATCCATTTTAGTTAAATATACATCCTCTTAATTTTTTTTAAAAATTTCGTCAAACTAATGAATTAATTGTTAAATGGTGAGATATATGCTATTTCTAAGAGACTTTGTTAGAATGTTTTGTAAATTTTGGGTGATAGAATTGGATTTATACCAGATATTACATAAAATATGGTGTAATGTCATGCATTTCTCTCGGGTTTTATAAAAATCTGGTGTCACCCCCACATGCTACTTTAGATCATCCTTAGTACAAAGTTTTCAATACTTCCTTAAAATTTAGATCCCAAAGTTTTCAATACATCCTTAAAATCTAGATATAATAGATATAATATATAATTTATAAAGTAATGTATATTTCTATATAGTACTATATGTGAAACTGATTCACTTATGACCATGTTGGTTACATGGTTATATTTTTTTTTCCGCACTTTCAAATGTTTATGTTTCAAATCTTACTGTTGTATTTTTTTCTTTCTATTTTGTCATAAAAATGTTGAAACCAAGGATTTAACCCACAACCTTAACTATAGACATAACTAAAATAATCACTTGATTTTGAATTTTTCTTTGTTATAATAAATTAATTTTTATTTTACATATTGCATTTTCTTTATAAATTAATTTACACTCTTTTTTAGAATATTGGGGTATATAATTTGTGTTATTAAATTATATTAATATTAAATGTTATAATAATTTGTGTTATTTAGTTAATATTACTATAAATATTATAAATTTGACTAACCATTCATATTTTCTTAGTAGTAAATAAGCATTTCTCTTCTAATTTTTAAGATAAAAATGTGAAATTTAAGTGTACAATTCGGTTTTGTAATTAAAAACACAAAAAGTACTATAACTACTACACCATCAAAAAAATCTATAATATAATTACATAAGTTAAAATAACTAAAAGAAATAATTACATACCCCATGGAGGAGAGGAAATAGCGGAATAAGCATTCAACAGCTGAAGTAGAACCGAATGCGGAGTTGGTGTGAACATTGCCACTCCTTCTTCTATCTCTTCCTCCTCCTCATCTGATGTCTGTTCTTCTTCTTCTTCTCGGTAAATGTCTTCGAAATGTTCTTGCTCGGACATAGTGTATTCCTTATTGCTCTATTGAGTGGGTGGTTGTGAGTTGTTTTGAGGAAAAAGAATAAGGAATTAGAAACAAGAAATATACAAATTACCTCTTAGAAATCATTCATTGGGAATACAAAGCAAGTTGAATATTTGCACCGATTTTGTTTCAATTGCTAAAAAAGAAATGTCATATTTTGTTTTCATTTTATATTCATTCCGTATATATTCTTTGGTTATTTTTTACAATATTGTTTTTCATTTTTACATGAAAAACAAACAGTACAATGAAGTAGTAACATGTTGTGTCAGTTTTGATAGGAGTGGTGATGAATTTTAACTATGCAAATGTTGATTGGATAATTCATTCAACTAATTTTCTAAAGATGAACTCTCCGCACGAACGCATGCGCGCATAGATACATACATACATATATATATATATATATATATATATATATATATATATATATATATATATATATATATATATATATATATATATATATATATATATATATATATATATATATATATATATATATATATATATATATATATATATATATATATATATATATATATATATTGTTTTAAAAATAATGTCCAAATTAGTAATATGAAAACAACAATAAAGGGATTATAAATATATGAGTTTGAATATCTGTAGAGAGTGTGTTTGAATTTCTAGGAAAGCAAAATATTAATTGCTTTTATTTTTTCCATCGATTTCGTCTTTGTTTCTCTTCTTTTTATTCTCTGATTATTTCTTAGATTACATACTATTTTTTCTTCTTACATGAAAACACAAATAGTAAGTACATTGTAGTAACATGTTGTGTCAGTCAACATGATTTTTATGGTATTAATCCATTTTAGTTAAATATACATCCTCTTAATTTTTTTTAAAAATTTCGTCAAACTAAAGAATTAATTGTTAAATGGTGAGATATATGCTATTTCTAAGAGACTTTGTTAGAATGTTTTGTAAATTTTGGGTGATAGAATTGGATTTATACCAGATATTACATAAAATATGGTGTAATGTCATGCATTTCTCTCGGGTTTTATAAAAATCTGGTGTCACCCCCACATGCTACTTTAGATCATCCTTAGTACAAAGTTTTCAATACTTCCTTAAAATTTAGATCCCAAAGTTTTCAATACATCCTTAAAATCTAGATATAATAGATATAATATATAATTTATAAAGTAATGTATATTTCTACATAGCACTGTATGTGAAACTGATTCACTTATGACCATGTTGGCTACATGGTTATATTTTTTATCTGCACTTTCAAATGTTTATGTTTCAAATCTTACTGTTGTATTTTTTTCTTTCTATTTTGTCATAAAAATGTTGAAACCAAGGATTTAACCCATAACCTTAACTATAGACATAACTAAAATAATCACTTGATTTTGAATTTTTCTTTGTTATAATAAATATATTTTTCTTTTACATATTGCATTTTCTTTATAAATTAATTTACACTCTTTTTTAGAATATTGGGGTATATAATTTGTGTTATTAAATTATATTAATATTAAATGTTATAATAATTTGTGTTATTAAGTTAATATTACTATAAATATTATAAATTTGACTAACCATTCATATTTTCCTAGTAGTAAATAAGCATTTATCTTCCAATTTTTAAGATAAAAATGTGAAATTTAAGTGTACAATTCGGTTTTGTAATTAAAAACACAAAAAGTACTGTAACTACTACACCATCAAAAAAATCTATAATATAATTACACAAGTTAAAATAACTAAAAGAAATAATTACATATCCCATGGAGGAGAGGAAATAGCGGAATAAGCATTCAACAGCTGAAGTAGAACCGAATGCGGAGTTGGTGTGAACGTTGCCACTCCTTCTTCTATCTCTTCCTCCTCCTCATGTGATGTCTGTTCTTCTTCTTCTTCTCGGTAAATGTCTTCTAAATGTTCCTGCTCAGACATAGTGTCTTCCTTATTGTTCTATTGAGTGGGTGGTGGTGATCTGGTTTGAGGAAAAAGAATAAGGAGTTAGAAACAAGAAATATACAAATTACCTCTTATAGATCATTCATTGGGAATACAAAGCAAGTTGAATATTTGCACCGATTTTGTTTCAATTGCTAAAAAAGAAATGTCATATTTTGTTTTCTTTTTATATTCATTCCGTATATATTCTTTGGTTAATTTTTACAATATTGTTTTTCCTTTTTACATGAAAAACAAACAGTACAATGAAGTATCAACGTGTTGTGTCAGTTTTGATAGGAGTGGTGATGAATTTTAACTATGCAAATGTTGATTGGATAATTCATTCAACTAATTTTCTAAAGATGAACTCTCCGCACGAACGCTCGCGCGCATAGATACATACATATATATATATATATATATATATATATATATATATATATATATATATATATATATATATATATATATATATGTGTGTATATATATATACATATATATATATATATATATATATATATATATATATATATATATTGTTTTAAAAATAATGTCCAAATTAGTAATATGAAAACAACAATAAAGGGATTATAAATATATGAGTTTGAATATCTGTAGAGAGTGTGTTTGAATTGCTAGGAAAGCAATATCATAATTGCTTTTATTTTTTCCATCGATTTCGTCTCTGTTTCTCTTCTTTTTATTCTTTGATTATTTCTTAGATTACATACTATTTTTTCTTCTTACATGAAAACACAAATAGTAAGTACAGTGTAGTAGCATGTTGTGTCAGTCAACATGATTTTTATGGTATTAATCCATTTTAGTTAAATATACATCTTCTTAATTTTTTTTTAAAATTTCGTCAAACTAAAGAATTAATTGTTAAATGGTGAGATATATGTTATTTCTAAGAGACTTTGTTAGTATGTTTTTGTAAATTTTGGGTGATAGAATTGGATTTGTACCAGATATTACATAAAATATGGTGTAATGTCATGCATTTCTCTCGGGTTTTATAAAAATCTGGTGTCACCCCCACATGCTACTTTAGATCATCCTTAGTACAAAGTTTTCAATACTTCCTTAAAATTTAGATCCCAAAGTTTTCAATACATCCTTAAAATCTAGATATAATAGATATAATATATAATTTATAAAGTAATGTATATTTCTATATAGCACTATATGTGAAACTGATTCACTTATGACCATGTTGGTTACATGGTTATATTTTTTTTTCCGCACTTTCAAATGTTTATGTTTCAAATCTTACTGTTGTATTTTTTTCTTTCTATTTTGTCATAAAAATGTTGAAACCAAGGATTTAACCCACAACCTTAACTATAGACATAACTAAAATAATCACTTGATTTTGAATTTTTCTTTGTTATAATAAATTAATTTTTATTTTACATATTGCATTTTCTTTATAAATTAATTTACACTCTTTTTTAGAATATTGGGGTATATAATTTGTGTTATTAAATTATATTAATATTAAATGTTATAATAATTTGTGTTATTTAGTTAATATTACTATAAATATTATAAATTTGACTAACCATTCATATTTTCTTAGTAGTAAATAAGCATTTCTCTTCTAATTTTTAAGATAAAAATGTGAAATTTAAGTGTACAATTCGGTTTTGTAATTAAAAACACAAAAAGTACTATAACTACTACACCATCAAAAAAATCTATAATATAATTACATAAGTTAAAATAACTAAAAGAAATAATTACATACCCCATGGAGGAGAGGAAATAGCGGAATAAGCATTCAACAGCTGAAGTAGAACCGAATGCGGAGTTGGTGTGAACATTGCCACTCCTTCTTCTATCTCTTCCTCCTCCTCATCTGATGTCTGTTCTTCTTCTTCTTCTCGGTAAATGTCTTCGAAATGTTCTTGCTCGGACATAGTGTATTCCTTATTGCTCTATTGAGTGGGTGGTTGTGAGTTGTTTTGAGGAAAAAGAATAAGGAATTAGAAACAAGAAATATACAAATTACCTCTTAGAAATCATTCATTGGGAATACAAAGCAAGTTGAATATTTGCACCGATTTTGTTTCAATTGCTAAAAAAGAAATGTCATATTTTGTTTTCATTTTATATTCATTCCGTATATATTCTTTGGTTATTTTTTACAATATTGTTTTTCATTTTTACATGAAAAACAAACAGTACAATGAAGTAGTAACATGTTGTGTCAGTTTTGATAGGAGTGGTGATGAATTTTAACTATGCAAATGTTGATTGGATAATTCATTCAACTAATTTTCTAAAGATGAACTCTCCGCACGAACGCATGCGCGCATAGATACATACATACATATATATATATATATATATATATATATATATATATATATATATATATATATATATATATATTGTTTTAAAAATAATGTCCAAATTAGTAATATGAAAACAACAATAAAGGGATTATAAATATATGAGTTTGAATATCTGTAGAGAGTGTGTTTGAATTTCTAGGAAAGCAAAATATTAATTGCTTTTATTTTTTCCATCGATTTTGTCTTTGTTTCTCTTCTTTTTATTCTCTGATTATTTCTTAGATTACATACTATTTTTTCTTCTTACATGAAAACACAAATAGTAAGTACATTGTAGTAACATGTTGTGTCAGTCAACATGATTTTTATGGTATTAATCCATTTTAGTTAAATATACATCCTCTTAATTTTTTTTAAAAATTTCGTCAAACTAAAGAATTAATTGTTAAATGGTGAGATATATGCTATTTCTAAGAGACTTTGTTAGAATGTTTTGTAAATTTTGGGTGATAGAATTGGATTTATACCAGATATTACATAAAATATGGTGTAATGTCATGCATTTCTCTCGGGTTTTATAAAAATCTGGTGTCACCCCCACATGCTACTTTAGATCATCCTTAGTACAAAGTTTTCAATACTTCCTTAAAATTTAGATCCCAAAGTTTTCAATACATCCTTAAAATCTAGATATAATAGATATAATATATAATTTATAAAGTAATGTATATTTCTACATAGCACTGTATGTGAAACTGATTCACTTATGACCATGTTGGCTACATGGTTATATTTTTTATCTGCACTTTCAAATGTTTATGTTTCAAATCTTACTGTTGTATTTTTTTCTTTCTATTTTGTCATAAAAATGTTGAAACCAAGGATTTAACCCATAACCTTAACTATAGACATAACTAAAATAATCACTTGATTTTGAATTTTTCTTTGTTATAATAAATATATTTTTCTTTTACATATTGCATTTTCTTTATAAATTAATTTACACTCTTTTTTAGAATATTGGGGTATATAATTTGTGTTATTAAATTATATTAATATTAAATGTTATAATAATTTGTGTTATTAAGTTAATATTACTATAAATATTATAAATTTGACTAACCATTCATATTTTCCTAGTAGTAAATAAGCATTTATCTTCCAATTTTTAAGATAAAAATGTGAAATTTAAGTGTACAATTCGGTTTTGTAATTAAAAACACAAAAAGTACTGTAACTACTACACCATCAAAAAAATCTATAATATAATTACACAAGTTAAAATAACTAAAAGAAATAATTACATATCCCATGGAGGAGAGGAAATAGCGGAATAAGCATTCAACAGCTGAAGTAGAACCGAATGCGGAGTTGGTGTGAACGTTGCCACTCCTTCTTCTATCTCTTCCTCCTCCTCATGTGATGTCTGTTCTTCTTCTTCTTCTCGGTAAATGTCTTCTAAATGTTCCTGCTCAGACATAGTGTCTTCCTTATTGTTCTATTGAGTGGGTGGTGGTGATCTGGTTTGAGGAAAAAGAATAAGGAGTTAGAAACAAGAAATATACAAATTACCTCTTAGAGATCATTCATTGGGAATACAAAGCAAGTTGAATATTTGCACCGATTTTGTTTCAATTGCTAAAAAAGAAATGTCATATTTTGTTTTCTTTTTATATTCATTCCGTATATATTCTTTGGTTAATTTTTACAATATTGTTTTTCCTTTTTACATGAAAAACAAACAGTACAATGAAGTATCAACATGTTGTGTCAGTTTTGATAGGAGTGGTGATGAATTTTAACTATGCAAATGTTGATTGGATAATTCATTCAACTAATTTTCTAAAGATGAACTCTCCGCACGAACGCTCGCGCGCATAGATACATACATATATATATATATATATATATATATATATATATATATATATATATATATGTGTGTGTGTGTATATACATATATATATATATATATATATATATATATATATATATATATATATATATATATATATATATATATATATATATATATATATATTGTTTTAAAAATAATGTCCAAATTAGTAATATGAAAACAACAATAAAGGGATTATAAATATATGAGTTTGAATATCTGTAGAGAGTGTGTTTGAATTGCTAGGAAAGCAATATCATAATTGCTTTTATTTTTTCCATCGATTTCGTCTCTGTTTCTCTTCTTTTTATTCTTTGATTATTTCTTAGATTACATACTATTTTTTCTTCTTACATGAAAACACAAATAGTAAGTACAGTGTAGTAGCATGTTGTGTCAGTCAACATGATTTTTATGGTATTAATCCATTTTAGTTAAATATACATCTTCTTAATTTTTTTTTAAAATTTCGTCAAACTAAAGAATTAATTGTTAAATGGTGAGATATATGTTATTTCTAAGAGACTTTGTTAGTATGTTTTTGTAAATTTTGGGTGATAGAATTGGATTTGTACCAGATATTACATAAAATATGGTGTAATGTCATGCATTTCTCTCGGGTTTTATAAAAATCTGGTGTCACCCCCACATGCTACTTTAGATCATCCTTAGTTCAAAGTTTTCAATACTTCCTTAAAATTTAGATCCCAAAGTTTTCAATACATCCTTAAAATCTAGATATAATAGATATAATATATACTTTATAAAGTAATGTATATTTCTATATAGTACTGTATGTGAAACTGATTCACTTATGACCATGTTGGCTACATGGTTATATTTTTTATCTGCACTTTCAAATGTTTATGTTTCAAATCTTACTGTTGTATTTTTTTCTTTCTATTTTGTCATAAAAATATTGAAACCAAGGATTTAACCCACAACCTTAACTATAGACATAACTAAAATAATCACTTGATTTTGAATTTTTCTTTGTTATAATAAATATATTTTTCTTTTACATATTGCATTTTCTTTATAAATTAATTTACACTCTTTTTTAGAATATTGTGGTATATAATTTGTGTTATTAAATTATATTAATATTAAATGTTATAATAATTTGTGTTATTAAGTTAATATTACTATAAATATTATAAATTTGACTAACCATTCATATTTTCCTAGTAGTAAATAAGCATTTATCTTCCAATTTTTAAGATAAAAATGTGAAATTTAAGTGTACAATTCGGTTTTGTAATTAAAAACACAAAAAGTACTGTAACTACTACACCATCAAAAAAATCTATAATATAATTACACAAGTTAAAATAACTAAAAGAAATAATTACATATCCCATGGAGGAGAGGAAATAGCGGAATAAGCATTCAACAGCTAAAGTAGAACCGAATGCGGAGTTGGTGTGAACGTTGCCACTCCTTCTTCTATCTCTTCCTCCTCCTCATGTGATGTCTGTTCTTCTTCTTCTTCTCGGTAAATGTCTTCTAAATGTTCCTGCTCAGACATAGTGTCTTCCTTATTGTTCTATTGAGTGGGTGGTGGTGATCTGGTTTGAGGAAAAAGAATAAGGAGTTAGAAAAAGAAATATACAAATTACCTCTTAGAGATCATTCATTGGGAATACAAAGCAAGTTGAATATTTGCACCGATTTTGTTTCAATTGCTAAAAAAGAAATGTCATATTTTGTTTTCTTTTTATATTCATTCCGTATATATTCTTTGGTTAATTTTTACAATATTGTTTTTCATTTTTACATGAAAAACAAACAGTACAATGAAGTATCAACATGTTATGTCAGTTTTGATAGGAGTGGTGATGAATTTTAACTATGCAAATGTTGATTGGATAATTCATTCAACTAATTTTCTAAAGATGAACTCTCCGCACGAACGCTCGCGCGCATAGATACATACATACATATATATATATATATATATATATATATATATATATATATATATATGTGTGTGTGTGTGTATATATATATATATATATATATATATATATATATATATATATATATATATATATATATATATATATATGTGTGTGTGTGTGTATATATATATATATATATATATATATATATATATATTGTTTTAAAAATAATGTCCAAATTAGTAATATGACAACAACAATAAAGGGATTATAAATATATGAGTTTGAATATCTGTAGAGAGTGTGTTTGAATTGCTAGGAAAGCAATATCATAATTGCTTTTATTTTTTCCATCGATTTCGTCTCTGTTTCTCTTCTTTTTATTCTTTGATTATTTCTTAGATTACATACTATTTTTTCTTCTTACATGAAAACACAAATAGTAAGTACAGTGTAGTAGCATGTTGTGTCAGTCAACATGATTTTTATGGTATTAATCCATTTTAGTTAAATATACATCTTCTTAATTTTTTTTTAAAATTTCGTCAAACTAAAGAATTAATTGTTAAATGGTGAGATATATGTTATTTCTAAGAGACTTTGTTAGTATGTTTTTGTAAATTTTGGGTGATAGAATTGGATTTGTACCAGATATTACATAAAATATGGTGTAATGTCATGCATTTCTCTCGGGTTTTATAAAAATCTGGTGTCACCCCCACATGCTACTTTAGATCATCCTTAGTTCAAAGTTTTCAATACTTCCTTAAAATTTAGATCCCAAAGTTTTCAATACATCCTTAAAATCTAGATATAATAGATATAATATATACTTTATAAAGTAATGTATATTTCTATATAGCACTGTATGTGAAACTGATTCACTTATGACCATGTTGGCTACATGGTTATATTTTTTATCTGCACTTTCAAATGTTTATGTTTCAAATCTTACTGTTGTATTTTTTTCTTTCTATTTTGTCATAAAAATATTGAAACCAAGGATTTAACCCACAACCTTAACTATAGACATAACTAAAATAATCACTTGATTTTGAATTTTTCTTTGTTATAATAAATATATTTTTCTTTTACATATTGCATTTTCTTTATAAATTAATTTACACTCTTTTTTAGAATATTGTGGTATATAATTTGTGTTATTAAATTATATTAATATTAAATGTTATAATAATTTGTGTTATTAAGTTAATATTACTATAAATATTATAAATTTGACTAACCATTCATATTTTCCTAGTAGTAAATAAGCATTTATCTTCCAATTTTTAAGATAAAAATGTGAAATTTAAGTGTACAATTCGGTTTTGTAATTAAAAACACAAAAAGTACTGTAACTACTACACCATCAAAAAAATCTATAATATAATTACACAAGTTAAAATAACTAAAAGAAATAATTACATATCCCATGGAGGAGAGGAAATAGCGGAATAAGCATTCAACAGCTAAAGTAGAACCGAATGCGGAGTTGGTGTGAACGTTGCCACTCCTTCTTCTATCTCTTCCTCCTCCTCATGTGATGTCTGTTCTTCTTCTTCTTCTCGGTAAATGTCTTCTAAATGTTCCTGCTCAGACATAGTGTCTTCCTTATTGTTCTATTGAGTGGGTGGTGGTGATCTGGTTTGAGGAAAAAGAATAAGGAGTTAGAAAAAGAAATATACAAATTACCTCTTAGAGATCATTCATTGGGAATACAAAGCAAGTTGAATATTTGCACCGATTTTGTTTCAATTGCTAAAAAAGAAATGTCATATTTTGTTTTCTTTTTATATTCATTCCGTATATATTCTTTGGTTAATTTTTACAATATTGTTTTTCATTTTTACATGAAAAACAAACAGTACAATGAAGTATCAACATGTTGTGTCAGTTTTGATAGGAGTGGTGATGAATTTTAACTATGCAAATGTTGATTGGATAATTCATTCAACTAATTTTCTAAAGATGAACTCTCCGCACGAACGCTCGCGCGCATAGATACATACATACATATATATATATATATATATATATATATATATATATATATATATATATGTGTGTGTGTGTGTGTATATATATACATATATATATATATATATATATATATATATATATATATATATATATATATATATATATATATATATATATATATATATATATATATATATATATATATATATATTGTTTTAAAAATAATGTCCAAATTAGTAATATGAAAACAACAATAAAGGGATTATAAATATATGAGTTTGAATATCTGTAGAGAGTGTGTTTGAATTGCTAGGAAAGCAATATCATAATTGCTTTTATTTTTTCCATCGATTTCGTCTCTGTTTCTCTTCTTTTTATTCTTTGATTATTTCTTAGATTACATACTATTTTTTCTTCTTACATGAAAACACAAATAGTAAGTACAGTGTAGTAGCATGTTGTGTCAGTCAACATGATTTTTATGGTATTAATCCATTTTAGTTAAATATACATCTTCTTAATTTTTTTTTAAAATTTCGTCAAACTAAAGAATTAATTGTTAAATGGTGAGATATATGTTATTTCTAAGAGACTTTGTTAGTATGTTTTTGTAAATTTTGGGTGATAGAATTGGATTTGTACCAGATATTACATAAAATATGGTGTAATGTCATGCATTTCTCTCGGGTTTTATAAAAATCTGGTGTCACCCCCACATGCTACTTTAGATCATCCTTAGTTCAAAGTTTTCAATACTTCCTTAAAATTTAGATCCCAAAGTTTTCAATACATCCTTAAAATCTAGATATAATAGATATAATATATACTTTATAAAGTAATGTATATTTCTATATAGCACTGTATGTGAAACTGATTCACTTATGACCATGTTGGCTACATGGTTATATTTTTTATCTGCACTTTCAAATGTTTATGTTTCAAATCTTACTGTTGTATTTTTTTCTTTCTATTTTGTCATAAAAATATTGAAACCAAGGATTTAACCCACAACCTTAACTATAGACATAACTAAAATAATCACTTGATTTTGAATTTTTCTTTGTTATAATAAATATATTTTTCTTTTACATATTGCATTTTCTTTATAAATTAATTTACACTCTTTTTTAGAATATTGTGGTATATAATTTGTGTTATTAAATTATATTAATATTAAATGTTATAATAATTTGTGTTATTAAGTTAATATTACTATAAATATTATAAATTTGACTAACCATTCATATTTTCCTAGTAGTAAATAAGCATTTATCTTCCAATTTTTAAGATAAAAATGTGAAATTTAAGTGTACAATTCGGTTTTGTAATTAAAAACACAAAAAGTACTGTAACTACTACACCATCAAAAAAATCTATAATATAATTACACAAGTTAAAATAACTAAAAGAAATAATTACATACCCCATGGAGGAGAGGAAATAGAGGAATAATCATTCAACAGCTGAAGTAGAACCGAATGCGGAGTTGGTGTGAACGTTGCCACTCCTTCTTCTATCTCTTCCTCCTCCTCATGTGATGTCTGTTCTTCTTCTTCTTCTCGGTAAATGTCTTCGAAATGTTCCTGCTCAGACATAGTGTCTTCCTTATTGTTCTATTGAGTGGGTGGTGGTGAGCTGTTTTGAGGAAAAAGAATAAGGAGTTAGAAACAAGAAATATACAAATTACCTCTTAGAGATCATTCATTGGGAATACAAAGCAAGTTGAATATTTGCACCGATTTTGTTTCAATTGCTAAAAAAGAAATGTCATATTTTGTTTTCTTTTTATATTCATGCCGTATATATTCTTTGGTTAATTTTTACAATATTGTTTTTCATTTTTACATGAAAAACAAACAATACAATGAAGTATCAACATGTTGTGTCAGTTTTAATAGGAGTGGTGATGAATTTTAACTATACAAATGTTGATTGGATAATTCATTCAACTAATTTTCTAAAGTTGAACTCTCCGCACGAACGCACGGGCGCATAGGTACATATATATATATATATATATATATATATATATATATATATATATATATATATATATATATATATATATATATATATATATATATATATATATATATATATATATATATATATATATATATATATATATATATATATATATATATATATATATATGTATATATATATATATATATAGTTTTAAAAATAATGTCCAAATTAGTAATATGAAAACAACAATAAGGGGATTATAAATATATGAGTTTGAATATCTATAGAGAGTGTGTTTGAATTGCTAGGAAAGCAATATCATAATTGCTTTTATTTTTTCCATCGATTTCGTCTCTGTTTCTCTTCTTTTTATTCTCTGATTATTTCTTAGATTACATACTATTTTTTCTTCTTACATGAAAACACAAATAGTAAGTACAGTGTAGTAACATATTGTGTCAGTCAACATAATATTTATGGTATTAATCCATTTTAGTTAAATATACATCTTCTTAATATTTTTTTTTAAAATTTCTTTAAACTAAAGAATTAATTGTTAAATGGTGAGATATATGCTATTTCTAAGAGACTTTGTTAGTATGTTTTTGTAAATTTTGGGTAATAGAATTGGACTTGTACCAGATATTACATAAAATATGGTGTAATGTCATGCATTTCTCTCGGGTTTTATAAAAATCTGGTGTCACCCCCACATGCTACTTTAGATCATCCTTAGTACAATGTTTTCAATACTTCCTTAAAATTTAGATCCCAATGTTTTCAATACATCCTTAAAATCTAGATATAATAGATATAATATATAATTTATAAAGTAATGTATCTTTCTATATAGCACTGTATGTGAAACTGATTCACTTATGACCATGTTGGCTACATGGTTATATTTTTTATCTGCACTTTCAAATGTTTATGTTTCAAATCTTACTGTTGTATTTTTTTCTTTCTATTTTGTCATAAAAATGTTGAAACCAAGGATTTAACCCACAACCTTAACTATAGAGATAACTAAAATAATCACTTGATTTTGAATTTTTCTTTGTTATAATAAATATATTTTTCTTTTACATATTGCATTTTCTTTATAAATTAATTTACACTCTTTTTTAGAATATTGGGGAATATAATTTGTGTTATTAAATTATATTAATATTAAATGTTATAATAATTTGTGTTATTAAGTTAATATTACTATAAATATTATAAATTTGACTAACCATTCATATTTTCCTAGTAGTAAATAAGCATTTATCTTCCAATTTTTAAAATAAAAATGTGAAATTTAAGTGTACAATTCGGTTTTGTAATTAAAAAAACAAAAAGTACTGTAACTACTACACCATCAAAAAAATCTATAATATAATTACACAAGTTAAAATAACTAAAAGAAATAATTGCATACCCCATGGAGGAGAGGAAATAGCAGAATAAGTATTCAACAGCTGAAGTAGAACCGAATGCGGAGTTGGTGTGAACGTTGCCACTCCTTCTTCTATCTCTTCCTCCTCCTCATGTGATGTCTGTTCTTCTTCTTCTTCTCGGTAAATGTCTTCGAAATGTTCCTGCTCAGACATAGTGTCTTCCTTATAGTTCTATTGAGTGGGTGGTGGTGAGCTGTTTTGAGGAAAAAGAATAAGGAGTTAGAAACAAGAAATATACAAATTACCTCTTAGAGATCATTCATTGGGAATACAAAGCAAGTTGAATATTTGCACCGATTTTGTTTCAATTGCTAAAAAAGAAATGTCATATTTTGTTTTCTTTTTATATTCATTACGTATATATTCTTTGGTTAATTTTTACAATATTGTTTTTCATTTTTACATGAAAAACAAACAGTACAATGAAGTATCAACATGTTGTGTCAGTTTTGATAGGAGTGGTGATGAATTTTAACTATGCAAATGTTGATTGGATAATTCATTCATCTAATTTTCTAAAGATGAACTCTCTGCACTAACGCACGGGCGCATAGATACATATATATATATATATATATATATATATATATATATATATATATATATATATATATATATATATATATATATATATATATATATATATATAGATTTAAAAATAATGTCCAAATTAGTAATATGAAAACAACAATAAGGGGATTATAAATATATGAGTTTGAATATCTATAGAGAGTGTGTTTGAATTGCTAGGAAAGCAATATCCTAATTGCTTTTATTTTTTCCATCGATTTCGTCTCTGTTTCTCTTCTTTTTAATTTCTGATTATTTCTTAGATTACATACTATTTTTTCTTCTTACATGAAAACACAAATAGTAAGTACAGTGTAGTAACATATTGTGTCAGTCAACATAATATTTATGGTATTAATCCATTTTAGTTAAATATACATCTTCTTAATATTTTTTTTAAAATTTCGTTAAACTAAAGAATTAATTGTTAAATGGTGAGATATATGCTATTTCTAAGAGACTTTGTTAGTATGTTTTTGTAAATTTTGGGTAATAGAATTGGATTTCTACCAGATATTACATAAAATATGGTGTAATGTCATGCATTTCTCTCGGGTTTTATAAAAATCTGGTGTCACCCCCACATGCTACTTTAGATCATCCTTAGTACAAAGTTTTCAATACTTCCTTAAAATTTAGATCCCAATGTTTTCAATACATATTTAAAATCTAGATATAATAGATATAATATATAATTTATAAAGTAATGTATCTTTCTATATAGCACTGTATGTGAAACTTATTCACTTATGATCATGTTGGCTACATGGTTATATTTTTTTTCTGCACTTTCAAATGTTTATGTTTCAAATCTTACTGTTGTATATTTTTCTTTCTATTTTGTCATAAAAATGCTGAAACCAAGGATATAACCCACAACCTTAACTATAGACATAACTAAAATAATCACTTGATTTTGAATTTTTCTTTGTTATAATAAATATATTTTTCTTTTACATATTGCATTTTCTTTATAAATTAATTTAGACTCTTTTTTAGAATATTGGGGAATATAATTTGTGTTATTAAATTATATTAATATTAAATGTTATAATAATTTGTGTTATTAAGTTAATATTACTATAAATATTATAAATTTGACTAACCATTCATATTTTCCTAGTAGTAAATAAGCATTTATCTTCCAATTTTTAAGATAAAAATGTGAAATTTAAGTGTACAATTCGGTTTTGTAATTAAAAAAACAAAAAGTACTGTAACTACTACACCATACAAAAAATCTATAATATAATTACACAAGTTAAAATAACTAAAAGAAATAATTGCATACCCCATGGAGGAAAGGAAATAGCAGAATAAGCATTCAACAGCTGAAGTAGAACCGAATGCGGAGTTGGTGTGAACGTTGCCACTCCTTTTTTTTATCTCTTCCTCCTCCTCATGTGATGTTTGTTCTTCTTCTTCTTCTTCTCGGTAAATGTATTCGAAATGCTCCTGCTCAGACATAGTGTCTTCCTTATTGTTCTATTGAGTGGGTGGTGGTGATCTGGTTTGAGGAAAAAGAATAAGGAGTTAGAAACAAGAAATATACAAATTACCTCTTAGAGATCATTCATTGGGAATACAAAGCAAGTTGAATATTTGCACCGATTTTGTTTCAATTGCTAAAAAAGAAATGTCATATTTTGTTTTCTTTTTATATTCATTCCGTATATATTCTTTGGTTAATTTTTACAATATTGTTTTTCATTTTTACATGAAAAACAAACAGTACAATGAAGTAGTAACATGTTGTGTCAGTTTTGATAGGAGTGGGGATGAATTTTAACTATGCAAATGTTGATTGGATAATTCATTCAACTAATTTTCTAAAGACGAACTCTCCGCACGAACGCACGCGCGCATAGATACATACATACATATATATATATATATATATATATATATATATATATATATATATATATATATATATATATATATATATATATATATATATATATATATATATATATATATATATATATATATATATATATATTGTAGATGTTTAGAATTGGCAGAATTTTTGACCAACAAGAAATGTTGAATTCAGTTCAGGATGTCCTATCAGATGTTGGGACATTATCAAACAGAGTATAAGTAAATGAACTTAATTAAGGATGTCACACCAGATGTTGGGACATTGTGTTAATGATTTAAGTTCAGTTTTTCAGGATGTCCCAACAGATGTTGTGACATCTCAAACCTGCTACCAGAATTAGTTAATGACTAACAGAACTGAGTAATTTAAGGAAAGTTATCTGGAATTAATTATGGATGGACAAAACAGAATAATGCGCATCTGTAGGGAGTGTTGTTATGAGACTTCAGCATAATCAGAAGAACTGAATCACCTAGAATCTAGGAAGTAACAAACCCTAATTCAAGGTGGAAGCTGCATGCGTTTCAGGATTGGATAAACCTACATAAAGCCCAAAATCCATACACCTATTTAAGCAACAGAAACTCTCAGAATAGAGTACGAATTTAAGAAGACCAAATAGGGTGTTTTGTGTTTTAATAGCAGGTTGTTTTTAATTGTACCACTTTATGAGCTTTTAAGCAAAAGTGTATTTGTGTCTTGATTGAAACTGTGAAGTAAGATCAAGCTGTTTTGTTTGAAGTATGACTTCAATTTTATTAAACTTGTAAACAAGATCACTGTGTGATTGAGGGGGAGTGAGTTGGTACTCATATCTAAGTTGTGTCTTAGGTAGAAATTGCATTGGGTAGATATTAAGTGAAAGATTAAACTTGGTGGTTTAAGTCTAGAATTAATATTACTTATAGTGGATTTCCTCCTGGCTTGGTAGCCTCCAGATGTAAGTGTGGTTATACACTGAACTGGGTTAACAAATTACTGTGTTGTTTAATTTTCCTGCACTTTAAGTTTTGGTTAAGTTGTCAAGTGTTTAAACATCTCATTCGACATCTCATACCTGATCATAGAATTTCAATTTGGCATCAGAGCAGGCACCCTGCCTGTTTATACTTGGTGAGATCTAGGGAATACAAATTCTGGAAACAAGGACAGAGATATAGGATCAGTAAATAGACCACCTATACTGGATGGATCTAATTATGATTACTGGAAGCCAAGAATGATTGCATTCTTAAGATCACTTGACAATAGGGCCTGGAAAGCAGTCAACAATGGATGGGAACATCCTGTCCAAGACACCAAAGATGGAGCAAAAGTGTTGAAACCTGAAGAAGAATGGAGTAAGGAGGAAGAAGATTCAGCACTTGGAAACTCCAAGGCCTTAAATGCTTTATTCAATGGCATTGATAGGAACATCTTTAGACTTGTGCATCACTGTGAGCTGGCCAAAGATGTTTGGGACACTCTCAAAACAACTCATGAAGGAACATCAAAGGTAAAGATGTCAAGACTTCAAGTTCTCACCACCAAGTTTGAAAACTTGAGAATGAAGGAAGATGAGACAATTCATGAATTCTACATGAACATCTTAGAAATAGCCAATACTTCTGGAGCCTTGGGAGAAAAGATGACTGATGAAAAGCTTGTAAGAAAGATTCTCAGATCTTTGCCAAAAATATTTGACATGAAGGTCACAGCAATAGATGAAGCTCAAGACATATGCACAACGAAAGTTGAAGAGCTCATTGGTTCCCTTCAAACATTTGAGATGGGAATGAATGACACAATTGTAAAGAAGAACAAAAGCATAGCCTTGATGTCAAATACTGATAAAGAAGAAGAAAATGATGAATCAGAAACTGATGAAAACTTATCAGAAAACATTGCTATGCTTGGAAGACAGTTCAAAAAGATTCTCGGAAGGATGGAAGACAAGTCCAGACCAAGTGGAAGATACACAAATTCCTCTGAGAACAAAAGACCTTATGATGCCAATAGAAGGTCAAATTATGATGAAAAGACCAGTCAAGAAAAAGGAATTAAATGCCATGGATGTGAAGGATATGGACACATCAGGAATGAATGTCCTACCTATTTAAAAAGGCAAAAGAAAGGTCTCTCTGTAACCTGGTCTGATGAAGACTCAGGAGGTGATTCAGAAGAAGAATCAGCTAAGCATATCACTGCTCTAGCTGGATTATGTGAATCTGAAAGTGAATCCAGTGATGGGGAGCTTACTTTTGAAGAACTTGAGCAATCATACAGAGAACTAGTCAAAAGAAGCACTGAAATATGCAGTCAAAAGAACACAAAGCCAAACATAATGTTCCAACATATGTCTCAACATCCTGAAAAGAACATAATGAAGAAGAAGTATCAAAGATGGAGATGTCATCATTGTGGAAGATTTGGGCATATCAAACCTCATTGCTATAAGTTGCATGGATATCCAAATCAGATGTATCAGCAACCTCCTAAGCAAAAGATAGAAGTTACCAAGAAAGTGCTGCATAGACATCAAAGAGATCAGCAACCCCCTAAGCAGAAGACAGAGGTCATCAAGAAGGTATGGAGACCAAAAGCTAGTCTTCATGCTGACCAAAGCTACATGCCCAAGAACAAGATCAACAAACAACCTTGGAGATCTACTGATGAACAATGCACAAGGCAGAGGTATCAAAAGAAATCTCAACACAAATGGTCAAAGAAAGGTGTTGCAAATATAGCTCATACATCACTAAGAGTATCAGCTAAAGAAGACTAGTACTTTGACAGTGGATGTTCAAGACACATGACTGGATTAAAGAATCTGCTAGTAGACTTAAAGTCATATTCATCCAGATATGTAACCTTTGGAGATGGAGCTAAAGGAGAAATCAAGGGAGTTGGGACCTTGGACTGTCCAGATGTACCAAGACTAGATGATGTGCTGCTGGTTAAAGGTTTAACTGCTAACCTGATCAGCATAAGTCAATTATGTGATCAAGGGTACAATGTAAACTTTACCAAAACTGAATGCATAATGTCTAACAAAGAACAAAAGGTTGTCATGAGAGGAGCCATATCTAAAGACAACTGTTACATGTGGGAACCTCAAGACTTCAGTCTCACTTCAACTTGCTCTTTAGCTAAAGAAGAAGAAGTGAAACTATGGCACCAAAGACTAGGTCATCTTCATTTCAGAGGCATAAAGAAAATCATATCTATGGATGCTGTGAGAGGTATTCCTAAACTGAAGATTGATGATGGCAAAATATGTGGTGAATGTCAAATAGGCAAGCAAACCAAGATGTCCCATCCAAAGCTCCAACATCTGACAACTTCCAAAGTTTTGGAATTATTGCATATGGATCTTATGGGACCTATGCAGGTTGAGAGCCTTGGTGGTAAGAGGTATGCCTATGTGGTGGTTGATGACTTTTCTAGGTATACATGGATAAATTTCATCAAATAAAAGTCTGATGTATTTGATGTATTCAAAGACTTATGCCAAAGAATACAAAGGGAAAAAGCCAGCTGTGTGATCAGAATAAGAAGTGATTATGGAAAAGAATTTGAGAACCAAAAATTCTTAGATTTTTGTTCTTCAGAAGGAATCAATCATGAATACTCTTCACCAATCACTCCTCAACAAAATGGGATTGTTGAGAGGAAGAATAGAACTATTCAAGAATCAGCAAGAGCTATGATCCATGCTAAAAAGTTACCTTTGTACTTCTGGGCTGAAGCTATGAACACAGCTTGTTACATCCATAATAGAGTTACTCTAAGGAAAGGAACTTTGTCCATAATCTATGAAGTCTGGAAGGGCAGAAAACCCACAGTTAAGTACTTCCATGTGTTTGGAAGTAACTTTTATATTCTGGCAGATAGGGAGCAAAGAAGAAAAATGGATCCTAAAAGTGATGAAGGGATTTTTCTTGGATACTCTATAAACAGCAGAGCTTATAGAGTATTTAATTCTAGAACCAAGGTTATCATGGAGTCCATAAATGTGATAATTGATGATGCTCCTACAGATGTTCCAGAAGATGTTGGAACATCTGCTGACAGCAAAACTGAAGCTGAAGAAAATAGTGATCATTCTGACTTTACTCAAACTGATGCAAGGACAGAACAATCTAGCAAACCTCCCTCCATCAGAATCTAGAAGGATCATCCCAAAGATTTGATAATTGGTGATCCCAACAGAGGTGTAAGCACTAGATCAAGAGAAGTAATTTCAGGTTCCTGTTTTGTTTCAAAAATAGAACCTAAAAACATCAAGGAAGCTCTTACTGATGAATACTGGATTTGTGCTATGCAAGAGGAATTAGGTCAATTCACAAGGAATGAAGTGTGGAATCTTGTTCCTAGACCTGATGACATAAATGTGATTGGCACTAAATGGGTGTATAAGAACAAGTCAAATGAACAAGGAGTTGTTACAAAGAACAAAGCTAGACTTGTAGCTCAAGGATACACACAAATTGAAGGAGTAGACTTTAATGAAACCTTTTCACCAGTAGCAAGGCTTGAATCAATCAAACTACTTTTAGGAATTGCTTGTATCTTGAAGTTCGAGCTATTTCAAATGGATGTGAAAAGTGCCTTTCTAAATGGATATCTTAATGAAGAGGTATATGTAGAACAGCCTAAAGGATTTGTTGATCCAAGCTGTCCAAATCATGTATACAAACTAAAGAAGGCTCTTTATGGTTTGAAGCAAGCTCCAAGAGCATGGTATGAAAGGCTAACTACTTTTCTTATCAAGCAAGGGTACAGGAAAGGTGGAATTGACAAAACCTTATTTGTTAAAGATGAAGAAGGAAATGTCATGATTGCTCAAATATATGTAGATGACATTGTTTTTGGTGGGATGTCAGAAAGGATGGTGAAACATTTTGTCAATCATATGGAATCTGAATTTGAAATGAGCCTAGTAGGAGAATTAACCTACTTTCTTGGACTGCAAATAAAGCAAATGGAGGACTCCATGTTCATTTCCCAAAGCAAGTATGCTAAGAACATAGTCAAGAAATTTGGGATGGACAGTGCTACTCATAAGAGAACTCCTGCCCCCACACATTTAAAGCTGAGTAAAGATGACAAGGGTGAGAATGTAGATCAAAGCCTATACAGAAGCATGATTGGAAGCTTATTATATCTGACTGCTAGCAGACCAGACATAGCATTTGCAGTAGGTGTATGTGCAAGATATCAAGCTGATCCAAAAGTTAGTCATCTTAATCAAGTCAAGAGAATTCTGAAATATGTTAATGGTACTTGTGACTATGGCATAATGTACTTTCATGGATGCAAACCAATTCTCACTGGCTTTTGTGATGCTGATTGGGCTGGAAGTGCTGATGACAGAAAAAGCACTTCAGGAGGATGCTTCTTTCTAGGAAACAATTTGATTTCTTGGTTCAGTAAGAAACAAAATTGTGTATCCTTATCTACTGCTGAAGCTGAATATATTGCAGTTGGAAGCAGTTGTTCACATTTGGTTTGGATGAAGCAAATGCTCACTGAGTACAATATCCCACAAGATGTCATGACATTGTACTGTGACAACTTAAGTGCTATTAACATATCAAAGAATCCTATCAGACATAGCAGGACCAAGCATATTGATATCAGGCACCATTTCATCAGAGATCTTGTAGAAGAAAAAGTGATCTCATTGGAACATGTAGCTACAAATCTGCAATTGGCTGATATATTTACTAAAGCCTTGGATGCTACCCAATTTGAAAACCTAAGGGGTAAATTGGGAATCTGTTTGTGTGAAATTTAGCAGTTATGGAGATGTGCCAACATGTCATATGACATCGTGTGGCATGATCACCAGATGGCAACACCAGTCTGGTCAAGCACCTTGTGTATTCCACTCCTAAAAATTCTCCAAGTAACGGCTCTTATAAGAATATCAGCTCACATTCAGCTATTCATCTTCTCAGCATTTTCTCACAACAACTTGCTTGCTATAGCTAACTCTCTGAGATCATCAAACTCAACCAATCTCAATCTTTTTCTTCACCACATTCTCAAAATGGCTCATCACCAAAACCCTAACATCTCTGAAGAAATCCTCAACAAGGAAGATGTGGTGCATGCAACCCCCATTTCTGTGGTACCCATGGATTCAACTCCATTGGACGAAATCAGAGGAAGTGTTCCTCTTGCTCAAAAGCCAAGAACTACTAAAAGGACAAAAGACCCTGTTTTCAGCAAGGCCAAAGGCATACCTTCACTATCAAACACCACTCCAAAAGCTTCTGAATACGTGGATGATTCCATAAAGGAGTTGGTAAACATGATCCTATCTGAGCAAAGAGTGGTAAGTGGCATATCTATCCCTCTGAACACCATGCCAGCTCCACAAAAAGATCAACAAACTCAGGCTGAAAAGGACACTCCTGCTCAACAGGATGTCCCAATAGATGTTGAACCATCTGAAGACCAGCAAAAGCTCTCATTTTATACTGCTGAATGTTACTAACCTTGCAGGAGCTACGGTAAGTGAGAGGTGTGGGAGTTGAGTTCCACATCTCCAAATCTCATCTCTTCTTCTCATTTCTTATTTGTACTAACCCTTTGCTTGTTGGGCTTAGGCCTTACTCATCTCATCTCTTCTTCTATCTTCTTCTTCTATTCTTCTTTCTTCCTTCTTTAGGATAGAAACCACACTAACCTTAGGATATCCATGCATGACAACACTTAGGATTCTTTAGTCCCCCTTTAGAATTTTTCCTTTGTGATCTTTTGGTTCTTCTTCTCTTCTCATCTCATAACCATAGAAAACACTTAATAAAGTTTGAAGTGATGCCTTGAGTAGTAGCCTTATCCCATGAGGTGTGCTTGTGGTCTTCCCATCTTGGGATAGTACAAGCTTACCTTGTGATGCACAAGTCTGATCAACGTATCTCCTTCACAAAGAAAATCATAAAAAACACTTCTTCATCTGTAAATACCAAAAACACTTAATAAGTTAACAAGTTAATGAGCTTAGGCCCTAATCTCTGGGTTCAAGTTTTGGGGATCTTCTCCTTACTTAAGTGTTTTTGTTCTATTATTCCATCTTGGAATGTAATGACAAGTGCACATTCCATAGAAAAGAGCTTGAGTTCACTTCCTTGTGACACACTCATAAAAAGCTTCATAAAAAACACAAACAAACAATAAGCGTCTTTCCTTCGGGAATTCTTTTCTCATCTCCTTCGCTCCGTACGCGAACTTGCTCCTACTTGTCATTTTGCAAGACGGTTACGCACTCGTCGTCTGAGTCTGCAACACCTGAGCAATGGCATAGGAAGTTCAAGCCTTAAGACACAAGCAATTTCCTTGCCACCCCTAGTTAGGGGAACTACGGCGTCTCTGATCCTCATTATCCTGATGAGGTACGTAGGCAGCGGGGTATGGCCCGTTCGAGCACAATCTTTATATTCCCTACATTTTTCTCTTTGTTTTCTGTTTCAGTTCCTTTCTCAATTTCTTTTCCAGTTCCAGTTTTCTTTTCATTTCCTTTTCTTTGCAGCAGCTTTCATTCCCTCACCCTTTGAAACAGTTTCTTTCGCAAGCGTGGATCCCGTCAGGTACGGCGGATGATCTAGGTGCTAATACCTTCCCAGGTCGTAACCGACTCCCGAACTCAGTCTCTTTGGTTCGTAGGACCTGTGTCCTTCCTCTTCTTTCTTCTGGTTTGTGCAACATTACCATTCCCTTTCTTCGGGATAAAAATGCCTGGCTGGCGACTCTATTCTTTTCCGCGCCACTTTCGCATTTGTACCAGGATGGAAATCTGGGGAGCGACAGCTGGCGACTCTACTGGGGACCGAACCCAGAATCTCTGGTTCCCCTGTGAGTCTCTCCTAGCGCTTGTTTGTTGCTGTTTCTTTGGGTGATGTTTGTTTGGTGTGGCTTGTTGTATTTTATTGTTGTTTATTTACAGCTTTATTTACAGCTTTATTTACAGTTTTCAGTATTTATTTTATGCATCATGTATATATACTGGACTGTTTGGACTGGTTTTCTATTTGGTGGGATGGGTGTTACCTGTTTCTGTAAGATGAGCTCATTACCAAGGCTCGAGATACCTTAGGACTTAGAGTGGTTCCACTTTGGCCTCACGAGATCTTGTCATGGGGGTAGTAGTGAGTTCCACGCCCAAATTTGCGACCGTCTTGGAAATGTCTTGATTTGGGGATCTTCCTCTCTCATTTCATAACCCTGACAGTTATGTGCAGCTGGGGACCGATCTTTGAGAACCTTGTGGATACATCCCTCTTTAGTGATGACAGTGGAAGACCACATTGTGTGGCAAACCCATTCGCATCCGAGGGCCCACTTGGAACTTGCATAGGATGACCTTGTTTCCCGGACTCAGCTGAGGCCTCCCTGCGTAGTATATAATGCCAAACCGATTCCCTGATTTGGTCATGAGCCATTTCTCGGAGATGGTGAAAGTATTATTGCTATTCGGCTTTGAGAGTCCGTGATGTCTAACCCGGAGCCTACCAGTGAGATTGCGAGGGGTTTACAGGTGTGCAGGAACCCTTGACATCTACATACACTCATTATTCAGCAGTCCTATGATTATGATTTCTGGTCCTATGGTCATATGGTTCTGGAGTTCTGGTTTTCTTGGTACTGTGGTTCTGAGATCTTCTATCAGAGAGTTGTGATTATTTCTATCAGAGAGTTGTGACTCAGAGGACTTTTGGTTTTCCAGTTGATCAGAGGGGTCCTTGTGTTCAGTGTCCAGTTCAGATGGTCCCAGTTGATCATATGCCTGCATTGCATTTGCATCATTCTTGCATTAACTGTTTATGTTTCCCATTTTTCAGGTCATTGTTCTTAATCAGTTTCCAGTTCTGGTGAATCTTATCTCCATGGCAGAAATCAGAAGA
The DNA here is from genome assembly GCA_963966055.1 of Lathyrus aphaca. Lineage (NCBI taxonomy): Eukaryota > Viridiplantae > Streptophyta > Magnoliopsida > Fabales > Fabaceae > Lathyrus > Lathyrus aphaca. The sequence goes on from OZ014523.1 coordinate 374,887,623, forward strand.
GTTCCAAGGAAAAAGAATGTTCACTATACTTTTCTCCAGCCTGAAGTTAGAAGTGTTCAGAAGTTAGCAGGTCTGATGAATGACCAGGTCTTGGGCAATTTCAAGAAAAGATATGGCCAGATACTGAAGTTTGTGGACAAGCCCACTGCAGACCAGAAGGACAGTTTGCATACCATGTTGCAGTTTTATGATCCCCTGCTGCGTTGCTTTGTTTTTCCAGGTTATATCTTAGCTCCTACAATGGAAGAGATCTCCAGCATGCTGAATGTTCTAGTCAGAGAGACATTGCCTTTCTATGGGTCTGAGGTGGTGCTTAAAGAAGAAGACATAGCCAAAGTTTGTCGTCTGCCAGCTGCTACAGTTAAGAAGGCTCTGAAGGATAGTGAAGGTAAAGGACTCCCTTGGAGTGTGCTCATCCCAAAGGCAGAGCGATATGCTACAGAGGCTAATTGGAATGACTTTGGTGCTTTGCTTGCTTTGATGGTATATGGGTCCAGCTTGTTCCCGGGAGAGAAGGAATTTGTAAGCATGGAAGTGATCTTTATCTTTGCAAAAGGCAATCATGTGCCTACTCTTTTGGGTGACTTCTATTACAGTGTGCATTAAAAAAATGAGAAGGGTAGGGGTGGTCCAGTAATCTGCTATGCTTCTTTGTTTGCTGAGTGGTTTGCCAGACAATTGCCAAAATCAGGTGCCTTCAAGGAGACGAGGGATGAGTGTAGATGGTCAAGAAGACTGATGGGTTTAACTGCTGAAGATATTTCCTGGGGATATGACAGAGATCTGCTAGGTAAAGAGTTGCTGGTCAGTTGCGGAAGATTTGCTGGAGTGCCTTTGCTGGGAAGGAAAGGTGTCATCAGTTATTATCCAACACTATCCAGTAAGCAGTTTGGTTACCCTTTGAAAGATCCTCCATCGATGGAAGAGTTTGCTGAGTCTTTGTACTTTCCTGTGGAAGGAAATAAGGAGTTAGTTCTACAAGCAGTCCAAGCTTGGGCTCACAGGATAAGGAAGGGTAAGAAAGACTTCGGCAAAGTTGATCCCAAGACGTATCCACCATTTGCTGCATGGTTGCAAAAGCATGTAGAAGAAGTTCTCATGCCTTTCTCAATAGAAGCTCCACTTTATCCTAGAGAAGTACCAAGCCAGAGTGGTACTATCTCCCTTGAAGAGTACAAGAAATTGGAAGCTCAGCTGCATGAAGTTAGAGTGGAGAATGTTGAAATGGTAAGCCTGTACCATCTTGCCAACAGGGCCAAGAATGAAGCAGAAGGTAAGCTGCAGAAGATCCAAGCCTCCTTGGAAGCCAAAGAAAAAGACTTTGCTGGAAGGGAAGCTCATTTTCTCAGGCTGGGTCTAATGGAGGCAAAGAGAGAAGCTGAACGCAAAAAGACTTTGAAGACTCTCAAGGAAGCTCGACAATCCATTGTTTGGTTGCAAGGCCAAAGGGAGGAAGAGCAGAAGAAGTTCAAAGAGAAAGAAGAGTTCTTTGAAGTGAAAATGGCCTTCAAGAAGGAGGAGGTGGAGCAAGTCCACTCCATCCGGAGGGAAAAGACTCAGCAGCTAGCACAAAGCCAGTTAGCCTTGAAGGAAGCAAGGAGAGAGATTGAAGAGCTCAAGCTGAGAGCGGGTGTCAAGAAGAGCAGAGTAGAGGTGGAAGAGCCTGGGTCCTTAGTTTAGTTTATTTTTTCAGACTACCTACAGACTTGTTGTAGGAGTCTTGCTTATTTTGTATTTTGTCTTTTATTCATGTATTGGCTTGTAACCTTTCGGGGAATATTTCTATTTGTACTCTGACTTTTGGGCCGGCAGTTGGTTTGTCCATGATACTTTGTTAATATGCAAGTTATATTTTCTGAATGTGCAAGACTCGTTTGTTTGATACTACTAATGTCTGAACACTCATCAAAGAGAAAATTTGAAAGTTAATACTCAAAGTGACTGTCTGGAGTAGATGCCAGAACTGGGGCAGGCAAATGCTTAAAAACTTGGGAACATGAACAGTTGCATCACATTGCATACAACCTGTTTGTTTGTTTTGCAGGTAGTGCTACAGTTGCTAACGTTTTTTGTGTTTCAGGCACTATAGCTCCCAGAAAAGTTCGGGAATAGCCAGTCGCACACAGATATCCAACAAAGGTCAACAGAGAGAGAATCATGGACCAGATGCAAGCTGACTTAGCTGAACTGAGGCTAAGGATGGATAATGTCATGACTCTGATGGCAGGCATGGGTCAGAATCAAGAGCGTGTGCGGGAATTGGTTGAGAATCAAGCCAGGAACAACACTGATGCTGCTGCTGATAATCGTAACGGAGCGGGCACACATCAAGGGGAAATCCCTGTAACACAGCCAGGGGTTATTATAATATATGATGGGTTGAATAATGTGCAAATGGATAATCAGGACGAACAATTCACTCTGCTGGACGAAGCTGAAGGTCAGGGGGCTGAGATGAACAGGATGTTTGAGGAAATGGCAGAACAAATCAAGGCTATTCGATCCCAGAGCTCTTTGGGATTTGACATTACAGATTTGGGCTTGGTTCCAGGGGTTAGAATCCCTTACAAGTTCAAAGTTCCAACTTTTGAGAAATAAAATAATATTGCATGCCCGAAGACCCATCTTGAATCCTTTGTGGGGAGGATCACTGCTCACACGGATGATGAAAAACTCTGGATGTACTATTTCAAAGACAACTTGGTTGGAGCTTCTCTGGAATGGTATATGAAGCTTAGCAGAGTCAACATAAAGAGCTGGAAAGACCTAGCAGAAGTCTTTGTGAGACAATACCAGTATAATTTGGACATGGCTCCAAATCGCACGCAATTGCAGCACATGTCTTAGACTGCTAAGGAGGGTTTCAAAGAATATGCTCAGAGGTGGCGTCAGCTCGCTGCCAGAGTGAAACCACCGCTGCTAGAGAACGAGATGGCTGACATGTTTATGGGGACTTTGTAGGGTGTGTTTCTTGAAAGATTGGCGTCCAGTTCTGCCACCAAATTCAATGACATTGTAATTGCTGGGGAGAGGGTTGAGACCTTGATGAAGATGGGGAAGATCCAAGATACAAGTGCTAGCAGCTCAAATGGAGCAAGAAAAGCTTTCAGTGGACCTCCTAGAAGAAGAAAAGGTGAGACAAATGTTGTATTTGGCCGAGGTCGGGGCCAAGGTTATAGAAGACCATACGAGCATGTGGCAGCAGTTACAATTCCTTCTAGTCCTGTGCAGTAGGAACCTCCTCAACAACATCAACAACAACAACAACCACAAAGAAATAACTGTCAGCAGAGACCGTATCAGCCAAGGCAAACTCGCCCGACTAATAGGGTGCTTGAGGCAATCCCCGTGACTTATGCTGCTTTGCTTCCAAGACTGCTAGACCTGAATCTGATTCAATTGTGAAATTTGGCACCACCACCACCTGGAGAGCTTCTAGTGGGTTAAGATGTCAATGCAAGATGCGCTTTCCACTCTGGGGCACCCGGGCACTCGACTGAGAAGTGCAGGGCGCTACATCACAAGGTTCAAGATCTGATAGATTCCAAAGCAATTAATTTTGCACCACCGCTGAATGTTACTTCGAACCCTATTACGAAGCACGGAGGGGCAAGAATCAATGTTGTTGAGGGTGGTGAAAAGTTAAGTCTGATGCTGAGTGTTGAAGAAGTGAAGACTCCTTTGATGGTAGTGAAGGAGAGGTTGCTGAGAGGACAAGTGTTTCCTGGCTGCAGTGCAGATTGTGAGAAATGTTTGAATTCAGAGAGTGGATGTGAAAATCTGAGGATGGGCTTGCAGAGTTTGATTGATGATGGATCCTTGCATTTTAGCAATATTGGTAATGAAGCTGATGATGTGTCAACCATAACCATATTTTATGATGAAGCAGAGATGCCTGCCAGAAGAGAGCCTGTTACCATTTATGCTCCTGAGATTAGTCCTGTGACTATCACCGTGCCTGGGCCTGTTCCTTACACAGACGATAAAGCCATTCCATGGCATTACGGCTCAGATGTATATGTGGCTGGATAGAAGATTGAGAGCAAGTCTGTTGTTGTTGACCCGACTGTAGAGAACGTCGGAGGAGTTGGAGGTTTCACAAGAAGTGGTCGTTTGTTTGCTCCACCTGTGCTGAGAGGGGATCCTGAGGCTGAAGCTTCGTCAAAAGCCAAAGGAAAGCAAGCTGTGACTGATGAATCAACAACTCCTGTTGTTGGGCAGGATACATTTGAAAAAGAGGTCGAGGAATTCATGCGCATCATTAAAAAGAGTGATTATGAGGTGGTCGAGTAGTTGAACCAGACACCTTCCAAGATATCCATTCTCTCACTCCTGATGTGTTCTCCTGCACACAGAGAGGCCTTGTTAAAAGTGTTGCAAATGGCCTATGTTCCTCAAGAAATCACTGTCAACCAACTGGAAGCTGTAGTGGGCAGTGTTAATGCGATCCATGGGCTGGGCTTTACAGACAGAGACCTCACGTCAGAGGGCCGAAACCATAACAAAACACTGCATATCACTATGGAGTGCAAGGGTGTTGTGTTGTCACATGTTCTTGTAGATACAGGCTCTTCCCTTAATTTGCTTCCGAAGAAAGCATTAATGAAGCTCAATGTTGATGGTATAGTCCTGAGACCAAGTGATTTGATTGTCAAAGCTTTTGACGGGTCGAGAAGGTCAGTTTTTGGAGAAGTTGAGTTTCCCGTCAAAATAGGTTCTCAAGTCTTCAAAATTATCTTCTACGTCATGGACATTCAGCCTGCATACAACTGCTTGTTGGGACGCCCATGGATTCATGTTGTCGGAGCTGTAACTTCCACCCTGCATCAGAAGCTCAAATATGTGGTGGATGGCCAGGTCATTACAGTATGCAGAGAGGAAGACATTTTCGTAAGCCACTTGTCAACATTCAAGTATGTAGAGATGGACGGAGAGATCCATGAGACTTTATGTCAAGCCTTCGAAGCAGTCAACGTCAGCATCTTGACTCCTGTAGAGAAGGGCAGTGAGAAAGAAGGTACCTCCATCCATTATTACAAGCAGGCAAAGGAGGTCGTTCAGTCAGGAAGCGCCCAAGGCTGGGGCAAGTTACTGGAATTGGAAAAGAAAGACGACAAGTTTGGTTTGGGGTATCAGCCTGGTGGATCTACTCTAGGTGGTAAAGCCATTACCTTTACAAGCGCTGGGATGCTCGACCTCAACCAGATCTGCACAGCAAGCCAAGACGGGGACAGTGATGGTGACTGGGACAACTGGATTCACCCGTGTGCGCCCGACGAGGAGCTAAGGAACTGGTCTGCTGAAGACATTATCCAAGTTACCTGGCACTCAGAGTAATTCATTTTGTTTCCTTTTATTATTATACTGCATTGTCAAATCCAGCATTCTGCCCAAGATGCTAGGATCCATTGTATTGGGCCACCATGTTTTGTATGCATCTTATTTTACCATGGAATAAAAGGACATTTTCAGACAAACTGTGTTCTCTTTCTTTGTTTTTAAAACTTTTCACAAAAAAATATAAAAATGGCAATGTGTGTTTCCTTTTTGTTTTTGTGTTAGCGTCTCTTTTTCAAAATAAGCAGATTCTGAATAAGCACATCATCTGTGCAATGTTGATCATTCAGATTCCATTGATAACGTTCCTGCTATGACCATACATGACTTTGACTATCCAGTCTACCAAGCTGATGAAGGGGTTGAGGAAGACTGTGACCTCCCTGAAGAATTGGTCAGATTGTTGAAACAAGAGGAACGGGTTATTCAGCCTCATCAAGAAAAAATTGAGATCATCAACATTGGCAGTGAAGATGTGAAGAAAAAGATCAAGATTGGTGCCAGTCTACGGGCCGACGTCAAGAAAGAGCTGATCAGTATGCTAAGAGAGTATGTGGATATCTTTGCTTGGTCATATCAAGATATGCCAGGGTTGGATACCGACATCGTTGTGCATAAGCTACCTTTGAGAGAGGACTTTCCTCCTGTGAAACAGAAATTGAGAAGAACTCGTCCTGACATGGCGATGAAGATCAAAGAGGAGGTTCAGAAGCAATGGGATGCCGGTTTCCTTGCTGTAACTAGTTACCCACCTTGGGTAGCTAACATTGTACCCGTACCAAAGAAGGACGGCAAGGTCCAGATGTGCGTTGACTACAGGGATTTGAAAAGAGCGAGCCCAAAAGATGACTTTCTGTTGCCACACATTGACGTGTTGGTAAACAATACTGCTCAATTCTCGGTATTTTCCTTCATGGATGGCTTCTCCGTTATAATCAAATTAAGATGGCGCTGGAAGACATGGAGAAGACAACGTTCATTACCCCGTGGGGTACATTCTGCTATAAGGTCATGCCCTTTGGTTTGAAGAACGTCGGGGCAACTTATCAGCGGGAAATGGTCACATTGTTCCATGACATGATACACAAGGAGATTGAGTGTTATGTGGACGATATGATTGCTAAGTCCCGAGACGAAGAAGAGCATATGGTCAACCTGAAGAAGCTGTTTGATAGACTGATCAAGTACAAGCTGAGGTTGAATCCAAACAACTGCACTTTCGGAGTGCGTTCCAGGAAACTGCTGGGTTTCATTGTTAGTCAGAGAGGAATTGAGGTAGATCCTGCTAAAGTAAAAGCTATTCAAGATATGTCTGCACCGAGAACAAAAAAAGAAGTGCGCGGGTTCTTAGGGAGGTTGAACTACATTTCTCGGTTCATATCTCATCTAACTGCCACGTGTGAACCAATATTCAAATTGCTAAGAAAAGAACAAACGGTCAGGTGGAATGAAGACTGCCAAAGAGCTTTCGAAAAAATAAAAGAATATTTGCAGGAGCCTCCAATTCTAATGCCTCCTGTGGAAGGAAGATCTTTGATCATGTACTTGACCGTGCTAGAAGGGTCAATGGGGTGTGTTTTAGGCCAACATGACGAGTCTGGTCGAAAAGAGTACGCTATTTATTACCTTAGCAAAAAGTTTACCGACTGTGAATCCCGTTACTCACTGCTCGAGAAAACTTGCTGCGCTTTGGTACGGGCTGCTCGCCGACTGAGGCAGTACATGTTGACTCATACCACACTACTCATTTCCAAAATGGATCCTGTCAAGTACATCTTTGAGAAACCAGCGTTAACCGGAAGGGTTGCTAGGTGGCAGATGATTTTAACTGAATATGACATCCAATATACTTCTCAGAAAGCCATCAAGGGAAGTGTATTGTCGAATTACCTTGCACAGCAACCTCTTGAAGATGATTATCAGCCAATGAAGTTTGATTTCCCTGATGAGGACATCATGTACCTCAAAGCAAACGATTGCGAGGAACCACTTCCGGAGGAGGGGCCAGATCCTGTATCCAAATGGAAGTTGATGTTTGATGGGGCAGTCAATATCAATGGACGTGGAGTTGGTGCCGTTCTTATTACTCCCGAAGGTATTCACTTTCCCTTCGCTGCCAGGATTACATTTGGCTGCACCAACAATGAAGCGGAATACGAGGCATGTATAATGGGAATAGAGAAGGCTATTAATCTTCAGATTAAGAACCTCGACATATTCAGAGACTCAGCCCTCATCATCAACCAAGTTACCGACAAGTGGTACGTGCATCAAGAGCATCTAATTCCATACAGGGATTATGCTAGAAAACTGTTGACGTTCTTTAAGACAGTTAAGCTTCAATACATACCACGTGATGAAAAACAGTTTGCCGATGCATTGGCCACTCTTTCTTCGTCAATCAAAATATTGTGTTGGAATTATGTGCCCAGAATTGATATCTCCAGGCTTGACGCTCCAGCTCATTCCTTCTCTGTAGAAGCTGTGTCTGACGAGAAACCTTGGTATTTTGATATCAAGTTATTCCTGGAGAAGCAAGAATACCCAGCAGGGGCATCTTCCAATGACAAGAAGACCTTAAGGCGACTTGCTGCTAGCTTCTTCTTGAACACAGACGGGGTTTTCTACAAGAGAATCTTTGACATGGTCTTGCTCAGATGCGTGGATAGACACGAAGCAAGCTTGTTGTTGCATGAAGTCCACGAAGGATCTTTCGGTACCCATGCAGGAGGGCATGCTATGGCTAAGAAATTGCTGAGATCAGGGTATTACTGGATGACAATGGATGCAGACTGTTGTTCATTTGCTCGTAAGTGCCACAAATGCCAGATATATGCAGACAAGGTGCATGTTCCTCCAAGCCCACTCAACATCATGTCATCTCCTTGGCCCTTTTCTATGTGGGGCATTGACATGATCGGGAAGATAGAGCCAACTGCTTCAAATGGTCATCGCTTCGTCTTGGTCGCGATTGATTACTTCACCAAATGGGTTGAAGCAACATCTTATGCCAATGTCACTCGTCAAGTGGTGGCAAAATTTCTGAAAAGGGATATCATATGCAGATACGGAGTGCCCGAAAGGATCATTACTGACAATGGTTCTAATCTCAACAACAAGATGATGGAAGAGTTGTGTCGGGACTTCAAGATACAGCATCACAATTCTTCTCCTTACCGACCAAAGATGAATGGTGCAGTAGAGACAGCAAACAAGAATATCAAGAAGATTGTGCAAAAGATGGTTGTAACTTACAAAGATTGGTATGAGATGTTACCATTTGCGCTGCATTGGTATCGAACGTCAGTCAGGACGTCAACTAGGGAAACTCCTTTCTCTCTGGTATATGGTATGGAAGCAGTCCTGCCTGTTGAAGTAGAGATTCCTTCGTTGCGTGTGATGATGGATGTGAAGCTTGATGAGGCTGAATCGGTACGTGCTCGTTACAATCAGCTATGTCTAATTGAGGAAAAGAGATTAGCGGCTATCTGTCATGGTCAGCTTTATTAGAGGAGAATGAAGCGAGCATTCGACCAACGAGTACGTACTCGAGAGTATCAAGTGGGAGAGCTTGTGTTGAAGAGGATCGTTCCTCCAGGTTCAGATCACAGGGGCAAGTGGACCCCAAACTACGAAGGACCATTCATAGTGAAGAAGGTCTTCTCAGGAGGAGCACTGATGCTCACCACTATGGATGGAGATGACTTCCAGTCCCCTGTTAACTCGGACGCAGTTAAAAAATACATTGCATAAAACGACCCGTTGGACACAAAAACAGAATTAAAGTCCAGGCAAAAAAAGGGCATTCTGGCGAGCTAAAAACAGAATAAAAAGCTCGGGCAAAATTTAGGGAAAGAAAATATAAAAATTGTACACCCACTGAGTTGAAAAGCCACATCGGACAACTCTGGCAAAAAAGGGTATCCCGGTGGATTGAAAACCCGAAAGGGCGATCCACGCAAAACAAGGGAATAAGCGAACAACTGCGATCCGAGTGATCTGAACTACATCATTGTTTCGTACAACTTGACAATATCAGAAGGATAGGAAACAGTCCCCTCATCTTCTCAGAAAGCAAAAGTAGAATGGAGAGTCTCGAAGACATGCTGGTCATAGCAGAAATGGAACTCCTTGGGATGCCGTACCCATTGCCATTAGGATAGTTTCTTTTCTCAATTTTATGGTGGCTACCTATTTCCAGGTGGTTGCTTCCTAATGTAAATATTTGCCTATTCAGAGGCCTTTCAATAAAAAGAGTATTCAGTCAAAAAGTCGTGTGTGTTTATTTTTGTTTGCAAAATGTCCTGAATTTTTGGCAAAAATAGCATTGCATTCAAACATGGTGATAATTTGAAAAGAAAATGACATGTAGGGAAACACTGTAAACCCTCTTTAAGTGTCGGGTGACGATGGATGAACAGATCATACCATGTAAATCCCCGGGGCACACTTGTGTTTTCTGTTGTTGCAGGTTGCAGGAAGGCGTCACATTCTCCCAAGCAGATTGTTTCTCCTCATGAGAGACACTTTTCAATTCCTATCTCCAGCAGAAATTTCCCAAGCTAAGCCTTGGCAAGCAGTCCAAGCAGTTTTTTCTTCCCCCAGTGGAGTGCCCAACAAGAAGCTTAGTGTCTGATGTCCCCACAGAGTTAGATTTGTCAGAATTCTATCCCCAACAAGGGTCACAACCAGAGCTTGAATCAGCAGAATGCTCTCCCCAATCAGAGCATTGTTGAAGCATCTTTCCCAGCCAAGTCCGAAGATAATCCTGCTCCACAGAGTTCATATGTGAATTTCACTTCTGTCAGTGAAATATTCCCCAACGAAGTTGTCATTCTGTTGGTCAATTTGATGATACAGTCAGGTATTCATCACTTCAGTCAGAGTCAGGTGTCAGGCCTCTTGACATGTCTTCCCCTGAAGAGTTGTAACTCTCATGGCCAATCAAGCATTGTTCGTTGCTCGTATGCAATCTCCAGCACTCGTCTGTGTTCATGCCTTGTTGTTTCTCGTCTGCAAGTTTCAACACTCGTCTGTGTTATCCTTTGGTATTGCTCGTTTGCTTTCCCCAGCAGTGGTCCATGATTACCTTGCTATTGCTCGTATACAATTTCTGGCACTCGTCTGTGTCTGATATTTGACCTTGTTTGTTGCTCGTCTGCAATTCCCAACACTGGTCTGTGTTTTGATGTCCTTATATCTGTGATCTCTGTGATTGCTCGTATGCAATTTCCAACACTCGTGTGTGTTTGATTTCCCAATATTTGTTGTTTTCTCGTCTGCATTCCTCCAACGTTCGTCTTTGTTTGATATTTCATCTTTGTTGTTCCTCGTCTGCAATTCTCAACACTCATCTGTGTTCTGATATCTGTGATCATTTGTGGTTGCTCGTCTGCAATTTCCAGCACTCGTCTGTGTTTTGATACCTATTTCTGTTTGAAGCTCGTCTGCTTTGTTTGGATACTCGTCTGTATCATCCCAGCACTCGTCTGTGTTAGCCTATATCTGTATGTGTGGATTTGCTGATTATCCTGGTACTCTTCTGTTGCTACTCCAAATGCTCGTTTGTGTTTGAATTTCTGGTATTCGTCTGTACCAGTGGCTGATACTCGTCTGTATCATTGCCTGAAGCGCTCGTCTGTGTTTCTTAGATCATCGTCTGATACTCGTCTGTATCATGGACTTTGGACACTCGTCTGTGTTATCTTGATAATCATCCAATACTCGTTTGTATTGAAGAGGTTTAAAATCCTGGCAGTGGGAACAAATGTCAAAATGGTTACCGGTCCTGGCGTAACATGTCTATCCGAAGGAGGCTCGTCTGTCTCAAGTACCAATTATTGTTGTTGCACCTGGCGTAACAGGTTTGTTCAAAGAAGACTCGTCTGTCTTATACCATATATCCACGGATAATATATGAAGAAGGTTCGTCTACCTTTATTATGCATGTCTATCCCACAGACTTTAATGCATCTCGGTCCTAGCGTAACAGGTATATCCGAAGGAGATTCGTTTATCTCAAGTCATTGTTCTTGCAAAGTGTTTGAGGACTCGTATGTCCAGTTCCTGGCGTCACAGGATTGTCTGTCAAAGCATTCTTATTCCACATAACAGTTTCAACTTGGAAGAAGCTCGTCTGCTTTTCTCCCCTTCAGTCACCAAAGCTTCAGTTGGTTGGGCTTATTTCCCAGTTTTGCATTCTTCGTCAAAGTACAAATTTCAGGTCTTTTTGGTATTCAACCACCATTTATCTTGAAAGGTCGATAGCCCGTGCTACCGTCCTTTTCAGATCAACAGTTGTTTGAATAGGGGCAGCTGTAACACCCCAAATTTGACCTTTTCATTTTAAGCATCATATCACATCATATTTACCATGAGCATACCCTATTTTTTAGCATCTTAGCATGGAAAGATGAGGCATAACATTCTTCATGTCCTAGCATTAGGCATATGATCATCTGTGAAGGTTCTTGAGGCATCAAAAGTCATGACAAGGGTCCCAATGGTTTTGTACAAGTCCTATTAGTAGTCTACACTCCATTTACAAGATCAAGTCCATTTGCAAAAGCTCAGAAGGTTGCATGATCACCAGAGGTCTCAGGACAGGGCAAAGCTCCTACACAAGGCACCTAAACTAGGGTTTGAGTTTCAAGCATCAAAACTTAACAACTTTGGCCATTTAATTTTGGCAAATTCTTGTATATGTCAAAACGATCCTAGGTACCAATTTTCATGAAAACATTCCATGTGGAAGTCAAGAAATGCTTCAGTTGCTTGCAGATGAAGTAATTGGTCAACTGTGCCTGTAAAAAGTCAACTGTGTGATTTCAAGGGGTCCAAGCCACTTTTTCTTTCCAAGGGGGTCCTTACAATGTTATAAGAGGTTTGGGATGCTTAAAGATCAATAATCATGGAGATTTGAGGCTTTTTGCAAAATTGCCACAAACTTGGTTCTTGGAAATTTCCAATTTTGGCAACTTTTGCCCTAATTTTCAAATGAGCTTAACATGATCAAAAATTATTCAAATGGACCAAAGTCAAACATGAAAGTTGGAGATTAAGGGCTCCCATTTTCAAAAATTACAATTAAATTTTCATGGGATTCATGGTTTGCTCCCTAGGCTCTTCGAAAATTTAGTGTAAATTAGGGCAAATTCAAAAACCCATGCATGCACAAAAGAAAAAGTGTTCAAAACTTAATTTCAAGATATGGTATGGTTCAAGTTTGTTTCCAATGATAAAATACATTGCATTGTGCACGCTTTTCTCAAGAGAAACTCCCATTTTCGTGCCAAGCAAGGAAGTTGCTTCAAAAGTGTATAATTTGCAAAATCATGAGGATTGTGTGATAACTTTGATCTAAGGGCTAGGACTTGTTGGATTGTAATCAAGGGTGGGATTTGCATTGCACATGTGCGGAGAGGCCAAGGAAAGCATGAGGAGTGCATGCTTCCCTCACAATTTTCAAATTTTGCAAATTCACTAAAAGCTTGTGATTCCCACGTGCAAATGAGCCCATTCTTTCAACATTGGTTTGTGACTTCACATAAAAGGAGCTAGGGGTTCAGAATTGGTAACCTCTCTCTCATTCTCTCATTTACAAGTTTATGCACAACTTGCATTTTCTCTCATTTATCATCATACACTTGCTCATTTCAAAAAGCAGTGATATATCCTTGATCAGTGCAAGCTAAGGATCATTAATCACACCATCATTCAAGCTTTCCTTCAAGATCAATCACCTTGCCATTTCAAGGCAGGTGCTTGAAAAGCTTCAAATCCAGCCATCTCCAAGGCTTTAGATGCATTAATTTTGCATCTAGAGTGAGTGTAGAGTGATTTGCATCCATCATTGGGCTTTCTATCTCATTATTTCCAAATCTGCAACTCAGGTATGCCTTGGATTCGTCACTTCTAAAAATGAAATTAGTTATGTGTTTTGTGATCTGTGATGTTCACTGAGTATGCTGCAACTTGTAGTTTTGGAAATGATGCATTGTAGTGAGAGTTATTTAGATTTCAGTTTTCATGGTCAAATTTGTTTTCGTTCGATCCGTTTGTTTCATGGATCCATTGCTCATTTCAACCTCATATTTGAATTCAGTGTGCATCATTTAGTGGATCTGGATTTTTTTAGTCATTTATTTTGATGTTTGTGCTTCTGGTTTGAATTCCAGTGGCGGAGCCCTAGCTCCGGTCACCGGAAACTGGTAATGTGAGCTAGGGTTTGCGCAATGAAGAAGATGATCTTCTGGCCTTTGGATCTACCCAGCGTGCGTTCAGGATCATGACACGTTTCCAGACCTCCATCCTCCTTCTCACGTGATTTTCTTATTTCATTTTAATGCAATATGCTGCGCACCACACAATAAGAACCATGAGCCCTCCATTCACATTTCACCATTCGTCCACATCATTTAATGAAGTGGTTCACAGCACGCGTCTGATTAATCCAGCGTCTCATGTATTTTCCTCATTTTTCCTTGAATTTCCACAATATCTCTCATAAGCCAGCCATCCTTATTGGGCTCAGTCTTGCTCTTCACACCCCCTCTGACCCTAGGCCCAATGCATTTGCATGCAAACCCCTGCTATTTCCACCTCCCACATCATTTCCATTTTATTTCTTTTTCATTTTATTTTCTTTTATATCCATTTTGATTTCTAATTATATAAAATACTTATGATTATCCAAAAATTCCCAAAATATTCATGAGAGTAAATTTAAGTTTTCTTTAATTTTTCACATTTTTATTTCTCTTTTATTCCTAATATCCACGTGTCATATTAATTTCCTCTTTCATTTAATTATTTTTAATCCTTTTTTGAGTACACTGCCTTGTCCATTTTCTATAGATTTCATTATTTGGAGTTTTGTGTTCATTCTTTTTGCTCTGGATTCCTAAGATGATGTAGTTCTTGTGTGATTTTTAGAAATTTATTCCTTGGGTGGTGGTCCTTTGACTTGTGTTGGAAGTTATTAACCCTAGTTTGTGTTCTTACCTCCATTTGACCTAGTTTCCTTCTGAATTTTTCCAAATCCTTTTGGCTCATTGATATATCATGTTTAAGGATCATTTGACTTGAATTGTGGAATTTTTAGATGCTTGGTTGATTTAATGTGAATTTTTGTTCTCACCTTGTCCCATTTTGCTTCTTTTGGATCATTAGCTCTCTTATAAGCTTAGAAGGGCACTTGTGCCAACTTCTTCTTCTCATTTGGGGTCCTTTTGGGGTATGGGTTCCTTCCTGGTCCTTTCTTAGGGTTTGTGTCTTAGAATTTTTTTGTGTTTGGCTTATCTTTTAAGTTCTTTCTTCTTAAGTGTGCTTTCATTTCTTCCTTACTTCTTTCACTCCCATTTTGTGATTATTTGGTAGTGTGTGTCCATTCTCTTCATCTTGCTAGCTTCTTAAGCTCTTCCTTGTTTTGTTTTGGTTCTGATCTTGTGCATTAAGTCCATGTTTGTGCATATTTGCTTTGCATCTTTCTTAAGTTTGCATGTGTTTGTTATTTGTTTCATGTTGTATCATGTTTTCTTGCATACTTCATTCCTCATTCTTGTGAGTTGCATTTGCATTGAGCATGTGTACATATCATTTCACTTCTGTTTGTATGATGGTGGCAGGTTATTTTGTTCATTTCATTTCATTTGTATGCATGTTACTAACCTTGCAGGAGCTATGGTAAGTGAGAGGTGTGGGAGTTGAGTTCCACATCTCGAAATCTCATCTCTTCTTCTCATTTCTTATTTGTACTAACCCTTTTCTTGTTGGGCTTAGGCCTTACTCATCTCATCTCTTCTTCTATCTTCTTCTTCTCTTCTTCTTTCTTCCTTCTTTAGGATAGAAACCACACTAACTTTAGGATATCCATGCATGACAATAGAAAACACTTAATAAAGTTTGAAGTGATGCCTTGAATTTTGCCTTTGTGATCTTTTGGTTCTTCTTCTCTTCTCATCTCATAACCATATAAAACACTTAATAAAGTTTGAAGTGATGCCTTGAGAAATAGCCTTATCCCATGAGGTGTGCTTGTGGTCTTCCCATCTTGGGATAATACAAGCTTACCTTGTGATGCACAAGTCTGATCAAGGTATCTCCTTCACAAAGAAAAGCATAAAAAACACTTCTTCATCTGTAAATACCAAAAACACTTAATAAGTTAACAAGTTAGTGAGCTTAGGCCCTAATCTCTGGGTTCAAGATTTGGGGATCTTCTCCTTACTTGAGTGTGTTTGTTCTATTATTCCATCTTGGTATGTAGTGACAAGTGCACATTCCATGGAAAAGAGCTTGAGTTCACTTCCTTGTGATACACTCATAAAAAGCTTCATAAAAAACACAAACAAACAATAAGCGTCTTTCCTTCGGGAATTCTTTTCTCATCTCCTTTGCTCCGTACGCGAACTTGCTCCTACTTGTCATTTTGCAAGACGGTTACGCACTCGTCGTCCGAGTCTGCAACACCTGAGAAATGGCATAGGCAGTTCAAGCCTTAAGACACAAGCAATTTCCTTGCCACCCCTAGTTAGGGGAACTACGACGTCTCTGATCCTCATTATCCTGATGAGGTACGTAGGCAGCGGGGTATGGCCCGTTCGAGCACAATATTTATTTTCTCTACATTTTTCTTTGTTTTCTGTTTCAGTTCCTTTCTCAGTTTATTTTCCAGTTCCAGTTTTCTTTTCATTTCCTTTTCTTTGCAGTAGCTTTCATACCCTCACACTTTGAAACAGTTTCTTTCGCAAGCGTGGATCCCGTCGGGTACGGCGGACGATCTGGGTGCTAATACCTACCCAGGTCGTAACCAACTCCCGAACTCAGTCTCTTTGGTTCGTAGGACCTGTGTCCTTCCTCTTCTTTCTTCTGGTTTGTGCAGCATTACCATTCCCTTTCTTCGGGATAAAAATTCCTGGCTGGCGACTCTATTCTTTTCCGCGCCACTTTGACGTTTGTACTAGGATGGAAATCCGGGGAGTGACATTAATTACAAAACTGAATTGTGAACCTGAATTTCACATTTTTATCTTAAGAATTAGAAGATAAATGCTTATTTACCACTAGGAAAATATGAATGGTTAGTAAAACTTATAACATTTATAGTAATATTGACTTAATAACACAAATTATTATAACATTTAATATTAAAATAATTTAATAACACAAATTATATGCCACAATATTCTAAAAAAGAGTGTAAATTAATTTATAAAGAAAATGCAATATGTAAAAGAAAAATATATTTATTATAACAAAGAAAAATTGATATTCAAGTGATTATTTTAGTTATGTCTATAGTTAAGGTTTTGGGTTAAATCCTTGGTTTCAACATTTTTATAACAAAATAGAAAGAAAAAAATACAACAGTAAGATTAGAAACATAAACATTTGAAAGTGCAGAAAAAAATATAACCATTTAACCAACATGGTCATGAGTGTATCAGTTTCACATACAGTGCTATATATAAATATACATTACTTTATAAATTATATATTATATCTATTATATCTAGATTTTAAGGATGTATTGAAAAGTTTGGAATCTAAATTTTAAGTAAGTGCTTAAAACTTTGTCCTAAGGATGATCTAAAGTAGCATGTGGGGGTGCCACCAGATTTTTATAAAACCCGATAGAAGTGCATGACATTACACCATATTTTATGTAATATTTGGTACAAATGCAATTCTATCACCAAAATTTACAAAAACATACTAACAAAGTCTCTTAGAAATAGCATAGATCTCACCATTTAACAATTAATTCTTTAGTTTGACGAAATTTTAAAAAACAATTAAGAAGATGTATATTTAACTAAAATGGATTAATACCATAAAAAGCATGTTGACTGACACAACATATTACTACACGGTACTTACAATTTATGTTTTCATGTAAGAAGAAAAAATAGTATGTAATCTAAGAAATAATCAGAGAATAAAAAGAAGAGAAATAGAAACGAAATCGATGGAAAAAATAAAAGCAATTATGATATTGCTTTCTTAGCAATTCAAACATACTCTCTACAGATATTAAAACTCATATATTTATAATCCCTTTATTGTTGTTTTCATATTACTAATTTGGACATTATTTTTAAAACAATATATATATATATATATATATATATATATATATATATATATATATATATATATATATATATATATATATATATATATATATATATATATATATATATATATATATATATATATATATATATATATATATATATATATATATATATATATATATATATATATATATATATATATATATATATATATATATATGGAGAGTTCATATTCAGATACATAACAACAATCAATGTTTGAACTAGAAAATAAGTAGAATGAATTAACCAATCAACTTTGGCATAGTTAAAATTCATCACCACATTCCTATCAAAACTGACACAACATGTTATTACTTCACTGTAATTTTTTTTTCATGTAAAAAGGAAAAAATATATTGTGAGTAATAATCAAAGAATAGAGACAGAATGAATAGAAAAAGAAAAGAAAAAATGACATTTTTTTTGGTAATTGAAACAAAATCGGTGCAGATATTCATCTTGCTTCAGATTTTACCTTTTTAATTTTTCCCTCAACTTGCTTAAAATTTAAAGAGTAATTACGTTTTTATTTTTGTTTTTTTTCTTCAAAAGAGAGAAATATATATATCTGTAATTGAAATAGACACCACATAATAAGAGAAATATATATATATATATATATATATATATATATATATATATATATATATATATATATATATATATATATATACTGTTAAGAAAATTAAACTGTATTTTATCGTTGAATACTCTACATCAACAATCAATTAACACTAATTCAAATCTATTAATTTCTAAATAAGATTCACAATAAAAAAGAAAATTCTAAAAATTTCAAAATTTATTAACTTTTTAAACTATAAAATATCATAATCCTTCACTATACAGATTAATAAAAAAAAATAAAAGAACAACCAACTTCATATATTTGTGTAATACCTCAAAATTTGCCCTCATATTCATTCCCTCAATTGGCGTATCATTTTTGCATTCATCTGCATTTCTCACCAGGTCATTAACATCATAGTAGTTCATTTCATTGTTTCATAAGGCATGTGATCATGGCTCAAGGAAATTAGGGTTTTGTATCTTATACGTATCTGTCAGAGATTGAAAGGGTGGAGTATGCACTGGATATTGGTTCCACTACGGGTGTTCGGTTGTGTCTCGATTCAGATGGAAAGTTGACTTAATTTTTGTCAAATTATCAAGGGATCACTGCAGCTGCAAGATTATCTGGGCCGTTAGTCTATTTCTTAGGCAATGTGCATTCAAAGTTCAGGTTGTCGAGTGTTGAGATTCATCAGGTTATCAAGTAGTGTTTTGTGAAGTTTGGTTTGAATCTTCAATTTATCAGTGATTCATCTGGATTCGATTGGTCGTGACGTGTTTCAGAGGGGCGTGAATTATCTGGAAAATTATTTAGTGGTTACGCAAGTTCACTTTTAATCGGAGATCTTTGGAAGAAGCTCAAATGTGGTGTATGCGTCAGTGACAATTATAATCGGAGAAATATTTAAAAGGTTGTGGTATGGTGATTTCTCTGTATTCCAAGGATGTTTCTTTCATAAGGTCATAAGCATCAAGTTGTTCTCAGTTTATGGTTTTGCTACTACTTGACGCTTATTGCTGCACAAAATAATATCACTGACCCTACCGAAGTTGAAGCATTAAACGTTATAAAGGAAAGGCTGACTGATCCTAATAGAAGTTGAGCCATTGGGAACATAACGACCGATGTATATCTCGATGGACAGGAGTTTTATGTTTCATTGGAACATTGATTGATGGCCATTCATGCATTCAAGGATTGCAACTAATGAATTTGAGCTTATCCGGAAATTTGGCACTAGAAATTGGTAGTTTAGATTATAGGGAAAGATTGAATGTCATGTGGAAGTGTTCCAAAGGAAGTTGGCAATATCAAATATTTAGTCCTCTTGCTATTAAATAGAAATCTATTAACATGATTGCATACTCATTGATGTTGCGCTGATTTTACCGGCCTTGAAGCTATTCAAACAATTACAAGTGCTGTCACTAGTGGGTGTTCCAACTGTTTTTGATAGATTTATCAAGCGTTATTTCGTCGCGTGCGGTCACAACATTAAGGAACTTGTTTTAAAGGACTGCATAAATTTGAAAGATGTGTCAATCAGAGTTATTGCTAAACATTGTCTTGGTTTGCACGTGCTTGATATCATGAACTTGGGAAAATTGGCTGACCTATCTATGGGTTGTCTTGCGAATAGTTGTTGCGGATGGCGTACATGGAAACTCTGCTGCAATCTATGCAGTGATGAAGCAATTTCAGTTTTTTGGAGTTATCAGGCAAATCCTTGGAAGAACTTTCACTTAATAGTTCACTGCTAGATACAAGACAAAGCACCTTTACATGAACACTAATTCAGCTAGCAGGCAATTCCCATCGAAACTCTCGCGATTACCAAAGTTTGTTCACATCCTTTTTGACAACAATAAATTACCAGGATAATGTATAAGGGCCCATTACATAGAAAAATAAAGAGTCAGTTATGATAAAAAATTGATATACAAAACCAGAATTTTTCTACAGGAATTAACTGAAAATAACAACAAAGTTCAGTGGCAAAGATCTAAAGAGGATAGCAAGTTCTAGCACTAATACAGGAAAAGAGAAGGAAAATAACAAAAAGGGTACAAAACTCTCTCAAGAATTCTCCATGTTACTTTCAAACTTCAAGTCTTCACCGGTCTCGTCTTTGAACCTTCAGCATTAATCATGAATCGCCATTTTCGGCACTGTTTGCATTTTCAACAACACTTGGTATTACCTGCAAGAGCTCATATCAGTTACGGCATTAATGGATAATTAAATGTTACGAAGATTCGATAGGAAATGTAGTAAAAAATAGTTACGAAATCAGTTGCAAGGAGGCCAAATATCTAACAGAATTTTACTAAAGAAAACATTAGAAACTTCTTAACAGGATTGGAAGCTGTGAATTGAAATCATAACCAAAAAAATAACAGAATGATAACCGAATTATTACCTGAAGCTTCAAGAATATTCTGTGAATGTTTCCCATAAATCAGGAATTTCTTTTACGATTTCTTCTTCTTACACAATTTCTCAAAATTCCCTCTCAACCATTTTGCAATCTTTTTCCATATTTTTTTTCAGAACCTTTCCCCAATCACTCTTCCATCTTCTTCCTATACCACAAATTTCTTCAACCATGTTTCTTCTCTGACCTCCATTTTCAACATTCTTTGATTCTTCTCCTTTATCCTTCAATCTTCTCTTTCACTCTCCACTGATTTCCTAAACCCTTA
The DNA here is from genome assembly GCA_963966055.1 of Lathyrus aphaca. Classification (NCBI taxonomy): domain Eukaryota; kingdom Viridiplantae; phylum Streptophyta; class Magnoliopsida; order Fabales; family Fabaceae; genus Lathyrus; species Lathyrus aphaca. The sequence continues at coordinate 374,908,355 of OZ014523.1, forward strand.
TCAATTTCCATAATTCGTCCTCATCTTCATTAACCTATGAATCCATAAAACCATAGAGTTAGAACCAATTCAAAGGCAACAAGCCACAGTGGATCATCAAGAGTTATGCAAAAGATGCGGAAGATTAATCTGTGTAGAGTGTCCTGACCTGAGGCAAATCTTCCTATCAGTCTCAATCCGTAATTACTACCATCAATCCTTCATCAAGCTCGATTTGCAAGTGGTTGTCATCACCATCATATCTATAAATTCGCATCTGCAAGAATTCGCAGCATCGTTACTCCGCCAAATCTACGATAATTCAACAATCCTGAGTAAAGCCATTGACATTAAACGAAGAAAAAGACCATACCTGAGGGTTTTGTCATTCGCCGGCAGTGTGATTGCAAGGTACAAGATTGAGCCTAGCGTCATCGATACGCTTTCTCGCACAAAACCACTACAACAATACAGAGTTGAAGATGGAAATCGCAGGGGAAGAATCAAAATCGCATCTGAACGGAACTGTGTAGCACGCATACATTTTCGTCAAATCCATACTACTTTCGGCTGCGGGATTCTCTCTTCAACGAGTCGAAGTCTTCTCTTCGCAATTCATCTTCTACAGCAAGGTACGAGCTCGTATCGTTATTGTATCAAGGTTCCGTTTATGTTTTGTTTTTCTGAAATTCGCGAGATAAGACGTATGAGTTGTTCGATTCGGTTCATGATGAGGATAGGGTTTAGGAAAAGAGTTAGGTAAGGTCGCGGAGAAGGGTTTTGCTTCCATGGCTTGTGTCTCTTCTGGCGGGATTCACGGCAGCCCTATTTGGAGGCAGTGGTATCGGATTCGAAGAGAGAATTAGGTTTAGTTGGTGATGTAGGATAGGTTGAGGTTAGGGTTAACGGTGGTGGAAAGGAGATGGAGGAGGTGATGAGGGTCCGGCGGCGGCAAGGAAAGAAGAGGATGTCTAGGCTGGGTTTAGATTAAGGCGAAGAAGATGAGGAGGAGCCGAAGAAGAAGAAGGAAGGTTTTGAGGTGATGGCAAAGATGACGAAGAGACAAGGAGGAGGGTGGTGATGGCGGCGGTGAAAAGGGGTAGAAGAAGAGAAAAATAGGGAATTAGGTTTAGGGTTTTCTTTCACATTCTTGTAAATTATTAAGTTATTCAGTGAATTAATCTTTTAATTAGCAATAAGCAAGATTAAATCCTCACAATTTCTGTTAATCCATAGTAAAATCATTAACTCATATTAATCTCCATGATTACCGATTTGGGCTAATGTTTTTTTTCTATTCGCACCCTCCTTTCAACCCATAGTAGAAAACAACATAAAAAAACGACTTTCCACACCTCCCTCCACTCTTCCGTTTTGGGCTTAGTCCCATTATTAAATGTACCCCTCCTTTCAGCCCATAGTAAAAAAAACAACTAAAATAATCACTCTTCTCACCCCCCTTTTATTTTATTTTTAGAATTTAATTTTGTGGTTTAATATAGTTTCAAAATAAATCAATAAAAAATAGTAAAATCCACTAGAAAATTCTAAAAAAATTCCAGTAGGTTAGTAAATCTAATTAGAAATTTTTGACATTTTTGTTTTCTGAATTTTGCATTATTTTCGATTTAATTCTGATTTTTCTTTTAATTAGCTTTTATTGAATTTCCTTTGATTGTGCTTGAGCTTGTTCATTTTATTTTGGTAACTTCCAGTAACTTTTTTAGCCCATTCTTTTTACTGTCGTTAGGTGATTTATAATAGTACTTAGGATAATTTTTGTAGATTTTTTAGAACATTTTATCTTAGGTTTTAGAGGCTAATTCCTTAGTAATTAGGGATTAATTCATAGCTGAAGATAATCAATTTTTAGGCCTAGTTATATTCTGAATTTTTAGGATTCCTTTTGGCACATTATTATAGGTAGTTTTAGGACCCTATAGAATAAATTTCATATTTTTTTCCAGAACTTTTAATATTTTTTTAGGATATTAACTTTTAGGTTTTGTTACACATAATTTCCATTTAGTTTAGGCCATGAAAATAAAGTCCAAAAAATATGGTTTAGACTAGATTTAGTTTTAGAATTTAATTTAGACTTAGGTTAGTTTAAATTTGAATGTTTAGAAGGAAAATATTAGGCTTGACTTTGATTTAGGACTTAGGCTTAAAGTTTCATTTTAATTAGAATTAGAATAGATAAATAGACTATTTTAATTCATGCCTTTAAATGCATTTTTAGAATTTTATTTCTTATGTCCATTTTTAATGTTTTGCCTTTATTTGATTTTATAACTTGTATAGGCTTCCCCATTGTTCTTAGAATCAACTTAACTTCCTTATGAAGTAAGTTGAATTCTAGTAGTTGATAGTTCCCTTTTAGGAATAGTAAACCCCATTAACCATAGGATCTCTTGTAAATAAATAAACAAAATTAGGGTTGTGTCTTAGTTCCCATTAGATTTTGTCCTTTTTGCAATTTGAGTCATTCTCTTCTCATCTTCAAACAAAAATCCAAAAACACTTAACAAATAAATGAAAGGATTCCTTGTGTATAGCCTTATTCCATGAAGCACTTGCATTCATTCCATCTTGGAGTGGTGTAAGCTTGTCTATCATGATGCACAAGTCTCATCAAGGGATTGTTTCATAAAATAAATAAATCCAAAATACTTCTCTTAAAAGACCAAAAACAAATAACAAGCGACTATCCTGCGGGAACTTCTTTTCTCACCTCATTCACTCACAACGCGAACTCGCGACGACTTGTCTTTCATATAAGACGGTAAACGCACTCGTACCAGACGAGCCTGCAACAACTGAGCATAGACATACGCAGTTCCATCATAAAAAACACAAACAAATAGTTCCTGCCTAGGTTAGGCGAACTACGTTGACTCTGATCCTCATTATCCTGATGAGGTACGTAGGCAGCGGGGTAGGGCCCGTTCGAGCACATTCATTATTTTCCCTACATTTCCCCCATTCTTTTCCTTCCATTCTCTTATTTCAATTCCTTTCTCATTTCCATTCCATTTCCAGTTAGCGGTTCATTTGCTCAGCAGCATATTTTTTCTCACCCTTTGAAACAAAACAAGCAAGCGGGGATCCTGTCGGGTACGACGGACGATCTGGGGTGCTAATACCTTCCCAGGTTGTAACCGACTCCCGAACTCAGATCTTTGGTTCGCAGGACCTTGTCCTTTCCTTCTTCCTCAGGTTTGTGCAACATTACCTTTCCCATTCATTCGGGATAAAAATGTCTGGCTGACGACTCTACCTTTTCCGCGCCACTTTCGCGTTTCTACTAGGATGAAAATCCCGGGAGCGACAATTTGCAACAGCCAAAATGATAAAGCAGGAGAAATAAATATCAATATACAAGTAGGAGAAGAGAGAAATATTTAAGAACGTACCTTTTGAAGCCTCAATGAAGGATCTCTAAGAGTTAATTTTTGAAACTCTGAAACACGATCTCAAACAATGACCATGTCCCGCTTTACTCTTATACCTGACTGAAAGGTGTTGATTTGTATTCCCATTGAATTATCTCTAAGAGGTAATTTGTATATTTCTTGTTTCTAACTCCTTATTCTTGTTCCTCAAAACAACTCACCACCACTCGCTCAATAGAACAAGAAGGAAGACACTATGTCTGAGCAGGAACATTCTGAAGACATTTACCGAGAAGAAGAAGAAGAACAGACATCACATAAGGAGGAGGAAGAGATAGAAGAAGGAGAGGCAGTGTTCACACCAACTCCGCATTCGGTTCTACTTCAGCTATTGAATACTTATTACACTATTTCCTCTCCTCCATGGGGTATGTAATTATTTCTTTTAGTTATTTTAAATTTTTTAATTATATTATAGATTTTTTTGATGGTGTAGTAGTTACAATACTTTTTGTGTTTTTAATTACAAAACTGAATTATACACTTGAATTTCACATTTTTATCTTAAAAATTAGAAGATAAATGCTTATTTACCACTAGTAAAATATGAATGGTTAGTCTAATTTATAACATTTATAGTAATATTAACTTAATAACACAAATTATTATAACATTTAATATTAATATAATTTAATAACACAAATTATATGCCACAATATTCTAAAAAATGTGTAAATTAATTTATAAATAAAATGCAATATGTAAAAGAAAAATATATTTATTATAACAAAGAAAAATTCATATTCAAGTGATTATTTTAGTTATGTCTATAGCTAAGGTTGTGGGTTAAATCCTTGGTTTCAACATTTTTATGACAAAATAGAAAGAAAAAATACAACAGTAAGATTTGAAACATAAACATTTGAAAGTGTAGAAAACAAATATAACCATTTAACCAACATGGTCATAAGTGTATCAGTTTCACATACAGTGCCATATATAAATATACATTACTTTATAAATTATAAATTATATCTATTATATCTAGATTTTAAGGATGTATTGAAAACTTTGGAATCTAAATTTTAAGGAAGTATTGAAAACTTTGTCCTAAGGATGATTTGTGTGCGCGTGCGTGCGTGCGGAGAGTTCATCTTTATAAAATTAGTTGAATGAATTATCCAATCAACATTTACATAGTTAAAATTCATCACCACTCCTATCAAAACCGACACAACATGTTACTACTTCATTGTACTGTTTGTTTTCTCATGGAAAAATGAAAAAAAATTATTGTAAAAAATAACCAAAGAATATATACGGAATGAATATGAAAGGAAAACAAAATATGACATTTCTTTGTTAGCAATTGAAAAAGAATCGGTGCAAATATTCAACTTGCTTCAGACTCTCTCTCACTCTCTCTCTCTCTCTCTCTCTCTCTCTCTCTCTATATATATATATATATATATATATATATATATATATATATATATATATATATATATATATATATATACATATATATACATATATATATATATATATACATATATATATATATATATATATATATACATATATATATATATATATATACATATATATATATATATATATATATATATATATATATATATATATATATATATATATATATGGAGAGTTCATATTCAGATACATAACATCAATCAATGTTTGAACTAGAAAATAAGTGGAATGAATTATCCAATCAACTTTGGCATAGTTAAAATTCATCACCACATACCTATCAAAACTGACACAATATGTTATTACTTCACTACACTTTTTTTTAATGTACAAAGGAAAAAATATATTGTGAGTAATAATCAAAGAATAGAGACAGAATGAATAGAAAATGAAAAGAAAAAATGACATTTTTTTTGGCAATTGAAACAAAATCGGTGCAGATATTCATCTTGCTTCAGATTTTACCTTTTTATTTTTTTCCTCAACTTGCTTAAAATTTAAAGAGTAATTACGTTTTTATTTTTGTTTTTCTTATTCAAAAGAGAGAAAATTATATATCTGTAATTGAAATAGACACCACATAATAAGATATATATATATATATATATATATATATATATATATATATATATATATATATATATATATATATATATATATATATATATATATATATATATATATATATATATATATATATATATATATATATATATATATATACTGTTAAGAAAATAAAACCATATTTTATCGTTGAATACACTAAATCAATAATCAATTAACACTAATTCAAATCTATTAATTTCTAAATAAGATTCACAATAAAAAAGAAAATTCTAAAAATTTCAAAATTTATTAACTTTTTAACTATAAAATATCATAATCCTTAACTATACAGATTAATAAAAAAAATAAAATAAAAGAACAACCAACTTCATATATTTGCAACAGCCAAAATGATAAAGCAGGAGAAATAAATATCAATATACAAGTAGGAGAAGAGAGAAATATTTAAGAACGTACCTTTTGAAGCCTCAATGAAGGATCTCTAAGAGTTAATTTTTGAAACTCTGAAACACGATCTCAAACAATGACCATGTCCCGCTTTACTCTTATACCTGACTGAAAGGTGTTGATTTGTATTCCCATTGAATGATCTCTAAGAGGTAATTTGTATATTTCTTGTTTCTAACTCCTTATTCTTGTTCCTCAAAACAACTCACCACCACTCGCTCAATAGAACAAGAAGGAGGACACTATGTCTGAGCAGGAACATTCTGAAGACATTTACCGAGAAGAAGAAGAACAGACATCACATGAGGAGGATGAAGAGATAGAAGAAGGAGAGGCAGTGTTCACACCAACTCCGCATTCGGTTCTACTTCAGCTATTGAATGCTTATTACACTATTTCCTCTCCTCCATGGGGTATGTAATTATTTCTTTTAGTTATTTTAAATTTTGTAATTATATTATAGAATTTTTTGATGGTGTAGTAGTTACAATACTTTTTGTGTTTTTAATTACAAAACTGAATTATACACTTGAATTTCACATTTTTATCTTAAAAATTAGAAGATAAATGCTTATTTACCACTAGTAAAATATGAATGGTTAGTCTAATTTATAACATTTATAGTAATATTAACTTAATAACACAAATTATTATAACATTTAATATTAATATAATTTAATAACACAAATTATATGCCACAATATTCTAAAAAAGAGTGTAAATTAATTTATAAATAAATGCAATATGTAAAAGAAAAATATATTTATTATAACAAAGAAAAATTCATATTCAAGTGATTATTTTAGTTATGTCTATAGCTAAGGCTGTGGGTTAAATCCTTGGTTTCAACATTTTTATGACAAAATAGAAAGAAAAAATACAACAGTAAGATTTGAAACATAAACATTTGAAAGTGTAGAAAACAAATATAACCATTTAACCAACATGGTCATAAGTGTATCAGTTTCACATACAGTGCCATATATAAATATACATTACTTTATAAATTATAAATTATATCTATTATATCTAGATTTTAAGGATGTATTGAAAACTTTGGAATCTAAATTTTAAGGAAGTATTGAAAACTTTGTCCTAAGGATGATTTGTGTGCGCGTGCGTGCGTGCGGAGAGTTCATCTTTATAAAATTAGTTGAATGAATTATCCAATCAACATTTACATAGTTAAAATTCATCACCACTCCTATCAAAACCGACACAACATGTTACTACTTCATTGTACTGTTTGTTTTCTCATAGAAAAATGAAAAAAAATTATTGTAAAAAATAACCAAAGAATATATACGGAATGAATATAAAAAGAAAACAAAATATGACATTTCTTTGTTAGCAATTGAAAAAGAATCGGTGCAAATATTCAACTTGCTTCAGACTCTCTCTCACTCTCTCTCTCTCTCTCTCTCTCTCTCTCTCTCTATATATATATATATATATATATATATATATATATACATATATATACATATATATATATATATATATATATATATATATATATATATATATACATATATATATATATACATATATATATATATACATATATATATATATACATATATATATATATATATATATATATATATATATATATATATATATATATATATATATATATATATATGGAGAGTTCATATTCAGATACATAACATCAATCAATGTTTGAACTAGAAAATAAGTGGAATGAATTATCCAATCAACTTTGGCATAGTTAAAATTCATCACTACATACCTATCAAAACTGACACAATATGTTATTACTTCACTACACTTTTTTTTTAATGTACAAAGGAAAAAATATATTGTGAGTAATAATCAAAGAATAGAGACAGAATGAATAGAAAATGAAAAGAAAAAATGACATTTTTTTTGGCAATTGAAACAAAATCGGTGCAGATATTCATCTTGCTTCAGATTTTACCTTTTTATTTTTTCCCTCAACTTGCTTAAAATTTAAAGAGTAATTACGTTTTTATTTTTGTTTTTCTTATTCAAAAGAGAGAAAATTATATATCTGTAATTGAAATAGACACCACATAATAAGATATATATATATATATATATATATATATATATATATATATATATATATATATATATATATATATATATATATATATATATATATATATATATATATATATATATATATATATATATATATATATATATATATATATATATATATATATATATATATATATATATACTGTTAAGAAAATAAAACCATATTTTATCGTTGAATACACTAAATCAATAATCAATTAACACTAATTCAAATCTATTAATTTCTAAATAAGATTCACAATAAAAAAGAAAATTCTAAAAATTTCAAAATTTATTAACTTTTTAACTATAAAATATCATAATCCTTAACTATACAGATTAATAAAAAAAATAAAATAAAAGAACAACCAACTTCATATATTTGCAACAGCCAAAATGATAAAGCAGGAGAAATAAATATCAATATACAAGTAGGAGAAGAGAGAAATATTTAAGAACGTACCTTTTGAAGCCTCAATGAAGGATCTCTAAGAGTTAATTTTTGAAACTCTGAAACACGATCTCAAACAATGACCATGTCCCGCTTTACTCTTATACCTGACTGAAAGGTGTTGATTTGTATTCCCATTGAATGATCTCTAAGAGGTAATTTGTATATTTCTTGTTTCTAACTCCTTATTCTTGTTCTTCAAAACAACTCACCACCACTCGCTCAATAGAACAAGAAGGAAGACACTATGTCTGAGCAGGAACATTCTGAAGACATTTACCGAGAAGAAGAAGAAGAACAGACATCACATGAGGAGGATGAAGAGATAGAAGAAGGAGAGGCAGTGTTCACACCAACTCCGCATTCGGTTCTACTTCAGCTATTGAATGCTTATTACACTATTTCCTCTCCTCCATGGGGTATGTAATTATTTCTTTTAGTTATTTTAAATTTTGTAATTATATTATAGAATTTTTTGATGGTGTAGTAGTTACAATACTTTTTGTGTTTTTAATTACAAAACTGAATTATACACTTGAATTTCACATTTTTATCTTAAAAATTAGAAGATAAATGCTTATTTACCACTAGTAAAATATGAATGGTTAGTCTAATTTATAACATTTATAGTAATATTAACTTAATAACACAAAATATTATAACATTTAATATTAATATAATTTAATAACACAAATTATATGCCACAATATTCTAAAAAATAGTGTAAATTAATTTATAAATAAATGCAATATGTAAAAGAAAAATATATTTATTATAACAAAGAAAAATTCATATTCAAGTGATTATTTTAGTTATGTCTATAGCTAAGGCTGTGGGTTAAATCCTTGGTTTCAACATTTTTATGACAAAATAGAAAGAAAAAATACAACAGTAAGATTTAAAACATAAACATTTGAAAGTGTAGAAAACAAATATAACCATTTAACCAACATGGTCATAAGTGTATCAGTTTCACATACAGTGCTATATATAAATATACATTACTTTATAAATTATATATTATATCTATTATATCTAGATTTTAAGGATGTATTGAAAACTTTGGAATCTAAATTTTAAGGAAGTATTGAAAACTTTGTCCTAAGGATGATTTGTGTGCGCGTGCGTGCGTGCGGAGAATTCATCTTTATAAAATTAGTTGAATGAATTATCCAATCAACATTTACATAGTTAAAATTCATCACCACTCCTATCAAAACCGACACAACATGTTACTACTTCATTGTACTGTTTGTTTTCTCATGGAAAAATGAAAAAAAATTATTGTAAAAAATAACCAAAGAATATATACGGAATGAATATAAAAAGAAAACAAAATATGACATTTCTTTTTTAGCAATTGAAAAAGAATCGGTGCAAATATTCAACTTGCTTCAGACTCTCTCTCACTCTCTCTCTCTCTCTATATATATATATATATACATATATATATATATATATATATACATATATATATATATACATATATATATATATATATATATATATATATATATATATATATATATATATATATATATATATATATATATATATATATATGGAGAGTTCATATTCAGATACATAACATCAATCAATGTTTGAACTAGAAAATAAGTAGAATGAATTATCCAATCAACTTTGGCATAGTTAAAATTCATCACCACATACCTATCAAAACTGACACAATATGTTATTACTTCACTACACTTTTTTTTTTTACTGTAAAAAGGAAAAAATATATTGTGAGTAATAATCAAAGAATAGAGACAGAATGAATAGAAAATGAAAAGAAAAAATGATATTTTTTTTGGTAATTGAAACAAAATCGGTGCAGATATTCATCTTGCTTCAGATTTTACCTTTTTATTTTTTCCCTCAACTTGCTTAAAATTTAAAGAGTAATTACGTTTTTATTTTTGTTTTTTTTATTCAAAAGAGAGAAAATTATATATCTGTAATTGAAATAGACACCACATAATAAGATATATATATATATATATATATATATATATATATATATATATATATATATATATATATATATATATATATATATATATATATATATATATATATATATATATATATATATATATATATATATATATATATATATATATATATATATATATATATATATATATATATATATATATATATATATATATATACTGTTAAGAAAATAAAACCATATTTTATCGTTGAATACACTAAATCAATAATCAATTAACACAAATTCAAATCTAGTAATTTCTAAATAAGATTCACAATAAAAAAGAAAATTCTAAAAATTTCAAAATTTATTAACTTTTTAACTATAAAATATCATAATCCTTAACTATACAGATTAATAAAAAAAATAAAATAAAAGAACAACCAACTTCATATATTTGCAACAGCCAAAATGATAAAGCAGGAGAAATAAATATCAATATACAAGTAGGAGAAGAGAGAAATATTTAAGAACGTACCTTTTGAAGCCTCAATGAAGGATCTCTAAGAGTTAATTTTTGAAACTCTGAAACACGATCTCAAACAATGACCATGTCCCGCTTTACTCTTATACCTGACTGAAAGGTGTTGATTTGTATTCCCATTGAATGATCTCTAAGAGGTAATTTGTATATTTCTTGTTTCTAACTCCTTATTCTTGTTCCTCAAAACAACTCACCACCACTCGCTCAATAGAACAAGAAGGAGGACACTATGTCTGAGCAGGAACATTCTGAAGACATTTACCGAGAAGAAGAAGAACAGACATCACATGAGGAGGATGAAGAGATAGAAGAAGGAGAGGCAGTGTTCACACCAACTCCGCATTCGGTTCTACTTCAGCTATTGAATGCTTATTACACTATTTCCTCTCCTCCATGGGGTATGTAATTATTTCTTTTAGTTATTTTAAATTTTGTAATTATATTATAGAATTTTTTGATGGTGTAGTAGTTACAATACTTTTTGTGTTTTTAATTACAAAACTGAATTATACACTTGAATTTCACATTTTTATCTTAAAAATTAGAAGATAAATGCTTATTTACCACTAGTAAAATATGAATGGTTAGTCTAATTTATAACATTTATAGTAATATTAACTTAATAACACAAATTATTATAACATTTAATATTAATATAATTTAATAACACAAATTATATGCCACAATATTCTAAAAAAGAGTGTAAATTAATTTATAAATAAATGCAATATGTAAAAGAAAAATATATTTATTATAACAAAGAAAAATTCATATTCAAGTGATTATTTTAGTTATGTCTATAGCTAAGGCTGTGGGTTAAATCCTTGGTTTCAACATTTTTTTGACAAAATAGAAAGAAAAAATACAACAGTAAGATTTGAAACATAAACATTTGAAAGTGTAGAAAACAAATATAACCATTTAACCAACATGGTCATAAGTGTATCAGTTTCACATACAGTGCTATATATAAATATACATTACTATATAAATTATATATTATATCTATTATATCTAGATTTTAAGGATGTATTGAAAACTTTGGAATCTAAATTTTAAGGAAGTATTGAAAACTTTGTCCTAAGGATGATTTGTGTGCGCGTGCGTGCGTGCGGAGAGTTCATCTTTATAAAATTAGTTGAATGAATTATCCAATCAACATTTACATAGTTAAAATTCATCACCACTCCTATCAAAACCGACACAACATGTTACTACTTCATTGTACTGTTTGTTTTCTCATGGAAAAATGAAAAAAAATTATTGTAAAAAATAACCAAAGAATATATACGGAATGAATATAAAAAGAAAACAAAATATGACATTTCTTTTTTAGCAATTGAAAAAGAATCGGTGCAAATATTCAACTTGCTTCAGACTCTCTCTCACTCTCTCTCTCTCTCTCTCTCTCTCTCTCTCTCTCTCTATATATATATATATATATATATATATATATATATATATATATATATATATATATATATATATATATATATATATATATATATATATATACATATATATATATATATACATATATATATATACATATATATATATATGGGGAGTTCATATTCAGATACATAACATCAATCAATGTTTGAACTAGAAAATAAGTAGAATGAATTATCCAATCAACTTCGGCATAGTTAAAATTCATCACCACATACCTATCAAAACTGACATATGTTATTACTTCACTACACTTTTTTTTAATGTAAAAAGGAAAAAATATATTGTGAGTAATAATCAAAGAATAGAGACAGAATGAATAGAAAATGAAAAGAAAAAATGACATTTTTTTTGGTAATTGAAAAAAAATCGGTGCAGATATTCATCTTGCTTCAGATTTTACCTTTTTATTTTTTCCCTCAACTTGCTTAAAATTTAAAGAGTAATTACGTTTTTATTTTTGTTTTTTTTCTTCAAAAGAGAGAAAATTATATATCTGTAATTGAAATAGACACCACATAATAAGATATATATATATATATATATATATATATATATATATATATATATATATATATATATATATATATATATATATACTGTTAAGAAAATAAAACCATATTTTATCGTTGAATACACTAAATCAATAATCAATTAACACTAATTCAAATCTATTAATTTCTAAATAAGATTCACAATAAAAAAGAAAATTCTAAAAATTTCAAAATTTATTAACTTTTTAACTATAAAATATCATAATCCTTAACTATACAGATTAATAAAAAAAATAAAATAAAAGAACAACCAACTTCATATATTTGCAACAGCCAAAATGATAAAGCAGGAGAAATAAATATCAATATACAAGTAGGAGAAGAGAGAAATATTTAAGAACGTACCTTTTGAAGCCTCAATGAACGATCTCTAAGAGTTAATTTTTGAAACTCTGAAACACGATCTCAAACAATGACCATGTCCCGCTTTACTCTTATACCTGACTGAAAGGTGTTGATTTGTATTCCCATTGAATGATCTCTAAGAGGTAATTTGTATATTTCTTGTTTCTAACTCCTTATTCTTGTTCCTCAAAACAACTCACCACCACTCGCTCAATAGAACAAGAAGGAAGACACTATGTCTGAGCAGGAACATTCTGAAGACATTTACCGAGAAGAAGAAGAAGAACAGACATCACATGAGGAGGATGAAAAGATAGAAGAAGGAGAGGCAGTGTTCACACCAACTCCGCATTCGGTTCTACTTCAGCTATTGAATGCTTATTACACTATTTCCTCTCCTCCATGGGGTATGTAATTATTTCTTTTAGTTATTTTAAATTTTGTAATTATATTATAGAATTTTTTGATGGTGTAGTAGTTACAATACTTTTTGTGTTTTTAATTACAAAACTGAATTATACACTTGAATTTCACATTTTTATCTTAAAAATTAGAAGATAAATGCTTATTTACCACTAGTAAAATATGAATGGTTAGTCTAATTTATAACATTTATAGTAATATTAACTTAATAACACAAATTATTATAACATTTAATATTAATATAATTTAATAACACAAATTATATGCCACAATATTCTAAAAAAGAGTGTAAATTAATTTATAAATAAATGCAATATGTAAAAGAAAAATATATTTATTATAACAAAGAAAAATTCATATTCAAGTGATTATTTTAGTTATGTCTATAGCTAAAGCTGTGGGTTAAATCCTTGGTTTCAACATTTTTATGACAAAATAGAAAGAAAAAATACAACAGTAAGATTTGAAACATAAACATTTGAAAGTGTAGAAAACAAATATAACCATTTAACCAACATGGTCATAAGTGTATCAGTTTCACATACAGTGCTATATATAAATATACATTACTATATAAATTATATATTATATCTATTATATCTAGATTTTAAGGATGTATTGAAAACTTTGGAATCTAAATTTTAAGGAAGTATTGAAAACTTTGTCCTAAGGATGATTTGTGTGCGCGTGCGTGCGTGCGGAGAGTTCATCTTTATAAAATTAGTTGAATGAATTATCCAATCAACATTTACATAGTTAAAATTCATCACCACTCCTATCAAAACCGACACAACATGTTACTACTTCATTGTACTGTTTGTTTTCTCATGGAAAAATGAAAAAAAATTATTGTAAAAAATAACCAAAGAATATATACGGAATGAATATAAAAAGAAAACAAAATATGACATTTCTTTTTTAGCAATTGAAAAAGAATCGGTGCAAATATTCAACTTGCTTCAGACTCTCTCTCACTCTCTCTCTCTCTCTCTCTCTCTCTCTCTCTCTCTCTCTCTCTCTATATATATATATATATATATATATATATATATATATATATATATATATATATATATATATATATATATATATATATATATATACATATATATATATATATATATATATATACATATATATATACATATATATATATATGGAGAGTTCATATTCAGATACATAACATCAATCAATGTTTGAACTAGAAAATAAGTAGAATGAATTATCCAATCAACTTTGGCATAGTTAAAATTCATCACCACATACCTATCAAAACTGACATATGTTATTACTTCACTACACTTTTTTTTTAATGTAAAAAGGAAAAAATATATTGTGAGTAATAATCAAAGAATAGAGACAGAATGAATAGAAAATGAAAAGAAAAAATGACATTTTTTTTGGTAATTGAAAAAAAATCGGTGCAGATATTCATCTTGCTTCAGATTTTACCTTTTTATTTTTTCCCTCAACTTGCTTAAAATTTAAAGAGTAATTACGTTTTTATTTTTGTTTTTTTTCTTCAAAAGAGAGAAAATTATATATTTGTAATTGAAATAGACACCACATAATAAGATATATATATATATATATATATATATATATATATATATATATATATATATATATATATATATATATATATATATATATATATATATATATATATATATATATATATATATATATATATATATATATATATATATATATATATATATATATATATACTGTTAAGAAAATAAAACCATATTTTATCGTTGAATACACTAAATCAATAATCAATTAACACTAATTCAAATCTATTAATTTCTAAATAAGATTCACAATAAAAAAGAAAATTCTAAAAATTTCAAAATTTATTAACTTTTTAACTATAAAATATCATAATCCTTAACTATACAGATTAATAAAAAAAATAAAATAAAAGAACAACCAACTTCATATATTTGCAACAGCCAAAATGATAAAGCAGGAGAAATAAATATCAATATACAAGTAGGAGAAGAGAGAAATATTTAAGAACGTACCTTTTGAAGCCTCAATGAACGATCTCTAAGAGTTAATTTTTGAAACTCTGAAACACGATCTCAAACAATGACCATGTCCCGCTTTACTCTTATACCTGACTGAAAGGTGTTGATTTGTATTCCCATTGAATGATCTCTAAGAGGTAATTTGTATATTTCTTGTTTCTAACTCCTTATTCTTGTTCCTCAAAACAACTCACCACCACTCGCTCAATAGAACAAGAAGGAAGACACTATGTCTGAGCAGGAACATTCTGAAGACATTTACCGAGAAGAAGAAGAAGAACAGACATCACATGAGGAGGATGAAGAGATAGAAGAAGGAGAGGCAGTGTTCACACCAACTCCGCATTCGGTTCTACTTCAGCTATTGAATGCTTATTACACTATTTCCTCTCCTCCATGGTATTTCTTTTAGTTATTTTAAATTTTGTAATTATATTATAGAATTTTTTGATGGTGTAGTAGTTACAATACTTTTTGTGTTTTTAATTACAAAACTGAATTATACACTTGAATTTCACATTTTTATCTTAAAAATTAGAAGATAAATGCTTATTTACCACTAGTAAAATATGAATGGTTAGTCTAATTTATAACATTTATAGTAATATTAACTTAATAACACAAATTATTATAACATTAAATATTAATATAATTTAATAACACAAATTATATGCCACAATATTCTAAAAAAGAGTGTAAATTAATTTATAAATAAATGCAATATGTAAAAGAAAAATATATTTATTATAACAAAGAAAAATTCATATTCAAGTGATTATTTTAGTTATGTCTATAGCTAAGGCTGTGGGTTAAATCCTTGGTTTCAACATTTTTATGACAAAATAGAAAGAAAAAATACAACAGTAAGATTTGAAACATAAACATTTGAAAGTGTAGAAAACAAATATAACCATTTAACCAACATGGTCATAAGTGTATCAGTTTCACATACAGTGCTATATATAAATATACATTACTATATAAATTATATATTATATCTATTATATCTAGATTTTAAGGATGTATTGAAAACTTTGGAATCTAAATTTTAAGGAAGTATTGAAAACTTTGTCCTAAGGATGATTTGTGTGCGCGTGCGTGCGTGCGGAGAGTTCATCTTTATAAAATTAGTTGAATGAATTATCCAATCAACATTTACATAGTTAAAATTCATCACCACTCCTATCAAAACCGACACAACATGTTACTACTTCATTGTACTGTTTGTTTTCTCATGGAAAAATGAAAAAAAATTATTGTAAAAAATAACCAAAGAATATATACGGAATGAATATAAAAAGAAAACAAAATATGACATTTCTTTTTTAGCAATTGAAAAAGAATCGGTGCAAATATTCAACTTGCTTCAGACTCTCTCTCACTCTCTCTCTCTCTCTCTCTCTCTCTCTCTCTCTCTCTCTCTCTCTCTCTATATATATATATATATATATATATATATATATATATATATATATATATATATATATACATATATATACATATATATATACATATATATATATATGGAGAGTTCATATTCAGATACATAACATCAATCAATGTTTGAACTAGAAAATAAGTAGAATGAATTATCCAATCAACTTTGGCATAGTTAAAATTCATCACCACATACCTATCAAAACTGACATATGTTATTACTTCACTACACTTTTTTTTTAATGTAAAAAGGAAAAAATATATTGTGAGTAATAATCAAAGAATAGAGACAGAATGAATAGAAAATGAAAAGAAAAAATGACATTTTTTTTGGTAATTGAAAAAAAATCGGTGCAGATATTCATCTTGCTTCAGATTTTACCTTTTTATTTTTTCCCTCAACTTGCTTAAAATTTAAAGAGTAATTACGTTTTTATTTTTGTTTTTTTTCTTCAAAAGAGAGAAAATTATATATTTGTAATTGAAATAGACACCACATAATAAGATATATATATATATATATATATATATATATATATATATATATATATATATATATATATATATATATATATATACTGTTAAGAAAATAAAACCATATTTTATCGTTGAATACACTAAATCAATAATCAATTAACACTAATTCAAATCTATTAATTTCTAAATAAGATTCACAATAAAAAAGAAAATTCTAAAAATTTCAAAATTTATTAACTTTTTAACTATAAAATATCATAATCCTTAACTATACAGATTAATAAAAAAAATAAAATAAAAGAACAACCAACTTCATATATTTGCAACAGTCAAAATGATAAAGCAGGAGAAATAAATATCAATATACAAGTAGGAGAAGAGAGAAATATTTAAGAACGTACCTTTTGAAGCCTCAATGAAGGATCTCTAAGAGTTAATTTTTGAAACTCTGAAACAGGATCTCAAACAATGACCATGTCCCGCTTTACTCTTATACCTGACTGAAAGGTGTTGATTTGTATTCCCATTGAATGATCTCTAAGAGGTAATTTGTATATTTCTTGTTTCTAACTCCTTATTCTTGTTCCTCAAAACAACTCACCACCACTCGCTCAATAGAACAAGAAGGAAGACACTATGTCTGAGCAGGAACATTCTGAAGACATTTACCGAGAAGAAGAAGAAGAACAGACATCACATGAGGAGGATGAAGAGATAGAAGAAGGAGAGGCAGTGTTCACACCAACTCCGCATTCGGTTCTACTTCAGCTATTGAATGCTTATTACACTATTTCCTCTCCTCCATGGGGTATGTAATTATTTCTTTTAGTTATTTTAAATTTTGTAATTATATTATAGAATTTTTTGATGGTGTAGTAGTTACAATACTTTTTGTGTTTTTAATTACAAAAC
>OZ014523.1:374927067-375104567 GCA_963966055.1 Lathyrus aphaca
AACATTTACATAGTTAAAATTCATCACCTCTCCTATCAAAACCGACCCAACATGTTACTACTTCATTGTACTGTTTGTTTTCTCATGGAAAAATGAAAAAAAATTATTGTAAAAAATAACCAAAGACTATATACGGAATGAATATAAAAAGAAAACAAAATATAACATTTCTTTTTTAGCAATTGAAAAAGAATCGGTGCAAATATTCAACTTGCTTCAGACTCTCTCTCTCACTCTCTCTTTCTCTCTCTCTCTCTCTCTATATATAAATATAAATATATATATATATATATATATATATATATATATATATATATATATATATATATATATATATATATATATATGGAGAGTTCATATTCAAATACATAACATCAATCAATGTTTGAACTAGAAAATAAGTAGAATGAATTATCCAATCAACTTTGGCATAGTTAAAATTCATCACCACATACCTATCAAAACTGACACAATATGTTATTACTTCACTACACTATTTTTTTTAATGTAAAAAGGAAAAAATATATTGTGAGTAATAATCAAAGAATAGAGACAGAATGAATAGAAAATGAAAAGAAAAAATGACATTTTTTTTGGTAATTGAAACAAAATCGGTGCAGATATTCATCTTGCTTCAGATTTTACCTTTTTATTTTTTCCCTCAACTTGCTTAAAATTTAAAGAGTAATTACGTTTTTATTTTGGTTTTTTTTCTTCAAAAGAGAGAAAATTATATATCTTTAATTGAAATAGAAACCACATAATAAGAGAAATATATATATATATATATATATATATATATATATATATATATATATATATATATATATATATATATATATATATATATATATTATATATATATATATATATATATATATATATATATATATATATATATATATATATATATATATACTGTTAAGAAAATTAAACCGTATTTTATCGTTGAATACTCTAAATCAATAATCAATTAACACTAATTCAAATCTATTAATTTCTAAATAAGATTCACAATAAAAAAGAAAATTCTAAAAATTTCAAAATTTATTAACTTTTTAACTATAAAATATCATAATCTTTAACTATACAGATTAATAAAAAAAAAAAAAAAGAACAACCAACTTCATATATTTGCAACAGCCAAAATGATAAAGCAGGAGAAATAAATATCAATATACAAGTAGGAGAAGAGAGAAATATTTAAGAACGTACCTTTTGAAGCCTCAATGAAGGATCTCTAAGAGTTAATTTTTGAAACTCTGAAACACGATCTCAAACAATGACCATGTCCCGCTTTACTCTTATACCTGACTGAAAGGTGTTGATTTGTATTCCCATTGAATGATCTCTAAGAGGTAATTTGTATATTTCTTGTTTCTAACTCCTTA
Organism: Lathyrus aphaca; assembly: GCA_963966055.1. Lineage (NCBI taxonomy): Eukaryota > Viridiplantae > Streptophyta > Magnoliopsida > Fabales > Fabaceae > Lathyrus > Lathyrus aphaca. The sequence goes on from OZ014523.1 coordinate 374,928,459, forward strand.
TTCTTGTTCCTCAAAAAAACTCACCACCACTCGCTCAATAGAACAAGAAGGAAGACACTATGTCTGAGCAGGAACATTCTGAAGACATTTACCGAGAAGAAGAAGAACAAACATCACATGAGGAGGAGGAAGAGATAGAAGAAGGAGAGGCAGTGTTCACACCAACTCCGCATTCGGTTCTACTTCAGCTATTGAATGCTTATTACACTATTTCCTCTCCTCCATGGGGTATGTAATTATTTCTTTTAGTTATTTTAAATTTTGTAATTATATTATAGATTTTTTTGATGGTGTAGTAGTTACAATACTTTTTGTGTTTTTAATTACAAAACTGAATTATACACTTGAATTTCACATTTTTATCTTAAAAATTAGAAGATAAATGCTTATTTACCACTAGTAAAATATGAATGGTTAGTCTAATTTATAACATTTATAGTAATATTAACTTAATAACACAAATTATTATAACATTTAATATTAATATAATTTAATAACACAAATTATATGCCCCAATATTCTAAAAAAGAGTTTAAATTAATTTATAAATAAAATGCAATATGTAAAAGAAAAATATATTTATTATAACAAAGAAAAATTCATATTCAAGTGATTATTTTAGTTATGTCTATAGTTAAGGTTGTGGGTTAAATCCTTGGTTTCAACATTTTTATGACAAAATAGAAAGAAAAAATACAACAGTAAGATTTGAAACATAAACATTTGAAAGTGCAGAAAACAAATATAACCATTTAACCAACATGGTCATAAGTGTATAAGTTTCACATACAGTGCTAAGGATGATTTGTGTGCGCGTGCGTGCGTGCGGAGAGTTCATCTTTATAAAATTAGTTGAATGAATTATCCAATCAACATTTACATAGTTAAAATTCATCACCACTCCTATCAAAACCGACACAACATGTTACTACTTCATTGTACTGTTTGTTTTCTCATGGAAAAATGAAAAAAAATTATTGTAAAAAATAACCAAAGAATATATACGGAATGAATATAAAAAGAAAACAAAATATGACATTTCTTTTTTAGCAATTGAAAAAGAATCGGTGCAAATATTCAACTTGCTTCAGACTCTCTCTCTCACTCTCTCTTTCTCTCTCTCTCTCTCTCTCTCTCTCTCTCTCTATATATATATATATATATATATATATATATATATATATATATATATATATATATATATATATATATACATATATATATATATATGTATATATATATATAAGTATATATATATATATATATATATATATATATATATATATATATATATATATATATATATATATATATATAAGGAGATTTCATATACAGATACATAACATCAATCAATGTTTGAACTAGAAAATAAGTAGAATGAATTATCCAATCAACTTTGGCATAGTTAAAATTCATCACCTCATACCTATCAAAACTGACACAATATGTTATTACTTCACTACACTTTTTTTTTAATGTAAAAAGGAAAAAATATATTGTGAGTAATAATCAAAGAATAGAGACAGAATGAATAGAAAAAGAAAAGAAAAAATGTCATTTTTTTAGTAATTGAAACAAAATTGGTGCAGATATTCAACTTCCTTCATATTTTAATTTTTTATTTTTTCCCTCAACTTGCTTAAAATTTAAAGAGTAATTACGTTTTTTTTTTTGTTTTTTTCCTTCAAAAGAGAGAAAATTATATATCTGTAATTTAAATAGAACACCACATAATAAGATAAAATTATATATATATATATATATATATATATATATATATATATATATATATATATATATATATATATATATATATATATATATATATATATATATATATATATATATATATATATATATATATATATATATATATATATATATATATATATATATATATATATACTGTTAAGAAAATTAAACCGTATTTTATCGTTGCATACTCTAAATCAATAATCAATTAACACTAATACAAATATTTGTTTTGTCGTCGTTACGTTGCCATCATCCCTAATAACACAACCACATACAGCAAGCAACAACCAAATCGATAAAGCGGACAGTCAAATATTTGCTTGTATTTCTTTTCTTTTGATGTACTTTTTCTTTTGACTGTTGTATTTTTGTCCCACCATGGGCATGTATTGTAAACAGACTATGCGTTTTCATTATTTGCAATATATCAGTTTGTTTTATTTTGGTGGGCTTTCTCTCAACATCTTTAAGCATCTCCTCGAGGTCTGGAAAGGTCAAAACAAAGAACCAAACCGGATACCTTGGAAAACGAATAAGCATATTGCATTGCATACTAACATTTTCTTTGTTTTTGTAGGTTTTTGTTTGTTATTTTTGTTTCTCACTTTGTTGTGGTTTCAGGAAACATTGCTCGTCGCAGAGTGTTCCCTGTCAACCGTACACACCGGTACCCAACATGAAACAACCTTCCAGGCATTCAGATGGATCAGGTACAGCAGGACCTGAACGAAGTAAGAAATCAAATGGCAAACGAAAGCGTCGAGATGAGAAACCAAATGACCCAGTTTATGGCTGTGATGACTGGCCTAGCTCAGAGCGAGGAAAGGCTGAGAGAGCTGGTGGAAAGGAAAACACCTGAAGAACCCCACCCTGGAACAGGAGGAACCAGCAATAATGAACGAGGGCAGCCTCGTATCGACCCACCAGAGTTTGAGCCCCATTTGAACCCAGATGTTAATATCCCAAGGAATATTCAAGGAAACACTGCTGCAGGCAGGATCTTGCAAGAAGATCCTCAGGAGGAGCAGTTCACAGTTATTGGGGCTGGGGACGAGGTGTATGACAGAAGACTGGATGAGATTGCTGAAAAACTAAGGTCTTTGGAATCCCAGAATTCTTTAGGCTTTGACGTAATTGTCGCTCCCACCAAAATGAGGCCAAGTCAAATGGGGTACAGACGCGAACGGTCGACGAGAGGAGAGGAGAACACACAAGGGTGAACTCAGAAAGACAAGAGTCGCCAGCTAGGCATTTTTATCCCGGAGGAAAGGTAATGCTGCATAGACCTAGAAAAGATATGGATAAGACGGTTGCGAACCAGAGAGACTGAGAAAGGGGGTTGGTTACAACCTGGGAAGGTATTAGCACCCAGATTGTCCGTCGTACTCGACGGGATCCACGCTTAAAAGATTTGTGTTTTAAAGGGGTAGTGTCAGTGCAATCTGTGTATCAAAGCTGGAAAAGAATGCAAGTGTCAGTGTAAAAGAAATGTGAAGTGTATAAGGAAAGTGTCAGTGTAAGAACATGAGTGAAATGCTCAAGAATATGAGGCTACAAGAATAATGCTGGAAGAGGGGGGAATGTACAGAGACTTTTGTTCGATAACTGTTAAGTTATGCCTACGTATCCTCTCGTGCAACGAGGAAGTGAGAACACCGTTGTTTGACTCAAAGAGACTGAAAGATAAGTTGACTGATGAACTGCTTACTTGTCTATGCTCAAGTGTATGACCTGTCTGGCTCAGGTGCAAACTGTCTTGCATTAGACGGAAGAAGCAAGTTCTCGTTTATGAGTGAATGAGATGAGAAAAGAATCCCGAAGGAGACGATTATAGTTTGTTTTTGAGTTTTCAGTCTTTTATTGCCTTTTGGAGTTTGTCATAAGTTGATGAGCTTAAGCCTAAACCAAGGGTTAGTAAACTCATCACATCCTCCCTCTGATTAGGGGTAATGAGAATACCTTAAGTGTGAAGTCAACATCTCATACTTAATCACCATGATGTAGGATTAAGATCATTAACCTACTTGTGATTATTTAGATATTTTTGTTGTTTTTTGTTTAGTGTTAAGTAATGAGTTTAAGCCATAATCAAGGATTTAATGGACTCATTACGCCATCCTAATAGAAGGATAATAGATGAGAACATTTAAGCTGAGGAAAGCTCCTCAACTTAATCCATGATTAGGGATTAACCTCATGACAAAACAAAGCCTTTATTAAGTGGATTTTAGTTAATGATAAGATGAAGAAATGAATTTATGGTTTGTAAGACAACTTGAGGAGGACTTGTCCATTAACACTAGGGTTAGTCCTTCTTAACCAATTAAGGAAGAATTAGAACCCTAATGCAAGGCCCAAGTTACAAGTTTGATGTCTTAGTGATTATTAAGTGTATTGATTAAGGGATTTAAACACATTAAGGGTTTAACCCTTAGGATTAAAGTTATACACTTCATCCTAATAGAAGGATGCATGCATAAGCTTAATCACAAAGCCTTAAAACCTTTAGGGTTTAGTCCTGGATTATGAGATGGGAAGAGAGACTCAAGGATGACACAAAGGTAAAACTAAATGGGGGACTAATCAAACCCTAATTATTATCATGCTTGGTTGTTCCTAGGGTTTGTGAGGTTTGCAAGAAGATCTTCAGAGAAAACAACTTGCTTCACTTAAGAAGACAAGTTGCTTGAAGAAAGAAAGTAAGATGAACAAGGATGAGCAAGCCCAACCCAATACACATACAAAATGCAGCAAAGATGCAAGAGAGATGAGAAGAGATTGTGAGAAGTGAAGGCAAATTCACTTCTCAAAACAACTTACCACCTGAAAAGTTAGCAAAAAGAAATGAAATACAATGCAAATGAAATGAAATTTCATGATGCAAACCAAAGTCATAAGCAATTACATGATGTTAATGATGCTAAGAGATGATAAACAACATTAGGCAAGGCATGAGAATGATCAAACAAGCATAAGGATGCAAATGAGGCATGCTTTGAAACATGAATGTACATGAAAAGTTAGGAAATGCAATGGACATACAACATGGCAAATGAAAGATGCAATGATCAAACATGATTCTAATATGTCCTAAGATGTATTATGAATCATGTGGATGCACAAAATGTCATGGCAAGTCAATGGATGCAAGCAAATGAGAAATGGATGCAAAAGAAGGCACAAATTAGGGTTACATGCATCATGCAAAGCAAAAATCCAAAACCAGAAGCAAATGACATGATAAAAATTTGAAAATGCAATCAAAGATACCCTAAAACTATACAAGTTTACTGCCCAAAGGAGAGGATCCAACTCTTAACCTAGTGAAAGTTATGAATTTCCTAAGATTGCTAGGGTTTTGGGGTACCTCATCAAGAAAAATGCAAAACAAATTGAAAATGCAAGATCAATTCAAATCAAATTTATCCTATAAACTACATGCTATGAAGAATGCAATTCAAGAAGAATCATCATTCAACTCTCAAAGGTTAGGCAGAAAGAAATTTTTGAAGTTTTAAACAAAATATTGCCTTGAAATGAAATTAAATCCAATGAAAATGATCAAAAAGCATCAAGAACAAAAAAGAAATTTGGTTTGAGAGTTGAACAATGTTTCTAAATGTTTCTAAATGCTAGTGAATTTTTTGGTGATTTTTAAATACCCAAATGTATTTTTAATTAATTAATTTCCATTAACTAATTAAAAATAAACATTTAAATGATTTAAAAATAATTTTTAATGCAAAAAATAAAATAAAAATCATTTTCTGATTAAGAAAAAATATTTGAAACAAAAATGCAAAGCGAAATATTTTTAGGATTTTTCTAACTATTTTAAAATAAATATGAAAGATAAATGAATAAAAATGAAATAAAAAAGAAATTAAAGGGAAAGTATGCAGGATCCAAGGCTGAGATTCAAAGCTGAGAGTCAAAGGTTGACTGCGCGCGCTATCCTACGGCTGGCATTTAAACTGACCCAATTAAATTAAACTGAATTAATTAATCTAATTAAATATGATTAGGGTTTTAATGAGAAATCCAGGCCATTCATGCGCGCGGGAGTCAAGCCCAGTCAACCCAATCCACGATACAAATTCAAACTGAACCCTAAACCTAATTAAGACACTTAATGACTTTCAGGTCACCGGAGAAGAGCTCCGGTCGTCTTCTACGGTGACACCCTCCCTAAGAAATCTCAAACTCACTCTCCTGGTCATTTTTGGAGCTCTAAAGCTCCAGATCACTTCCTCTCACCTCCCTAAACTCATCCCTGACCTCAAATGGAATTTCTTTCTCACCATGAAACAGTTTCGAAGCAAGATTCAAAAATGGCAGGAATTTCAGGCTTGTGTGTGTGTTGTGTTTAGTCTCTTTTGGTTCACTTATCACTCTTGGATAGGTCAGAGGAGTTGGTGTGGCCTAGCTTGATTGGTATGGGTCTTTTTGCAAAAAGTCCAAGTTAGGTGTACTTGAGGTATGGGCAAGTGTGAGGCTGTGATAGGGGCATGGTTTGGCTCAACTGAGTTTAGGGAGAGCCATGGAAATGGATTAGAAGCAATGCAGCAAGTGGATTAGGGTTTGTCATAGGTTTTGCAACTTCGTGACTTTTGGGCCCTTTTGTGATTACTTGAAGCACAAGTCATGAAAATGGACAAACTCTTGGTGCATTCTGAATTTTAGGCATTGGTTTATGTTTGTACAAAGATTAGAAGTCCATTTGAAGTCACAATTTGCCTTGGCAAGGGGTTTTGCAACTTTGCCTCTTTGGTACAATACTTGAAATTATGTGATTTTTCCCAACTTTGACAAGCCATAACTTTTGATCCAAAATGAATTAGCATGAGTTCTTGTACTTTTTGAAAATGGGAGGATCCATTCTACAACTTTCATGACCAAAGATTTTTCATTTGAAGCATTTTTGAATAAAAAAGAGGAGGTTGAAAAACTTTCCCAAAATGGCAATTTTGCATTACAAGTCACTTTTCCAAAAAGGCAACTTTGCAAATGGCTTGAAATTCTTCAATTTTGTGAACTTCTAACATCTTATATGATCAAATAAAGATCATACAGATTCCAAATGATAGAGAAAACCCTTTGGTTGGATCATTGGGGGCCTCAGATGCCCTGATTTTGCACTGACTTGCACAAGAAGTCATCCATTGATCAGATGCCTTCCCCATTGAATTTATTCATGAAACTTGATATGCATGATCCTTATAACATATAGAGACAAATAGAAACAAGAATGACCAAAAAATTGGAGTTATGGCCTTTGAAACCAAAACCCTAATTCTAGGTCACTTGTGTAGTTAAACCTGGCTCTGCTTCTATGCCATTCTCAGTTCTTGTGATTCTTTGACTTCCTTGACTTTGTAAGGATGTAATATGATGCTTGAACATACATGGACCCCCTTGAGATGATTTAAGACCTTTGGAGTGGTTCAGATAGCTCATGGATTGCTCAGATCACAAACCCTAGATGCAGATGACTTTGAATCAATGCAATGAAGCAACAATGCAATATGAGATGCTATGATTGAACTTATGCAAATGAAAAGAATCACAAGCAATGGTGTGAATGGTTGAGGGCAAATTTGGGGTGTTTACAGCTGCCCCTATTCAAACATGAGTTAGCTGTGTAGGATGTAAGCAACGACTTAACAGGCAAACAAGATAACTTGTGGTTGAATACCAAAAGACAGTCCAAAATTTGCACTCACAGAATGAAGAAGAAAAGGGATATAGATTGTAAAAGAAAATAAAGTATGATTATAAAGTGCGGGCGACGGAGGACGACCGTCAAGCAGAGGACGACTGCTGGGGATAAAGCAATGACGGGGACGACCGACATGCTGGGGATATAAGAGATTATGATGGGGACGACCATCAAGTAAAGCCATAAGACTCTCTGGAAATTATAGGTAAATGAAATGAACGATGAGGTATGGTCATCAAAGGTGAAGTACTATCACCTAGCAGGGGATGGCTGCTCTGTTGGGGATAAGATAAGGGACGGTCATCTAAGGTAAAGGACGATCACCTGGCAGGGTACGGCTGCCGAAAGTATCACGACATAGGACGAATGTCGGATAAAAAGATCGATGATGGGGACGGCCATCGGGTAAGCATGATGAAGAACGATCATCAAGAGGTGAAGGACGATCACCTAGCAGGGTACGGCTGCTCTCAGAGTTTATCATGACATATAACGAATGTCAGATAACAAGATCAACGATGGGGACGGCCATCGGATAAAATGATGAAAAATGATCATCAGGAGGTGAAGGACGATCACCTAGCAGGGGACGGCTGCTAACAATATCACGACATAGGACGAACGTCGGATAGAAAGGGGTTCTAATGAATAGAGACTCCTCCAGGAATGATGAAGGACGATCATCAAAAAGGTGAAGGACGATCACCTGGCAGGGTACGGCTGCCGAAAAGGTATCATGACATAGGACGAATGTCAGATAGAAAGGAAATAGTTTAACAAGTTTTGTTGGGGACTTTTCTGGGGAATAGCAAACACGGACGAGTGTGTGCATCCAAGAAATGAAAGGTATAAGTGTTTGGTACTGTGTATAGATTAAAGATGCGGACGAGCATCCTTAAGACTATGATACGGACGAGTATCGGGTAGAAACAAACGCTTGACGCATGTTCAGAGATGATGATACGGACGAGTACCAACTGGTTAACAAAGAACACGGACGAGTGTTGATTCTGCGGGGACTCTTCTGGGAAATAATAGACACAGACGAGTGTATAAATTCAAGAAGACAAGTGTTTGACATGGTGTAGAGATTAAAGATGCGAACAAGTATCCTTAAGACTATGATACGGACGGGTATCAGGTAGAAACAAACGCTTGACGCGTGTTCAAAGATGATGATACGGACGAGTACCAACTAGTTGACAAAGAACACGGACGAGTGTCGAGTCTGAGGGGATATAAGTGGTGTATACAAGATATGGACGAGTATCTGTATGAGAAAAAAGTATGAGTAACAAGCATGAGTAACAAGTATGAGTAAGACACGGACGAATGTCTATCTTGCTGGGGAGAGTGACACAGACGAGTGTCAAAAAGAGGAAAGTGTAATATAAACAAGTGTATGTGTACCAAGGAAGTTATGTATAAGTATCTGTGAGTGCAAAGGGGGCGCTTTGGCTTTCTACTGGGGGTGTAATATGGACGGGTGTCAAGGAGTATCTGTATCTTTAGGGAAAATGCCTTAGCTCTCTGCCGGGGAATTTTGGGGAGCATTCTGTATATTATCGATGAATTGTCAGTATTTACAAGTGTTTGATTCAGGACATGGCTTATGATTATGCAATATCTTTGATTTTTTCCTTAATGCTCCGTATTAGACGGAATGCTACGCTCTGGGGAAAATATGATGTGAATGATATGATTATGCAAAGGTACCGATCCAAGGTCCGGATCCCGTTGCTGCGAAGATCTCTGGCTGATCTGCTTGAAGAATATCCCAGCTGGGGATGAGATCACTGGTAGATCTGTCATGTATGACTCTGCTTGGGGAAACAGATCACTGATAGACCTATCTTAGTAATTAGGGACCCAACTAGGGTTTGTAGAAGCTTTCTTCACTCTGTTGTGATCTCTTCACGCGTTGCTCTTCCAGGTAGAGGTTGACACTCTGTGGGGGGATGGTTCTCTGGCTTTTGTACTTGGCTGAGGAGGAAATAATAAATGGCAACTCTGCTGGGGAGAAAGCACCTCTGGTGCTAAGACTGAGTAGATAATGATTTGCCAACTTGCTGGGGTGAAGCTTTCATGCCCCATGTTGTGCTTTGAATACCTGCAATCCTGAAAAGACAGAGAAACGCACAAGCAATCCCGAGGTATCCCTTACCAGATTCCATCATAAGAGTTTAGGCACTCCCGGGAGTGAGTATATTTCCTGCAAGCACGTATTTAGAAGAGAAGCATTTGTATTTATGCAATCAGTATCTTAAAGACATCGGACATTTTTGCAAATGAAAATAAAATGTACGAGACGAAATATGACTGAAAATATGATTTTATTAATTCATGTGCCCTGAATTGACAAGATACAGTCAAAGAAACAAATCCCCTAAAATGAGGAGATTGTTACAAATTGAGAAATAAAAGATGTTGGCAATGTTGATGGCGCTTCAAGGAGCTTCCTTTTGCTATGACTCGTATGACATTTGATGTTCTTCTCGTCTTGCTTTCTGAAGGAGGCTGATTCCGACCGATGTTCGAACCTTTCGAAGCTTACCAAACGTAAGTGATACAGATGAATTCAGAACACAGTTGTTCGCTTATTCCCTTATTTTGCGTGGATCGCCCTTTCGGGATTTCAATCCACCGGGATACCCATTTTTGCCTGAGTTGTCCAATGCGGCTTTTCAACTCAGCGGGTGTACATTTTTTGTTATTTTTCCCTTATTTTTTCCCGAATCTTTTATTCTGTTTTTGACTCGCCGGGATGCCCTATTTTTTCCTGGACTTACATTCTGTTTTTATGTCCAGCGGGTCATTTTATGCGAAGTATTTTTTAACTGCATCTGAATTCACAGGGGACAGGAAGTCTTCACCATCCATAGTACTGAGCATCGGTGCTCCACCAGAGAAAACTTTCTTTATTATGAATGGTCCTTCATAATTAGGATTTCATTTGCCCCTGTGGTCTGTATGAGGAGGAAGGAGTCTTTTCAGCACAAGATCTCCTACTTGGTACTCTCGGAGCCTGACTTTCTGATCGAAGGCTTTCTTCATTCTTTTCTGATACAACTGCCCATGATAAATTGCTGCCAATCTCTTTTCTTCAATCAGACTCAGTTGTTCGTATCGGGATCGGACCCACTCTGCTTCATTCAGTTTAACATCCACCAGTACCCGCAAGGAGGGTAATTCAACTTCAACAGGCAAGACTGCCTTCATACCATACACAAGCTGATACGGTGTTGCCCCAGTGGACGTTCTGATCGACGTACGGTACCTATGCAAGGCAAATGGTAGTATTTCATGCCAGTCTTTATAGGTAACTACCATCTTCTACACAATCTTCTTGATATTCTTGTTAGCTGCCTCTACAACACCATTCATCTTTGGCCTGTAAGGAGAAGAATTGTGGTGTTGGATCTTGAAGTCCCGACATAGCTCTGCCATCATTTTGTTGTTTAAGTTGGAACCATTATCAGTAATGATTCGCTCGGGCACTCCATACCGACAGGTGATGTCTCTTTTCAGAAATCGGGCTACCACTTGCCTTGTAACATTTGCATAGGAGGCTGCTTCAACCCACTTGGTAAAATAGTCAATGGCTACCAGGATGAATCTGTGGCCATTTGAAGCAGTTGGTTCAATCTTGCCAATCATATCAATGCCCCACATGGCGAAGGGCCAGGGTGAAGACATTACATTCAGAGGATTGGGAGGCACATGCACCTTATCCACATAAATCTGGCATTTATGACATTTTCTGGCGTAAGCACAACAGTCTGCATCCATTGTGATCCAGTAGTAACCTGATCTTAACAACTTTTAGCCATTGCATGCCCTCCTGCATGGGTACCGAAGGATCTTTCGTGCACCTCGTGCATTAACAAGTCTGCTTCTGTCCTATCAACGCATCTGAGGAGTACCATATCAAAGTTTCTCTTGTACAGGGAACCATCAGTATTCAGGAAGAAACTACCAGCAAGCCTTCTTAATGTCTTCTTGTCATTGGAAGATGCCCCAGACGGGTATGTTTGATCCTCCAAGAAGCACTTAATGTCATGGAACCAAGGCTTATCATCTTTGACAACATCTGCTGCAAATACATATGCCGGTCTGTCAAGTCTGGACACTGAAATCCGAGGTACGAAGTTGGCAGCTTGAACTTTGATCATGGACGAAATGGTAGCAAGAGCATCTGCAAACTGATTCTCGTCCCGAGGGATATACTCAAGCTTGACCGTTGTAAAGAAAGTCAATAACCTCCTTGTATAATCCCTGTAAGGTATCAGATGATCCTGGTGGGTGTACCATTTGCCGTTGGTTTTATTAACTACCAGAGCTGAATCTCCGAACACAATCAAAGTTTTGATCCTGAGGTCTATAGCTTCCTCAACACCCATAATGCAAGCTTCGTATTCAGCTTCGTTATTAGTGCATTTGAAGGTGAGCTTTGCCGAGAAAGGCATGTGAACCCCCTTAGGTGTAATGAGTATTGCACCAACACCACGACCATTCATATTAACAGCCCCATCAAACATCATAGTCCATTCTTCTTCCGGGTCCGACCCTTCAGTGTGAACAGGCTCTTCATGATCTTTTGCTTTTATGAACATGATGTCTTCATCAGGGAAGTCAAATTTCATAGGCTGGTAATCATCAATGGGTTGCTCAGCTAGATAATCAGACAATACACTGCCCTTGATGGCTTTCTGAGATGTGTACTGGATGTCATATTCTGTGAGGATCATTTGCCATCTTGCAACCCGTCCGGTAAGTGTTGGCTTCTAAAAAATGTACTTAACTGGGTCCATCTTTGATATCAACAAAGTAGTGTGGGTCAACATATACTGCCTTAGTCGGCGAGCAGCCCACGCTAAAGCACAGCAAGTTTTCTCGAGCAGTGAATAACGTTGTTCACAGTCGGTAAACTTTTTGCTTAGGTAGTATATTGCATACTCTTTTCGACCAGACTCGTCATGCTGGCCCAGCATACACCCCATTGACTCTTCTAATACTGTCGAGTACATGATTAGAGGTCTTCCTTCAACTGGAGGCATAAGGATTGAAGGCTCTTGTAAATATTCCTTGATTTTGTCAAAAGCCCTCTGGCAGTCTTCATTCCACCTGACCGTTTGCTCCTTTCTTAACAGCTTGAATAAAGGTTCACAAGTTGCTGTAAGGTGAGATATGAACCTTGAAATGTAGTTCAATCTACCTAGAAAACCTCAAACTTCTTTTTTAGACTTCGGTGCAGGCATTTATTGAATGGCTTTGACTTTATCAGGGTCAACTTCAATCCCTTTCTCACTTACAATAAATCCCAGCAACTTACCAGATCGCACCCCGAATGTGCACTTGTTGGGGTTTAACTTCAATTGGTACTTCCTCAGACGCTTGAATAGCTTCAACAGATTTACCAGGTGGTCTTCTTCTGTGAGGGACTTGGCAATCATTTCATCCACATAACATTCAATTTCTTTATGGATCATGTCGTGGAATAATGTTACCATAGCCTGTTGATAAGTTGCACCAGCATTCTTCAGTCCGAATGGCATCACCTTATAACAGAACATGCCCCAGGGTGTGATGAAAGTTGTCTTCTCGATGTCTTCAGGTGACATCTTGATCTGATTATATCCTGAAAATCCGTCCATGAAGGAGAACACCGAGAACTGAGCCGTATTATCAACCAATACATCAATGTGAGGTAATGGGAAGTCATCTTTCGGGCTGGCTCTGTTCAGATCCCGGTAATCCACACACATTCTCACCTTGCCATCTTTCTTAGGCACAGATACAATATTAGCAACCCACGGCGGATAGCTAGTCACAGCAAGGAACCTGGCGTCCCACTGCTTTTGTACCTCTTCCTTTATCTTCATTGCCATATCTGGGCGAGTACGGCCCAGCTTCTGTTTTACCGGTGGGCAGTCTTCTTTTAAAGGCAGCTTATGCATGACAATATCGGTGTCCAAACCTGGCATATCCTGATAAGACCAAGCGAAAACATCCATATACTCTCGAAGCATATCAATCAGTTGTTCTTTCACTAAGTCTTGTAAGCAGGCCCCGATCTTAACCTCTTTCACGTCTTCTTCCGTACCAAGACTAACCGTTTCAATTTCCTCCTGATGAGGAGTGATAACCTTCTCCTCTTGTCTCAACAACCTAGCTAGCTCTTCAGGTAGCTCGTAGTCTTCCTCAACCCCTTCACCGGCTTGATTGATTGGATTGTCAAAGTCATACAAAGTCATAGCTGTGTTGTTGTCGGTGCAGTCTGAAAGGCACTCTCTGCAAGGGTTTAAATTGTTCATTTTAGTGATCGATTTTAATCTTGTTTTAGAAAAAGTGAAATAAAGTTATCATTTTGGAAAACATTGCCATTTTATTTTTGTACAAAAAAAAAATGGAAAACAGTGAGCGAAAAAGAGACTCGTTTACAAAAGATGTCCGATATTCATTGATTAATCCATTTGCACAAAATTACAAGATGGTCCGATTACAAAATGAGTCTTGTCATCTTGGGCAAGATGCAAGACTTGATGCATGCTTAAAAATACAGGAAATAATAATTACTCTGCAGGAGTAACCCTTATAATTTCCTGGGAAGACCAGTTAAGGACTTGGCTCCCCGGGATCCTTGGACGTATCCAGCTCTCCAGGTTGCGGTCGCTTTCTTCCTCGTCTTCCAAGTTGTTCACTGCATCAGGGGTGAGCATTCCCCCGCTGACAAAACTAGGCTTCTTGGCAGCCTCTGATTGATCTTGTTGAGTTGGTTTGTAACCCAACCCAAATATGTCCTCCTTCTTCTCCACGGGCAGCAGCTTGCCCCAGCCTTGGGCCGTACCCTCTTTAACAACCTTTCGGGCTTGCTGATAAGACGTCATGGAGGTTCCCAGTACAGCAGATGCTTCATTAATGTTCAGGGCCTCAAATCCCTGGCTCATAGTTTCATGGATTTCTCCATCCATCTCTATGTACTTATACGTAGCCAGATGGCTAACAAAGATGTCTTCTTCACCACAGAGAGTGATGATCTGGCCTTCCCACTCGAATTTCAGCTTCTGGTGAAGGGTAGACGTAACTGCGCCAGCGGCATGGATCCAGGGTCTACCCAACAAACAGCTGTAGGCCGGCTGAATGTCCATCACATAGAAGGTAATTTTAAAAGTCTGCGGGCCAATCATCACAGGAAGATCAATCTCTCCAAGCACTGATCTTTTAGAGCCATCAAACGCTCTCACCACCAAATTACTCGGGCGCAGTGCCAAACCATCATACTCCAGCTTTACTATGGCTTTCTTTGGCAAAACATTAAGTGAGGACCCAGTGTCCACCAACACATGAGATAGAATAGCACATTTGCATTCGAAGGTGATATGTAAAGCCTTGTTGTGGTTACGTCCCTCAGTTGTTAAGTCAGCATTGGTAAAGCCCAGTCCGTGACTGGTGTTGACATTTGCTACCACAGTTTCTAGCTGGTTAACAGTGATCTCTTCTGGCACGTATGCTGCGTGCAGGACCTTCAGTAATGCATTCCTGTGAGCTTCAGAACACATCAACAGGGATAATATGGAGATCTTTGAGGGAATTTGGTGAAGCTGATCCACCACTTTGTAATCACTTCTCTTTATAATCCTCATAAACTCGTCTACATCTTGTTCAAAAGATGTCTTCTGAGTTTCCTTGATAATTGGTTCTTCAGATATCACACTCTTTCCCTTTGCTTTGGCAGCAGCTTCTGCTTCGGCATTAGGTCTTTGAAATTGTGAGGCAAAAAGGCGTCCGCTTCTGGTGAAGCCTCCGCTTCCCCCAACATTATCAATCTGTGGAGAAGAAGTTGAAGAGTCCAAAGTGATTTTCTCCCCGTTGCAGTAAAGATAAGAGCCATAATGCCAAGGTATGGCATTACTGCTTTCATAGGGAACTGGTCCAGGTACCGTGATAGTAACTGGACTGACAGCTGCAGAGGAGGGTATTGTAATGGTGTGCGGATCGTAGTAAATGGTGACTGGTGACCTGGAAGGAGGTGCCACTGTTTGTTGCTGAAAGTTGTTGTTTGGAGGAACATTTGACGGATCATAGTAGATGGTGACTGCTGAGATGTCTTCATTAATTTCTGTTGGCGTTGTAGAAGATTCTGCTGAATAAATGGATGCTGATGTTGTAGAAGAAAGGGTTGTTGACATATGATTTGTTGAAGTGATAGATGAAGCCATTGTTGATGATATTGATGAATTGGTCGGAATAATCGTTGTTGCTGTTGTAGGAGAATCATGAATTGTTGTCAAAGGAATTGTTGGATTTGTAGGCGCCATTGTTGAGATCTGAAGTATACCACTTTTGATAAGACCATCTATGTTGCTTCTCAAATTATCACACCCGTTGACCGAAATGTTGCAATACCCACAACCGAGCTCACACCCGGGGAACATCTAACATTCTAGGAGCTGAGCTTTAATTTCGACCAGAGGTGTCCGAATTTGTCCAACACTGTTGATTAAGAAAGATGGCTTGTCTTCCTCAATGGAATTAATTCTTGGTCCTCCATGATTGGGCATGAGATTCTTGGTGACACTTGGAGGGGGTGCAAAGTTAAGGGCTTTAGAATCCACCAAGTCTTGGACTTTCATTTGCAAGGCCCTGCACTTCTCCGTATGGTGGCCAGGTGCATTGGAATGGAAAGCACATCTGGCGTTGATATTAAAATTTCTTGGGAGATTAGAGGGATCTGGTGGTGCCAATGTCCTTAATTCAACCAAGTTGAGTTTCAGTAGTTGTGGCAATAAGACAACATAAGGCATAGGGATAGGGTCAATCACCCTACTTGCCTGTGATCGTCTTTGCTGAAAGGGTCTTTGTTGTTGATTGATGTTATTGTTGTAGGCTCTCTATGGCGGATACTGAACTTGCTGTTGATAGTGGGGTTGTTGTTGTGGCTGATATGCTGGTTGCTGAGGAATCGGAGCTGGAATAGTGACAGCTGCTACTGATCTGTGGACATACTGAGGTCTGCCCCTGCTAGCATGAATGGCATTTGTCTCGCCGGTCCTTTGAGGTCCCACAAAAGGCTTCCTGGGATTACTAGATGAACTTGCACCATTATCAAAAATCTTACCCATTTTCAACAGGCTTTCAATTCTTTCTCCAGCTATAACTACGTCTGCGAAGCTGGTGGAAGAAAAGGCAGCTAGCCTATCAATATATGTTCCTTGCAGAGTATTCATAAACATGTCGGCCATTTCTCTTTCCGACATGGGTGGCTGGACAGCAGCAGCAAGCTGTCTCCACCTCTGGGCGTACTCCCTGAAGCTTTCCCTGGAGGATTGAGACATTCCCATCAAGACGGTCCTGTTAGGAGCCATGTCTAGGTTATATTGGTATTGTCTGATGAAGGCTTAAGCTAGGTCCTTCCAGCATCTGATAGTAGCTCTGGTCAAGTGTGAATACCATTCCCTGGAAGCCCCAATCAAGCTGTCTTCAAAATAGAACATCCACAGCTTTTCATCCATGGTATATGCTTTAAGTCTCCCTTGAAAGGACTGCAGGTGAGTTCGTGGACAGGAGGTTCCATTGTATTTCTCGAAGCACAGGGGTTTGAACTTGTGAGGGATCCTTACCCCATCCACTAACCCCATATCCATGACATCAAAACCTAAGAAATTTTGAGACTCCAGAGATCTCAACTTCTCAGCAATTTCATCAAACCTCCTATCATAGACTTCATCACCGACTCCCATGACAGTAAACTGCTCCTCTTGAGGATCTTCTTGCAAGATCCTGCCTGCAGCAGTGTTGCCCGGTACATTCCTTGGGACGTTGGCCTCTGGATCTAGATGAGGTCCAAATACCGGCTCCCATGACAGTAAACAAGCAAAGAAGTCAAACATCTAATCAAAACTCATCCTCCTTAACCTCCTTCAAAAGTGCCTCAGTTACAGGACTAGACGGATGCTCTGTAATAGTCCTGATGAGAAGGTTTCTGGTGGCAATAGCAGTGGTCAGCTTCTTGTTCCTGTCTTGGTCCTTTGACCTCTTCAGACCAGCCCTAAGCTTCAATTATGAAATCTCCTTCTGGGCTGCTAGCAGAGCTTCCTGTTGTTTCTTTTCATTGGCCTCTAACTGCTCAATCCTGGCTTGAGATCTCTTATCTTCTTGAGTACGAGCTTCAGTGATCCTGACCCACCTAGCTTGACTTTCTTGCAGATAGAGATCAGTCCTAGCCTTCTGATGCTTGGCCTCCTTACAGGCATTCTTCAATATTTGCTCCCCAGCTCTTGATTTCTTGATGTAGTCCTCTGCTTTCTCAATCTTGGCTAGATACTCCACCTTAAGCTTTTCCAACCTCTCAATGTCTAGACGACCATCACTCCTCTCCCAGAGGGTCTTCTTCAGAGCTCAAGACAGATTCTCATTCCTTTCCTTCAGCTTCTCAAATTCATCCAGGCTGACAGTGGCTGGAGGTGGTATTATGGATGGTCCAGGTGCATCCTCAATGGTGAAAGGCATCCCAGCAATCTGAGCTCTAGCATGAGACCATTCATAATACTGAGCTGAAGCCACATTATTGCACCTCCCAAGAATGGCCACCCCTTTGGTCTAGATGTTGTCCCAAGCCCAGGATGCTTGTCTGACAACAGCTAGATTAGGTTTTATCTCACAATACAGGGTTTCAGGCAAGTCTTGCACTCTAGGAGGGTGAACCAAAGCATAGCCCAATTGTCTTTTAAACAGCAAAGGATTGTAGTTGATGCAACCCTTCACTCCTACTAGAGGTACATTGGGGTACTGCCCACAGCTAGTTATTATGTCCCTGCCTTTGGTGCTCTGGGTACACCATCTGATGTCATCTGAAGTCAAAGCAATAAGTCTTTTAGCCCAATTCTTCTGTTGGTGAGGATTCAGGAAGGCATCAGTCCTAGGTAAGTGCTTAAGCAACCAAGTATGAAATAGGGGAGCACAGCATCTCACCAATTTTCCTCTTTGCTTTTCATTGCTCTGATGAATGGAATAATAGAAATCTCCCAGCAAGGTGGGTACTGGGTTCCTCAGAAGGAAAAGATGAATGGCATTCTTGCTGATAAACTTGGGCTCATCTGCAAATAGTATAACCCCATATATACTGAGGGCTAACAATGCATAAACTGCCCTCCATTCTCCCAAAGAGGCCTTCAGGATGGCCTGAGAAGTCAGAAAGTCCAGGTGCAAACCAGGGATCCCAGCCTTTGTTGTCATGTTCTGCTCAATCAAAGTAGGTTCCAGGTACAGTGCTTTTGCCACTTCTCCATTGCTGGGAGAAGTCATCTATGGGTTGAAGGGGACACCACCCCTGACAGGTACTCCAATCAATGATGAGAACTCCTCCAGCAGAGGTCCTAGCTGAAAGTTCTGGAAAGTGAAACATCTCAAAGGAGGGTCATAGAACTGCAGGCAAGTGTGGATCATACTCCTCTGAGAAGGGTCCAAGTCCATAACCATATCAAGGATGCCTCCATAATGCTCTCTGAATAATGGGATATGGTCTGGAGTGATGAGTTCCTGGACCTGCCTGATGCCAGTCAGCACAGGCTCAAAGAAATGGTATGAAATGTTGCTCTTTTTGGGTGCCATGACTGCTGATGAAGAGCTGAAAAACAAGTGCTGATGATGAAGACTGATACTGGAGATGAGCCACTAATAGGCTGAGGCTGGTGATAAAAGTAGCTGAGGTAGGCAACTGATGAAGATGGTTGAAGCAGATAACTGATGAACAGAGTGTCGCTCCCGATAGATGGGACTATGGCCCAGATAAAGGTACAGACGCGAACGGTCGGCGAGAGGGACAATGAGAACACACAGCCGTGAACTCACTGGAGAAGAATAGAGTCGCCAGCTAGGCATTTTTATCCCGGAGGAAAGGCAATGCTGCATAGACCTAGAAAGATATGGATAAGACGGTTGCGAACCAGAGAGACTGAGAAAGGGGGTTGGTTACAACCTGGGAAGGTATTAGCACCCAGATTGTCCGTCGTACTCGACGGGATCCACGCTTAAAAGATTTGTGTTTTAAAGGGATAGTGTCAGTGCAATCTATGTATAACATAGCTGGACAAGAATGTACAGGTGTCAGTGTGAGAGAAGTGAAGTGTAATATATGCAGTGTCAGTGTAAGAACAGGAGTGAAAAGCTCATGATAATGAGGCTAAGAGAAAAAATGCTGGAAGGAGGGGGAATATACAGAGACTTTTGTTCGATAACTGTTAAGTTATGCCTACGTATCCTCTCGTGCAATGAGGAAGTCAGAACACCGTAGTTCGACCCAAAGAGACTGAAAGATGAATTGACTTGTGAACTGCTTACTTGCCTATGCTCAAGTGTATGATCTGTCTGGCACAGATGCAAACTGTCTTGCATTAGACGGAAGAAGCAAGTTCTAGGTTGTGAGTGAATGAGATGAGAAAAGAATCCCGGAGGAGACGATTATTGTTTGTTTTTGAGTTTTCAGTCTTTTATTGCTTTTGAAAGTTTGTCATAAGTTGATGAGCTTAAGCCTAAACCAATGGATTTAGTAAACTCATCACATCTTCCCTCTGATTAGGGGTAATGAGAATACCTTAAGTGTGAAGTCAGCTTCTCACACTTAAACACCTTTGATGTAGGGTTAAGATCATTATCCTATTTGTGATTATTTAGATGTTTTTGGGTTTTCGTTTAGTGTTGAGTAATGAGGTTAAGCCATAATCAAGGATTAAACAGACTCATTACACCATCCTAATAGAAGGATAATAGATGAGGGTGTTTAAGCTGAGGAAAGCTCCTCAACTTAATCCATGATTAGGGATTAAACTCATGACAAAACAAAGCCTTTGAGTAAGTGGATTTTATTTAATGATATGATGATGGAATGATTTTTAGGGTTTGTAAGACAACTTGAGGGGGACTTGTCCATTAACACTAGGGTTAGTCCTTCTTAACCAATTAAGGAAGAATTAGAACCCTAATGCAAGGCCCAAGTTACAAGCTTGATGTCTTGATAATTATTAAGTGGATTGATTAAAGGACTTAAACACATTAAGGGTTTAACACTTAGGATTAAAGTTATACACTCCATCCTAATAGAAGGATGCAGGCATAAGCTTAATCACAAAGCCTTAAAGCCTTTAGGGTTTAGTCCCTGATTATGAGGTGAGAAGAGAAGACTCAAAGAGAGACACAAAGGTAAAACTAAGAGGGGAGACTACCCTAATCATTGTCATGCTTGGTTGTTCCTAAGGCTTGTGAGGTTTACAGGAAGAATCTTCAAAGGAAACACCAGGAAGCAGATGAAAGGATCAAGAGAAGCAAAGTGACTTGCTTCATTCAAGAAGTCAAGTCACTTGAAGAAAGAAAGTGGGAAGAAGAAGAATGAGCAAGCTCAAACTCAAACACATATAAGAAATGCAGCAAGGATGCAAGAGAGAGATGAGAAGAAATGAGAAGTGAAGGCAAATTCACTTCTCAACATCACTTACCACCTGAAAGGTTAGAAGAGAAATACAATGCAATGCAAAATGGGATGAGATGACATGATGAGGAGCAAAACCAGAAGCAAATTCATGATGCTAATGATGCTATGAGATGCTACAAACATGAGGCAGCACATGGAAATGTTCATACAAGTTCATGAATGCAAATGAAGCAGGTTAGGAAGCATGAACATACATGAAAAGTTATGAAGTGCACATGGCATACAACATGGCAAATGCAAGATGCAATGATCAAACATGCCTCTAACATGTCTTATGATGTCAAATGAATCAAATGGATGCTTGAAATGTCATGGCAAGTCATGTTATGCAAGAGAATGCAAGATGGATGCATATGAAAGCCCAAATTAGGGTTTATGAACAATACCTTAAACAAAAACCAAAATCAGAAGCAAACCCTAAGTTAAAAAATTGAAAATGCCACACAAAGGACCCCTAATCCTATACTAATCCAATGCCCAAAGGAGAAGTCTCAACTCTTAACCCACCTCAAGATATGATTTTTCTAAGTTTCTAGAGTTTTTAGGGTTCCTAAACAAGAAAATTATCAAACAAATTGAAAATGAAAGATCAAACCATGGCCATTTAATCTCAAAAACTACATGCTAAACACAATGCAATGCAAAAAGAATCAATGTCCAACTCCTCATGAATAGGCAGAAATGATTTTTTGAACTATGGATCAAATTAATGCACAAAAATGATTTTAATTCAATGAAAAATTCTCAAAATGCATCAAGATCAAAAAAGAAATTTGGTTTGAAAGTTGGACAATGTTTCTAAATGTCTTAGAACATTTCATGAATTTTTTGGTGATTTTTAAATACCTAAAAGTATTTTTAATAAATTAATTTCCATTAATCAATTAAAAATAAACTTTTAAATATTTAAAAAAACATTTTAAATGCTAAAAATAAAAATAAAAATATTTTTGTGTCTTAAAAATTAATAAAACTCTTGAGAAAAAGTTTCATAATTTTTAAAACAATTTTGCTATTTTAAATAAAATATGCAAGTTAAATGAAAAGAAATAAAATAAAAATTGAAATAAATGGAAAGTCAAACGAATGGAAGGCAGGGATTGAATCTGGGTTTGAATATGTTGACTGGCGCCAGATCTAGTGGCCAGGATTGTATCTGAGTTAATTCATTTAATTAAGATTTATTAAACTAATTAAAATGGATTAGGGCAAAACAAAAGGATCTGGGCCGTTCAAGCTAGCGGGAAGTCAAACAAGTCAAGCCATCCAACGCGTGAGATTCAAATGGGAATTAATTACAGGATTAGGGCTAATTAAACTCAGGTGACCGGAGGGGAGCTCCGGTCATCTTCCCCGGCGACCCCAAAACCCTAAAATACGATTCAGGCCACCATTCTTCAAATCAAAGCCAGGGAAACACTCTTCTACTCAAATCTTGCTCGAATCAACTCTCAAAGTGAATTTCTCATGCTTAAACTAAGGGAATCGAAGCCATGAAGTTTCACGGGCAAAATTTCAGAGCCCTGGTAAATCCTCATTTCTCACTCATTCTTAAATCTAAAACCATCCCCATGACCAGCAAAGCATACATAATCAATTTTTAACATAAAAACCAAGCTCTGAAAAGTTGTAAACCTGAAGCTACCTGAAGTGATGAACTGTGAATTTGAGCTCTCCTGACCTTGCTCTGGTGCAGAATGCCTCCTCTGGGCCCCCTGAAGCCAATGGAAGGCTTGGAATGAGCTTAGACAAGCTGCTTTGAGAAATCCAGTTCTGGTGTAGCAGAAAATGGAGTTTGTGTATAGGCTGTTTCAGATCAATGTGAAGGGTGGTTTTGATTCCTTTTGATGTGCTTGACTTGTTGGTGAAGAAAAATGGTGTGTTTGATGGCTGTGGAAGGTGATTCGAATGAAAATGCATATTGGAGTAAAAATGGTAATGAGGTGTTCTTGTTTGATTCAGGCTTGTTTCTTGTTGGTTTCTGCTCAATGAGGCATGGTGAGTTGAGTAGTGGAATTTGTTTTAGTGTTTGTGAGTTGTGCAGGCAGATTCGAAGAGAAATGCAAATGGGGTGAGTTTTGTGTATGTCTTGCTATGGTGTGTTTCAGCTTGGCTTGGTGTTATGTTTAGCTTGCAAATGGATGGTATAAACAATCCCAATTGGCCAGATGATGTGACCTGGCCTGCTGTGATTGGGATGTTTGCTTTTGCCAAAAGTCAACTTTTTGTAAGAGAGGTATGGCTTGAGTTCTAGCTTGGTACAATGGCTAGGGCTGGCGCAACATGGTGTGTATGGGAGGCTAGCATGGTTCAGCATCCAAGGTAACAAGTGGGGGAAAGTGTGATGATGAGTTTGCAAGTTGTTTCAACTTTGGTTCACATGTGATTTTCTCATTCCACAAGCCATGAAACATGAGAATTCTTAGTCCAAATCTGATTTTTAGGTCATATAGAATGTTTGTACATTGGTTTGAAGTGAACTATAAGTTACAAATGGCCTTGGTTCATGATTTTGCAAAATTCACATTTGAGGCATGTCTTGAAAATTAATGATTTTGGCCAACTTTGTCACACCATAACTTTTGATCCAAGAAGAATTAGATCATGTTCTTGTACTTTTTGAAAAGGGAAAGATGTATTCTACAACTTTCATGACCAAAGTTTTTCCATTTGAAGCTTTTTTGGATCAAAAATCAAGGCTTGAAAAATGACCTAAAATGACATATTCTTGAAAAGTCAACCATGCCTTAAAACGTCAACTTTGCAAAAACTTCAAATTCTTGAATTTTGTGAACTTCAACCTTCTTCCATGATCAAATAAAGATCATATACACTCAAAATGATGAAGATCACCCCTTGGTTGGGTCATTGGGGCCCTCAGATGCCCTGATTTTACACTGACTTGTCCAGAAAGTCAACTCTTGATCAGATGACTTCCCCATGGAATTTCTTCATGAAAATTGATATGCATACTCCCTATACCATATAGAGACCAATGGAAACAAGAATGACCAAAAAATTTGGGGTTATGGCCTCTGAAACCAAAACCCTAATTTTAGGTCAACTGTGGAGTCTAGCCTGGCTCTACATCCACACCAATCCCAGTTCTTGTGATTCTTTGGCATTTTTGACTTTGAGTGGATGTATTATGATGATTGAACACACATAGATCCCTTTGAAGTGATTGGTTGCCTTTGGAGTGGCTCAAGAAGCTCTTGGATTGCTCAGATCACAAACCCTAGGTGCAGATGACTTTGAATCTATGCAGTGAATCAAAAATGAGATATGAGATGATATGATTGTGTTTATGCATATGAGGATGATCACAAGTCATGGTGTGAATGGGTGAGGGCAAATTTGGGGTGTTTACAGCTGCCCCTATTCAAACGTGAGTTAGCTGTGCAGGGTGTAAGCAACGGCTTAACAGGCAAACAAGATAACTTGTGGTTGAATACCAAAGACAGTCCGAAATTTGCACTCACAGAATGAAGAAGAAAAGGGATATAGATTGTAAAAGAAAATGAAGTATATTGTAAAGTGAGGGCGACGGAGGACGACCGTCGAGCAGAGGACGATTGCTGGGTAAATAGCAATGACGGGGACGGCCGACATGCTGGGGATAAAAGGCGAAGCCAAGACGGGGACGGCCAACTAGCTGGAAAAATAAGATTATGATGGGGACGGCCATGAAGATAAAGTTGCAAGATTCTCTGGGGGATCGAATGAAACATGACGGGGACGGCCATCAAGTTCGCAAAGCAAAGTAACCGATGATGGGGACGGCCATCGGGCTAAAAGAAAAGGGACCACGACGGGGACGGCCATCGGGTTAAAGAATAAATGAAATAAACAGATGATGAGGTACGGTCATCAAAGGTGAAGGACGATCACCTAGCAGGGGACGGCTGCTCTGTTGGGGTTAAGATGAGGGACGGTCATCTAAGGTGGAAGACGACCACCTGACAGGGTACGGCTGCCGAAAATATCGCGACATAGGACAAATGCCGGATAAAAGGTCAACGATGGGGACGGCCATCGGATGAGCATGATGGAGGACGACCATCAAGAGGTGGAGGACGACCACCTAGCAGGGGACGGCTGCTCTCAGGGTCTATCATGACATAGGACGAATGTCAGATAACCAAAAATCAACAATGGGGACGGCCATTGGATAAAATGATGAAGGACGATCATCAAGAGGTGGAGGACGACCACCTAGCAGGGGACGGCTGCTAAAAATCAACGATGGGGACGGCCATCGGATGAGCATGATGGAGGACGACCATCAAGAGGTGGAGGACGACCACCTAGCAGGGTACGGCTGCTCTCAGGGTTTATCATGACACAGGACGAATGTCAGATAAAGGAAAACTTGCTTGCTTTGTTGGTGATCTACTGGGGATCTAGTAAACACGGACGAGTGCTTACAACCAAGAAATAAAAAGGTATAAGTATTTGGAGGTTGTGTATAGACTAAAGATACGGACGAGCATCCTTAAGACCATGATACGGACGAGTATCAGGTAGAAACAAACTGACACATGTTCAGAGATGATGATACGGACGGGTATCAACGGGTTAACAATGAACACGGACGAGTGTCGATTCTGAGGGGACTCCTGGGGAATAGTAGACACAGACGAGCATCTATATTCAAGAAGACATAAGTGTTTGACACAGTGTATGGACTAAAGATGCGGACGAGCATCCTTAAGACTATGATACGGACGAGTATCAGGTAGAAACAAACGCTTGACGCATGTTCTGAGATGATGGTACGGACGAGTACCAACTGGTTAACAAAGAACATGGACCAATGTCGAATCTGTGGGGATATAAATGGTGTATACAAGATACGGACGAGTATCTGTATAAGTATGAGTGTGAATATTGTACAGATGAGTTTTTATCTGCTGGGGAGAGTGACACGGACGAGTGTCAAGAGAGAAAAGTAAAATAATATCAACAAGTATATGGGTTGTAAAAGTGTAAGCGACTGCGCTGGGGATAAGACACGGACGGGTGTCAAGAAAGTGTATATATAGGTATATGTGAATGCAAAGATGATGTCTTTGGCTTTCTGCTGGTGATTTGACACGGACGGGTGTCAAGAATGTATCCGTAATACGGGTGGTCTTGTTTGTAAAGAGTGTTCAGGCGACTTTACTGGGGAATGATGACACGGACGGGTGTCAAAAGGAGTATATATTGGTGTTTTGAATGTGAGGCAACTGCTTTTGCTGGGGACCCTGGTGGGGATTTTGGGGATAATATTCTGTATATTGCCGGATTGTCATTATTCACAAGTGTTCGACTCGCAACATGACTTATGATTATGCTATGCATTTGATTTTTGCCGTAATGCTCCGTATTAGACGGAATGCTACGCTTTGTGGGTGAATATGATGCGAATGCTATGATTATGCGAGGGTACAGATCCGGGATTCGGATCCCGTTGCTGTAAAGATCTCTGGTCGATCTGCTTGGAGTGAATATCCCAGCTGGGGATGAGATCATTGATAGATCTGATGAGATGTATCTGCTTGGGGATATAGGTCACTGATTGACATATCCTTGTAATGAGGACCCAGCTGGGGTCTGTAGAAGCTTTCCGTACTCTGTTGTGACTCCTTCGTGCGTTGCTCTTCTGAACAGAGGCTGATGATTCTTTGGGGAGATGGTTTTCTGACTTTGTATTCTGTTGAGGAGGAATGATTGGCACTACGGCTGGGGAAAGTTGTTGGCAACTCAGCTGGGGAAGAAGCAACTCAGGTGCTAAGAATAAGTGTTGATTTGCCAGCTTGCTGGGAAGTAACTTGCATGCCCCAAGTTGCGTTCTGGATACCTGCAATCCTGCAAAGATACGGAAACGCACAAATGGTCCCGAGGTATCCCTTACCGGATTCCGTCATAGGAGTTAAACACTTTCGAGAGTAAGTATATTCCCTGCAAGCACGTGTTTTTACTTTTTAGAGAAAAACATCTGTACTTATGCAATCAGTTTTTTAAGAGACATCAGACATTCTTTGCAAATAAAAATGTACAAGACGAAACATGACTGAAAAATCTGATTTTATTAATTCATGTGCCCTGAATTGGCAAGATACAGTCAAGGAAACAAATCTCCTAAAATGAAGAGATTGTTACAAATTGAGAAACAAAGTGCTGGCGATGTTGACGACGCTTTCAAGGAACTTCCTCTTTCGCTATGACTCGTATGACTTTTGACGTTCTTCTCGTCTTGCTTTCTGAAGAAGATTGATTCTGATTGAAGCTTGATCCTTTTGAAGCTTTCCAAGTTGTAAGTGATACAGACGAATTCAGAATGCAGTTGTTCGCTTATTCCCTTATTTTGCATGGATCGCCCTTTCGAGTTTTCAATCCATCGGGATACCCATTTTTTGCCTGAGTTGTCCAATGCGGCTTTTCAACTCAGCGGGTGTACATTTTTTGTTTTCCCTTACTTTTGCCCGAGCCTTTTATTCTGTTTTTTGACTCGCCGGGATGCCCTATTTTTGCCTGGACTTACATTCTGTTTTTGTGTCCAGCGGGTCATTTCTATGCGAAGTATTTTTTAACCGCATCTGAATTCACAGGGGACGGGAAATCTTCACCATCCATGGTGCTGAGCATCAGTGCTCCACCAGAGAAAACTTTCTTTACTACAAATGGTCCTTCATAGTTCGGAGTCCATTTGCCCCTGTGGTCTGTATGAGGAGGGAGGATTCTCTTCAGCACAAGATCTCCTACTTGGTACCCTCGATGCCTGACTTTCTGATCGAAGGCTCTCTTCATCCTTTTCTGATATAGCTGCCCATGACAGATTGCAGCCAATCTTTTCTCTTCGATCAGACTCAGTTGTTCGAATCGGGACCGAACCCATTCTGCTTCGTTCAGCTTAACATCCATCAATACTCGCAAAGAGGGTAATTCAACTTCAACTGGTAGGACTGCCTCCATACCATACACAAGTTGATACGGTGTTGCCCCAGTGGATGTTCTGATTAACGTGCGGTACCCATGCAAGGCAAACGGTAGCATTTCGTGCCAGTCTTTGTATGTGACTACCATCTTCTGCACAATCTTCTTGATATTCTTATTGGCTGCCTCAACAGCGCCATTCATCTTTGGCCTGTAAGGAGAAGAATTGCGGTGTTGGATTTTGAAGTCCCGGCATAATTCAGCCATCATTTTGTTGTTTAAGTTGGAACCATTATCAGTAATGATTCGCTCGGGAACTCCATATCGATAGATGATATCTCTCTTCAGAAATCTGGCTACCACTTGTCTTGTAACGTTTGCATATGAGGCTGCTTCAACCCACTTAGTGAAATAGTCAATGGCGACCAGGATGAATCTGTGGCCGTTTGAAGCAGTTGGCTCAATCTTGCCAATCATATCAATGCCCCACATGGCAAAGGGCCATGGTGAAGACATGATGTTCAAAGGATTGGGAGGTACATGCACCTTGTCTGCGTAGATCTGGCATTTGTGGCATTTTCTGGCGTAAGCACAACAGTCTGCATCCATTGTGATCCAGTAATAACCTGATCTTAGCAATTTCTTGGCCATGGCGTGCCCTCTTGCATGGGTACCAAAAGATCCTTCGTGCACTTCATGCATCAACAAATCTGCTTCCGTCTTGTCAACACATCTGAGGAGTACCATATCAAAGTTCCTTTTGTATAAAGACCCGTCAGTGTTCAGAAAGAAACTACCAGCAAGCCTTCTAAAAGTCTTCTTATCATTGGAAGATGCCCCAAATGGGTATGTTTGATCCTCCAAGAAGCATTTAATGTCATATAACCAAGGCTTATCATCTTTGACAACTTCTGATCATGGATAAAGTTAGCAGCGTGAACTTTGATCATGGATGAAATGGTAGCCAGAGCATCTGCAAACTGATTCTCGTCCCGAGGGATATACTCAAGCTTGACCGTTGTGAAGAAAGTCAATAACCTCCTTGTATAATCCCTGTAAGGTATCAGATGATCCTGGTGGGTGTACCATTTTCCGTTGGTTTGATTAACTACCAGAGCTGAATCTCCGAATACAGTTAATGTCTTGATCCTGAGGTAAATGGCTTCCTCAAGACCCATAATGCAAGCTTCGTATTCAGCTTCGTTGTTAGTGCAGTTAAAGGTGAGTTTTGCCGAGAAATGCATGTGAACTCCCTTAGGTGTAATGAGTACTGCACCAACACCACGACCATTCATATTAACAGCCCCATCAAACATCATAGTCCATTCTTCTTCCGGGTCGGGCCCTTCAGTGTGAACAGGCTCTTCATGATCTTTTGCTTTAATGAACATGACGTCTTCATCAGGGAAGTCAAATCTCATAGGCTGGTAGTCATCAATAGGTTGCTCAGCAAGATATTCAGATAGTACACTGCCCTTGATGGCTTTCTGAGATGTGTACTGTATATCATATTCTGTGAGAATCATTTGCCATCTTGCAACCCGTCCGGTAAGAGCTGGCTTCTCGAAAATATACTTAACTGGGTCCATCTTCGAGATCAATAAGGTAGTGTGGGTCAACATATACTGTCTCAGTCGGCGAGCAGCCCACGCTAAAGCACAGCAAGTTTTCTCGAGCAGTGAATAACGTTGTTCACAGTCGGTAAACTTTTTGCTCAGGTAGTATATTGCATACTCTTTTCGACCAGACTCGTCATGCTGGCCCAGCACACACCCCATTGACTCTTCTAATACTGTCAAGTACATTATCAGAGGTCTTCCTTCAACTGGAGTCATAAGGATTGGAGGTTCTTGTAAGTACTCCTTGATCTTGTCAAAAGCCCTTTGGCAGTCTTCGTTCCACCTGACCGTCTGTTCTTTTCTTAACAGCTTGAACAAGGGTTCACAGGTTGCTGTAAGGTGAGATATGAACCTTGAGATGTAGTTCAATCGACCTAAGAACCCCCGAACTTCTTTCTTAGTTTTCGGTGCAGGCATCTCTTGAATCGCTTTGACTTTATCAGGGTCAACTTCAATCCCTTTCTCGCTTACAATAAAGCCCAGCAGCTTACCGGATCTTACCCCGAATGTGCATTTGTTGGGGTTCAGCTTCAGTTGGTACTTCCTCAGACGTTTGAACAGCTTCAGTAGATTCACCAGGTGATCGTCCTCTGTAAGGGACTTGGCAATCATGTCATCCACATAACACTCGATTTCCTTATGGATCATATCGTGGAATAATGTCACCATAGCCCGTTGATACGTTGCACCAGCATTCTTCAGTCCGAATGGCATCACTTTGTAACAGAACGTGCCCCAAGGTGTAATGAAGGTTGTCTTCTCCATGTCTTCAGGTGACATTTTAATCTGATTGTATCCTGAAAATCCGTCCATGAAGGAGAATACCGAGAACTGAGCCGTGTTATCCACCAATACATCAATGTGAGGTAATGGGAAGTCATCTTTCGGGCTAGCTCTGTTCAGGTCCCGGTAGTCAACACACATTCTTACTTTGCCGTCCTTCTTAGGCACAGGTACTATATTAGCAACCCACGGCGGATAGCTAGTTACAGCAAGGAACCCGGCGTCCCACTGTTTTTGTACCTCTTCCTTGATTTTCATAGCCATGTCTGGGCGAGTACGGCGCAGCTTCTGTTTAACCGGTGGGCATTCTTCTCTCAAAGGAAGCTTGTGCACAACAATGTCGGTGTCCAACCCTGGCATATCTTGATAAGACCAAGCAAACACATCCACATACTCTTGAAGCAGGTCAATCAGTTGTCTCTTCACTGAGTTCTGTAGGCAAGCCCCGATTTTAACTTCTTTCACTTCTTCTTCTGTACCAAGATTAATCACTTCAACCTCCTCCTGGTGAGGAGTAATAACCTTTTCCTCTTGTCTCAGCAACCTGGATAGCTCTTCAGGAAGCTCATACTCTTCTTCAACCCCTTCATCAGCTTGATTGATTGGATTGTCAAAGTCATACGAAGTCATAGCCGTGCTGTTGTCGGTGCTATCTGGAAGGCACTCTCTGCAAGGGTTCAGTTTGTTCATTTTAGTGATTGATTTTAATCTTGCTTAGAAAAGTGAAATAAAGTCATCATTTTGAAAACATCGCCATTTATTTTTTGTACAAAAAGAAAAATGAAAAAACAGTGAGCGGAAAAGAAAAAGACTCATTTGCAAAAAGATGTCTGATATTTCATTGATTAATCTTGTTTGCACAAAAAGTACAGATGGCCCGATTACAAAATGAGTCTTGTCATCTTGGGCAAGATGCAAGACTTTGATGCATGCTATAAAAATACAGGAAATAATAATTACTCTGCATGAGTAACTCTTATAATTTCCTGGGAAGACCAGTTCGAGATACTGCTCCCCGGGATCTTTGGACGAATCCAATTCTCCAGATTGCGCTCCTCTTCCAGCTCGTCTTCCAAATTGTTGATAGCATCAGGGGTGAGCATCCCCCCACTGACAAAACCAGGCTTTTCAGCAGCCTTTGCTTGATGTTGTTGAGTTGGTCTGTAACCCAACCCAAATTTGTCTTTCTTCTCCTCCACAGATAAAACCTTGCCCCAGCCTTGGGCAGTTCCTTCTTCAACAACCTTCCGGGCTTGTTGATAAGATGACATGGAGATCCCAGATACAGCAGATGCTTCATTGACATTCAAGGCCTCAAATCCTTGGCTCATTGTTTCATGAATCTCCCCATCCATCTCAATATACTTATAAGTAGCCAGATGGCTAACAAATATATCTTCCTCCCCACAGATTGTAACAACTTGGCCTTCCCACTCAAATTTTAACTTCTGGTGAAGGGTAGACGTTACTGCGCCAGCGGCGTGAATCCAAGGTCTACCCAACAAACAGCTGTAGGCAGGCTGAATGTCCATCACATAGAAGATCGTTGTAAAAGTTTGTGGGCCAATTGTCACAGGCAGCTCGATTTCCCCCAGAACCGATCTCTTAGAACCATCAAAGGCTCTTACTACCAGGTTACTGGGACGCAATGCCAATCCTTCATACTCTAGCTTCACCAGAGCCTTCTTTGGTAAGACATTGAGGGATGACCCTGTGTCTACCAGCACATGGGAAAGGACTGCTCCTTTACATTCCATGGTGATGTGCAAGGCTTTGTTGTGGTTGCGGCCCTCCGTCGTCAAGTCAGTATTGGTGAACCCTAGCCCATTGCTAGAAGTAACATTTCCAACCACGGTTTCTAACTGATTGACGGTGATCTCTTCAGGCACGTAAGCTGCGTGCAAAACTTTGAGTAGTGCATTCCGATGGGCTTCGGAGCACATAAGCAATGATAAGATAGAGATCTTGGATGGCGTCTGGTGAAGCTGATCCACTATTTTGTAATCACTCTTTTTGATGATTCTCATAA
This sequence comes from Lathyrus aphaca, assembly GCA_963966055.1. NCBI lineage: Eukaryota > Viridiplantae > Streptophyta > Magnoliopsida > Fabales > Fabaceae > Lathyrus > Lathyrus aphaca. The sequence continues at coordinate 374,960,771 of OZ014523.1, forward strand.
ACTCATCAACCTCTTGATCGAATGGTGTTTTCAATGCTTCCTTAACAACCTGATCTTGCTGCACCGGGCTCTTTCCTTTTGCCTTGGCAGCAGCTTCTGCTTCGGCAGTGGGTCTTTGAATTGGTGGAGCGAAGATACGTCCGCTTCGAGTGAAGCCTCCGCCTCCTCCCACATTGTCTATTTGTGGTGCAGGTGTTGATGTATCAAGAGTGATTCTTTGTCCCTCGCAGTATATGTCAGAGCCGTAGTGCCAAGGGATGGCCCTACTGCTTTCATAAGGTACTGGTCCAGGCACTGTGACAGTGACTGGACTGATGGCAGCTGCTGAAGGGACTGTGATAGTTTGTGGATCGTAATAAATTGTGACTGGTGCTCTGATGGGAGCAGCACTTTCTGAATTGTAGGCAGAGTTGTTTTCAGGATCATAAAATATTGTGACAGTAGAGACATCTTCATGAGTTGTTGCTGGTGTTGTAGGAGACATTGTCGGAAGGACGGATGTTGTTGTTGTAGGAGATTCAAAATGGAGTGATGCTGAAGTTGTAGCAGGAAAATTTGTTGATAACTGATCAGTTGAGAAGACAGATGAAGTACTTGTTGATGAAGCCGAAGAATTGTCAGGGACAATGGTTGCTGCAGTTGTAGGAGATACATGAACTGTTGCTGATGAGACTGCTGGATTTGTTGGAAATGATGTGGTGATCTGAAGTTGGCCACTCTGAATAAGGCCATCTATGCCATTCCTCAGGTCGTCGCACCCATTTACTGAGATATTGCAGTAAGCACACCCTAACTCACACCCTGGGAACATCTGACATTCCAAGAGCTGAGCCTTGATTTCTACCAACGGTGTCCGGATCTGACCCACACTAGTTATTAAATAAGATGGCTTGTCTTCTTCAATAGCGTTAATTCTGGGACCACCGTGGTTTGGCATGGGGTTCTTATTGACATTGGGTGGTGGTGCGAAATTCAGAGCCTTAGAGTCTACCAGGTCTTGTACCTTCATGTGCAAAGCCCTGCACTTTTCTGTACTATGGCCAGGTGCGTTTGAATGGAAGGCACATCTGGCGTTGGAGTCGTAATTCCTGGGTAGACTGTTGGGATCTGGAGGTGCCAATGTCCTTAGCTCAACTAGGTTGAGTTTCAGGAGTTGTGGCAGCAATGTAGCATATGGCATAGGGATCGGATCGATTACCTTGTTGGCTTGAGATGGCCTCTGCTGGAATGGCCTTTGCTGACTATTGTTGTTGGTGTTGCTGTTGTTGTAATTCCTTGGAGGATACTGATTTTGTTGATGGTACTGAGGTTGTTGCTGATAGTTTTGCTGAGGAGGTTGATAAACTGGTTGTGGATGAGCTGGTGCGGGGATGGTGACTGCTGCCACAGATCTATGAGCATATTGGGGCCTGCCCCTGTTGGTGTGGATGGCATTGGTCTCACCAGTCCTTCTTGGGCCTGAAAAAGGCTTTCTTGCATTACTGGATGAGCTTGCACCGTTGTCTGAGATCTTACCCATCTTCAATAGGCTTTCAATTCTTTCCCCGGCTATGACTACATCTGCAAAGCTGGTAGATGAGAAGGCAACTAGCCTATCAATGTAAGTCCCCTGAAGGGTGTTCATGAACATATCAGCCATCTCCCTTTCTGACATAGGTGGCTGGACAGCAGCAGCAAGCTGTCTCCATCTTTGAGCATACTCCCTGAAGCTCTCTCTTGATGACTGTGACATTCCCATTAGGAGGGTCCTGTTGGGTGCCATATCCAGATTATACTGATACTGTCTGATGAAGGCCTCTGCCAGGTCCTTCCAGCATCTAATAGTTGCTCTTGTCAGATGGGAATACCATTCCCTCGAAGCTCCAGTCAAGCTATCCTCAAAATAGAACATCCAAAGCTTCTCGTCCATGGTATAGGCCTTTAGCCTCCCGAGAAAAGATTGTAGATGAGTTCGGGGACAGGAAGTCCCATCATACTTCTCAAAGCATGGTGGCTTAAACTTGTGGGGAATCCTGACCCCGTCTACCAAGCCCATATCCATGACATCAAAACCCAAAGAGTTTTGAGATTCTAAGGATCTTAATTTCTTAGCTATCTCATCCAACCTCCTATCATAAGCTTCTTCCCCGACTCCCATTACTGTGAATTGGTCTTCTTGGGGGTCTTCCTGCAGTACCCTCCCGGCTGTGACAGGCCCTTGTATATTGACAGGAATGTTGGCCTCTGGATGGAGGTGGGGTCCAAAGACTGGGGGATTAGCATGTGGTTGGACTCTCTCATTGTTGCTAGTCCCAGCAGTCCCTGGCTGATGATCTTCCTGATTTCTCCCTTCCACTAGTGCTCTGAGCCTCTCCTGGCTTTGAGCCATGTTGTTCATTACCTCCATAAATTGTGTCATTTGAGTTCTCATTTCCAACCTCTCGTTGGTCATTTGGTTCCTGACCTCAGTAAGGTCCTGCTGCATCTGATCCATCTGTATGCCCGGAAGATTGTTACGGGTGGGGTATCTGTGAGGCCTGTTGAGTGGGAACCCTCGTCGTCGAGCAATAATTCCTGAACATCACAACAGAGTTAGCAACAACAAAACAAAAACCTACAAAACAAACAAAAGGTTAGCATGCAATGCAGTATGCTTATTTGTTCTCAAGGTATCCGGCTTGGCATTCGGTTTTGACCCTTCCAGGCCCTTGAAGATGCTGTTGAAGTTGCTGGAAGAAAACTCAGATGGAGCAAACCAACACAAATATATATATTACAGAAAGTAAAATAATACAACTTGTTCTTTTACAACACAAGCCCTCTAAGGGGTCAAAATACATCATAAGAAAATAAAAATATATAGAACGAAAGCAACAACAAGCAAATGGTCAAACACCAAGACCAAACTCATCCTCCCGAACTTCCTTAAGAAGTGCCTCGGTCACAGGATCAGCAGGACGCTCCGTAAGGTTCCCGATGAGAAGGTTCCTTGTAGCAATAGCTGCAGCCAGCTTCTTGTGTTGACTTTGGTCTTTTGATCTCTTCACTCCAGCTCTGATCTTCAACTCTGATATCTCCCTCTGAGCTGATGCCAGGGCTTCTTGCTGCTCTTTTGCACTAGCTTACATCTGCTCTATCTTGTCTTGGACCCTTTTGTCTTCCAGAGTACGAGCTTCGGTGATCCTGACCCACCTAGACTGACTCTCCTTTAGATACAAGTCTGTCCTGGCTTTCTGGAACTGAGCTTCCTTGCAGGCATTCTTCAGGATCTGTTCTCCAGCCCTAGACTTCTTAATGTAATCTTCAGACTTCTCAATTCTAGCCAGATGTTCCACTTTCAATTTCTCCAACCTCTCAATATCCAATCTTCCATCACTCCTCTCATAGAGGGTCTTCTGCAAAGCTTGAGTCAACTTCTCATTTCTCTCTTTCAACTTCTCAAACTCCTCTAAGCTGACAGTTGCTGGAGGTGGTGCTGTGGAAGGTCCAGGCATATCTTCAATAGTAAAGGGCATCCCAGAGAATTGAGCCCTGGCATGGGACCAATCATAGTATTGTGCTGATGCCACATTGTTGCACTTCCCCAGGATGGTTACCCCTTTAGTCTGCACATTGTCCCAGGCCCAGGCTGCCTGCCTAACAATAGCCAGATTAATCTTGTTCTCACAGTAAAGAGTCTCAACCAAATCCTGTGCCTTAGGAGTGTGGACCAGTGCATAGCCCAATTGTCTTTTGAACAGCAGAGGGTTGTAATTAATACTACCCTTAACTCCTATTAGGGACACATTGGGAAAATGCCCACAGCTGGTGATGATATCCATGCCTTTTGTGCTTTGAGTGCACCACCTGATATCAGCTGAAGTTAGAGTAGTAAGTCTTCCAGCCCAGTTTTTCTGCTGATGAGGATTCAAAAATGCATCTGTCCTAGGTAAATGCCTGAGAAGCCAAGTATGGAACAATGGAGCACAACACCTCACTAATCTTCCCCTTTGCTTTTCATTCCTCTGATGCACTGAATAGTAGAGATCCCCCAATAAAGTTGGCACTGGGTTCCTTAGAATGAACAGGTGGATTGCATTCTTACTAATGAATCGAGGCTCATCTGCAAAAAGTATGATCCCATATATGCTCAAGGCCAATAAAGCACAGACTGCTTTCCACTCTCCTAAAGAAGCTTTCAGGGTAGCTTGAGCGATCAAGAAATCCAGATGGAGGCCAGGGATTCCAGCCTTAGAAGTCATATGCTGCCCAATCAGGATTGGTTCTAGATGTAATGCTTTGGCTATCTCCTCATTACTTGGGAAAGCCATCTCAGGGTTGAAAGGGATTTCTCTCCTGATAGGTATACCAATTAATGATGAGTATTCTTCCAATAAGGGGCCCAGCTGAAAATCCTGAAAATTGAAACATCTCAGTGGGGGATCATAAAATTGAAGGCAAGTGTGGATCAGGCTTCTCTGTGAAGGGTCCAGATCCATAACCATATCAAGTATATCTCCATGATGTTCCCTGAACAGTGGTATATGGTCTGGAGTGATCAGGGTCTGAATCCTCCTGATGTCTGCTAACTCTGGCTGGAAGAAGTGGTAGGTGATGTTGCTCTTCTTAGGTGCCATGATGCTGAGACTGAGTAGAGACAAGTGCTGATGAAGATGTTGAAGAATGGGCCACTGACTGGCTGATGCAAGTGACTGAAGTAGATACTGATAGCTGAAACAGGTGCTGATGAAGATAGGTCAATACTGAAGATGGGGTCAAAACCAAAGCCAAGTGAAGATGGGTACCCTGAAACACAAATAAGCAAATGTTAATATGATGCAACGATTATGTATGCAAATGATTATGCAAGGGTTTGTGACTGAGCTGGATCTGATCAAGTGCTCTGATATAAGTCCATGTGTGCAAGAAATCCAGATGGAGGTCTATAAGTCCAGTAACCAAGGTGGGGGACTCAAATAAAGAGTCACATGTCCAGGGTTTAGAATCACAAGAACTGTTCCAAGATGGAGTATTCTTAAACAAACAAAGTAACAGGGTATTCTGAGGTCAAGGTACCTGCAAACCTGTAAACAGCCCAACCCCCTCACAGGTGGTGTTCTAAAACAAGGATCCTTAGACTTGGATCAGTTATGAGAAGTGTAAACACTTCTAACCCGGAGGTACAGTGTTTGCAATAACCATAAAAGTTCCTCCTCTAATTCACCTCAGTTTCTGAAGGTCAATACTAAAAGGTCATCTAGACTTAGCAGGCTTCCCAGATAGCCCTAGCATTGCAGGAAATCTGCAACACAGAGTTCTCAAGAAGAAACCCATATCTGAACCGTGTTTCATATTCCCGCACCAGACCGAGATGGAATGGGAAAGAATATGATTCACTATAGCCTAGGTGTCACTCAGATCCCAGGTATAGGACCTTAACTCTCAATGAATCACCCACCCACCAAAGCAAAAACCAGATCCAGCCAGCAGTACAGTAATACAGTATGATAATATGCAAAGCTATAAAGAAAGCAGTAAACAACTGTACATAAAGCAAAAATAAATACAAATATACAAACACAAACAAGCACATAACACCCCAATAAACACAAATCAATCAAACGCTAGGAGGAACCCACAAAAAGAACCAGAAGCCCTGGTTACAGTATAAGGGTCCCCAGCAGAGTCACCAAGCTGTCGCTCCCGATAGATGGGACTATGGCCCAGATAAAGGTACAGACGCGAACGGTCGGCGAGAGGGACAATGAGAAAACACAGCCGTGAACTCACTAGAGATGAATAGAGTCGCCAGCTAGGCATTTTTATCCCGGAGGAAAGGCAATGCTGCATAGACCTAGAAAGATATGGATAAGACGGTTGCGAACCAGAGAGACTGAGAAAGGGGGTTGGTTACAACCTGGGAAGGTATTAGCACCCAGATTGTCCGTCGTACTCGACGGGATCCACGCTTAAAATATTTGTGTTTTAAGGGGATAGTGTCAGTGCAATCTGTGTATAACATAGCTGGACAAGAATGTACAGGTGTCAGTGTGAGAGAAGTGAAGTGTAATATATGCAGTGTCAGTGTAAGAACAGGAGTGAAAAGCTCATGATAATGAGGCTAAGAGAAAAAATGCTGGAAGGAGGGGGAATATACAGAGATTTTTGTTCGATAACTGTTAAGTTATGCCTACGTATCCTCTCGTGCAATGAGGAAGTCAGAACACCGTAGTTCGACCCAAAGAGACTGAAAGATGAATTGACTTGTGAACTGCTTACTTGCCTATGCTCAAGTGTATGATCTGTCTGGCACAGATGCAAACTGTCTTGCATTAGACGGAAGAAGCAAGTTCTCGGTTGTGAGTGAATGAGATGAGAAAAGAATCCCGGAGGAGACGATTATTGTTTGTTTTTGAGTTTTCAGTCTTTTATTGCTTTTGAAAGTTTGTCATAAGTTGATGAGCTTAAGCCTAAACCAATGGATTTAGTAAACTCATCACATCTTCCCTCTGATTAGGGGTAATGAGAATACCTTAAGTGTGAAGTCAGCTTCTCACACTTAAACACCTTTGATGTATGGTTAAGATCATTATCCTATTTGTGATTATTTAGATGTTTTTGGGTTTTCGTTTAGTGTTGAGTAATGAGGTTAAGCCATAATCAAGGATTAAACAGACTCATTACACCATCCTAATAGAAGGATAATAGATGAGGGTGTTTAAGCTGAGGAAAGCTCCTCAACTTAATCCATGATTAGGGATTAAACTCATGACAAAACAAAGCCTTTGAGTAAGTGGATTTTATTTAATGATATGATGATGAAATGATTTTTAGGGTTTGTAAGACAACTTGAGGGGGACTTGTCCATTAACACTAGGGTTAGTCCTTCTTAACCAATTAAGGAAGAATTAGAACCCTAATGCAAGGCCCAAGTTACAAGCTTGATGTCTTGATAATTATTAAGTGGATTGATTAAAGGACTTAAACACATTAAGGGTTTAACACTTAGGATTAAAGTTATACACTCCATCCTAATAGAAGGATGCAGGCATAAGCTTAATCACAAAGCCTTAAAGTCTTTAGGGTTTAGTCCCTGATTATGAGGTGAGAAGAGAAGACTCAAAGAGAGACACAAAGGTAAAACTAAGAGGGGAGACTACCCTAATCATTGTCATGCTTGGTTGTTCCTAAGGCTTGTGAGGTTTACAGGAAGAATCTTCAAAGGAAACACCAGGAAGCAGATGAAAGGATCAAGAGAAGCAAAGTGACTTGCTTCATTCAAGAAGTCAAGTCACTTGAAGAAAGAAAGTGGGAAGAAGAAGAATGAGCAAGCTCAAACTCAAACACATATAAGAAATGCAGCAAGGATGCAAGAGAGAGATGAGAAGAAAAGTTATGAGAAGTGAAGGCAAATTCACTTCTCAACATCACTTACCACCTGAAAGGTTAGAAGAGAAATACAATGCAATGCAAAATGGGATGAGATGACATGATGAGGAGCAAAACCAGAAGCAAATTCATGATGCTAATGATGCTATGAGATGCTACAAACATGAGGCAGCACATGGAAATGTTCATACAAGTTCATGAATGCAAATGAAGCAGGTTAGGAAGCATGAACATACATGAAAAGTTATGAAGTGCACATGGCATACAACATGGCAAATGCAAGATGCAATGATCAAACATGCCTCTAACATGTCTTATGATGTCAAATGAATCAAATGGATGCTTGAAATGTCATGGCAAGTCATGTTATGCAAGAGAATGCAAGATGGATGCATATGAAAGCCCAAATTAGGGTTTATGAACAATACCTTAAACAAAAACCAAAATCAGAAGCAAACCCTAAGTTAAAAAATTGAAAATGCCACACAAAGGACCCCTAATCCTATACTAATCCAATGCCCAAAGGAGAAGTCTCAACTCTTAACCCACCTCAAGATATGATTTTTCTAAGTTTCTAGGGTTTTTAGGGTTCCTAAACAAGAAAATTATCAAACAAATTGAAAATGAAAGATCAAACCATGGCCATTTAATCTCAAAAACTACATGCTAAACACAATGCAATGCAAAAAGAATCAATGTCCAACTCCTCATGAATAGGCAGAAATGATTTTTTGAACTATGGATCAAATTAATGCACAAAAATGATTTTAATTCAATGAAAAATTCTCAAAATGCATCAAGATCAAAAAAGAAATTTGGTTTGAAAGTTGGACAATGTTTCTAAATGTCTTAGAACATTTCATGAATTTTTTGGTGATTTTTAAATACCTAAAAGTATTTTTAATAAATTAATTTCCATTAATCAATTAAAAATAAACTTTTAAATATTTAAAAATACATTTTAAATGCTAAAAATAAAAATAAAAATATTTTTGTGTCTTAAAAATTAATAAAACTCTTGAGAAAAAGTTTCATAATTTTTAAAACAATTTTGCTATTTTAAATAAAATATGCAAGTTAAATGAAAAGAAATAAAATAAAAATTGAAATAAATGGAAAGTCAAACGAATGGAAGGCAGGGATTGAATCTGGGTTTGAATATGTTGACTGGCGCCAGATCTAGTGGCCAGGATTGTATCTGAGTTAATTCATTTAATTAAGATTTATTAAACTAATTAAAATGGATTAGGGCAAAACAAAAGGATCTGGGCCGTTCAAGCTAGCGGGAAGTCAAACAAGTCAAGCCATCCAACGCGTGAGATTCAAATGGGAATTAATTACAGGATTAGGGCTAATTAAACTCAGGTGACCGGAGGGGAGCTCCGGTCATCTTCCCCGGCGACCCCAAAACCCTAAAATACGATTCAGGCCACCATTCTTCAAATCAAAGCCAGGGAAACACTCTTCTACTCAAATCTTGCTCGAATCAACTCTCAAAGTGAATTTCTCATGCTTAAACTAAGGGAATCGAAGCCATGAAGTTTCACGGGCAAAATTTCAGAGCCCTGGTAAATCCTCATTTCTCACTCATTCTTAAATCTAAAACCATCCCCATGACCAGCAAAGCATACATAATCAATTTTTAACATAAAAACCAAGCTCTGAAAAGTTGTAAACCTGAAGCTACCTGAAGTGATGAACTGTGAATTTGAGCTCTCCTGACCTTGCTCTGGTGCAGAATGCCTCCTCTGGGCCCCCTGAAGCCAATGGAAGGCTTGGAATGAGCTTAGACAAGCTGCTTTGAGAAATCCAGTTCTGGTGTAGCAGAAAATGGAGTTTGTGTATAGGCTGTTTCAGATCAATGTGAAGGGTGGTTTTGATTCCTTTTGATGTGCTTGACTTGTTGGTGAAGAAAAATGGTGTGTTTGATGGCTGTGGAAGGTGATTCGAATGAAAATGCAGATTGGAGTAAAAATGGTAATGAGGTGTTCTTGTTTGATTCAGGCTTGTTTCTTGTTGGTTTCTGCTCAATGAGGCATGGTGAGATGAGTAGTGGAATTTGTTTTAGTGTTTGTGAGTTGTGCAGGCAGATTCGAAGAGAAATGCAAATGGGGTGAGTTTTGTGTATGTCTTGCTATGGTGTGTTTCAGCTTGGCTTGGTGTTATGTTTAGCTTGCAAATGGATGGTATAAACAATCCCAATTGGCCAGATGATGTGACCTGGCCTGCTGTGATTGGGATGTTTGCTTTTTCCAAAAGTCAACTATTTGTAAGAGAGGTATGGCTTGAGTTCTAGCTTGGTACAATGGCTAGGGCTGGCGCAGCATGGTGTGTATGGGAGGCTAGCATGGTTCAGCATCCAAGGTAACAAGTGGGGGAAAGCGTGATGATGATTTTGCAAGTTGTTTCAACTTTGGTTCACATGTGATTTTCTCATTCCACAAGCCATGAAACATGAGAATTCTTAGTCCAAATCTGATTTTTAGGTCATATAGAATGTTTGTACATTGGTTTGAAGTTAACTAGAAGTTACAAATGGCCTTGGTTCATGATTTTGCAAAATTCACATTTGAGGCATGTCTTGAAAATTAATGATTTTGGCCAACTTTGTCACACCATAACTTTTGATCCAAGAAGAATTAGATCATGTTCTTGTACTTTTTGAAAAGGGAAAGATGTATTCTACAACTTTCATGACCAAAGTTTTTCCATTTGAAGCTTTTTTGGATCAAAAATCAAGGCTTGAAAAATGACCTAAAATGACATATTCTTGAAAAGTCAACCATGCCTTAAAAAGTCAACTTTGCAAAAACTTCAAATTCTTGAATTTTGTGAACTTCAACCTTCTTCCATGATCAAATAAAGATCATATACACTCAAAATGATGAAGATCACCCCTTGGTTGGGTCATTGGGGCCCTCAGATGCCCTGATTTTACACTGACTTGTCCAGAAAGTCAACTCTTGATCAGATGACTTCCCCATGGAATTTCTTCATGAAAATTGATATGCATACTCCCTATACCATATAGAGACCAATGGAAACAAGAATGACCAAAAAATTTGGGGTTATGGCCTCTGAAACCAAAACCCTAATTTTAGGTCAACTATGCAGTCTAGCCTAGCTCTGCATCCACACCAATCCCAGTTCTTGTGATTCTTTGGCATTTTTGACTTTGAGTGGATGTATTATGATGATTGAACACACATAGATCCCTTTGAAGTGATTGGTTGCCTTTGGAGTGGCTCAAGAAGCTCTTGGATTGCTCAGATCACAAACCCTAGGTGCAGATGACTTTGAATCTATGCAGTGAATCAAAAATGAGATATGAGATGATATGATTGTGTTTATGCATATGAGGATGATCACAAGTCATGGTGTGAATGGGTGAGGGCAAATTTGGGGTGTTTACACAGAGGTCTATGCAGATGAATGGGTCAAAACCAAGCCAGATACAATATGGATACCCTGAAAAACAAATAAACAAATGTTAAATGATGCAAATGATGAGTATGCAAATGATTATGCAAGGGTTTGTGATCAAGCTGGATCTGATTAACTGCCTTGATATAAGTCCATGTATGTTTAAGAAGTCCAGATGGAGGTTCAGAAATCCAGTAACCAAGGTGGGGGACTCAAATAAAGAGTCACATGTCCAGGGTTCGAATCACAAGAACTGTCCCAAAATGAGGTACTCTTAAACCAAATAGTAACAGGGTATGATGTGGCCAATGGTACCTGCAAACCTGTAAACAGCCCAACCCCCTCACAGGTAGTGTTCTAAAACAAGGATCCTCAAACTTGGATCAGTTATGAGAAGTGTAAACACTTCTAACCCGGAGGTACAATGTTTACAATAACCATAAAAGATCCTCCTCTAATTCACCGCAGCTTTTGAAGGTCATAATAAAGGTCATCCAGACTTAGCAGGCTTCCTAGATAGCCCTAGCACTACAGGAGATCTGTAGCACAGAGTTCTCAAGAAGAAACCCACATCTGAATCGTGTTTCATATTCCCGCACCAGACCGAAATGGAATAGGAAAGAACATGAACCACTCTAGCCTAGGTGTCACTCAGGTCCCAGGTATAGGACCTTAAACTCTCAATATAACCCCACCCACCAAAACAGAAACCAGATCCAGTATGACAGTATGATATATATAAAGCTGTAAAAAACAATAAAATAATTGTATATAAAGCAGTAAATGAAGCAAATATATAAACACAAATGGCACATAACACCTCAGTAAACACAAATCAAACAAGCGCTAGGAGGAACCCACAAAAAGAACCAGGAGCCCTGGTTACAGCATAAGGGTCCCCAGCAGAGTCGCCAAGCTGTCGCTCCCACCAAAATGAGGCCAAGTCAAATGGGGTACAGACGCGAACGGTCGGCGAGAGGAGAGGAGAACACACAAGGGTGAACTCAGAAAGACAAGAGTCGCCAGCTAGGCATTTTTATCCCGGAGGAAAGGTAATGCTGCATAGACCTAGAAAAGATATGGATAAGACGGTTGTGAACCAGAGAGACTGAGAAAGGGGGTTGGTTACAACCTGGGAAGGTATTAGCACCTAGATTGTCCGTCGTACTCGACGGGATCCACGCTTAAAAGATTTGTGTTTTAAAGGGGTAGTGTCAGTGCAATCTGTGTATCAAAGCTGGAAAAGAATGCAAGTGTCAGTGTAAAAGAAATGTGAAGTGTATAAGGAAAGTGTCAGTGTAAGAACAGGAGTGAAATGCTCAAGAATATGAGGCTACAAGAATAATGCTGGAAGAGGGGGGAATGTACAGAGACTTTTGTTCGATAACTGTTAAGTTATGCCTACGTATCCTCTCGTGCAATGAGGAAGTCAGAACACCGTAGTTCGACTCAAAGAGACTGAAAGATAAACTGACTGATGAACTGCTTACTTGTCTATGCTCAAGTGTATGACCTGTCTGGCTCAGGTGCAAACTGTCTTGCATTAGACGGAAGAAGCAAGTTCTCGTTTATGAGTGAATGAGATGAGAAAAGAATCCCGAAGGAGACGATTATAGTTTGTTTTTGAGTTTTCAGTCTTTTATTGCCTTTTGGAGTTTGTCATAAGTTGATGAGCTTAAGCCTAAACCAAGGGTTAGTAAACTCATCACATCCTCCCTCTGATTAGGGGTAATGAGAATACCTTAAGTGTGAAGTCAGCATCTCATACTTAATCACCATGATGTAGGATTAAGATCATTAACCTACTTGTGATTATTTAGATGTTTTTGTTGTTTTTTGTTTAGTGTTAAGTAATGAGTTTAAGCCATAATCAAGGATTTAATGGACTCATTACACCATCCTAATAGAAGGATAATAGATGAGAACATTTAAGCTGAGGAAAGCTCTTCAACTTAATCCATGATTAGGGATTAACCTCATGACAAAACAAAGCCTTTATTAAGTGCATTTTAGTTAATGATAAGATGAAGAAATGAATTTATGGTTTGTAAGACAACTTGAGGAGGACTTGTCCATTAACACAAGGGTTAGTCCTTCTTAACCAATTAAGGAAGAATTAGAACCCTAATGCAAGGCCCAAGTTACAAGTTTGATGTCTTAGTGATTATTAAGTGGATTGATTAAGGGATTTAAACACATTAAGGGTTTAACACTTAGGATTAAAGTTATACACTCCATCCTAATAGAAGGATGCAGGCATAAGCCTAATCACAAAGCCTTAAAACCTTTAGGGTTTAGTCCTGGATTATGAGATGGGAAGAGAGACTCAAAGATGACACAAAGGTAAAACTAAATGGGGGACTAATCAAACCCTAATTATTATCATGCTTGGTTGTTCCTAGGGTTTGTGAGGTTTTCAAGAAGATCTTCAGAGAAACCACCAGGAAGGAAGCAGATGAAAGGAGCAAGAAGCAAAGAGAAGCAAAACAACTTGCTTCACTTAAGAAGACAAGTTGCTTGAAGAAAGAAAGTAAGATGAACAAGGATGAGCAAGCCCAATCCAATACACATACAAAATTCAGCAAATGTACAAGAGAGATGAGAAGATATTATGAGAAGTGAAGGCAAATTCACTTCTCAAAACAACTTACCACCTGAAAAGTTAGCAAAAAGAAATGAAATACAATGAAAATGAAATGAAATGTCATGATGCAAACCAAAGTCAGAAGCAATTACATGATGTTAATGATGCTAAGAGATTATACAAACATTAGGCAAGGCATGAGAATGATCAAACAAGCATAAGGATGCAAATGAGGCATGCTTTGAAACCTGAATGTACATGAAAAGTTAGGAAATGCAATGGACATACAACATGGCAAATGAAAGATGCAATGATCAAACATGATTCTAATATGTCCTAAGATGTATTATGAATCATGTGGATGCACAAAATGTCATGGCAAGTCAATGGATGCAAGCAAATGAGAAATGGATGCAAAAGAAGGCACAAATTAGGGTTACATGCATCATGCAAAGCAAAAATCCAAAACCAGAAGCAAATGACATGATAAAAATTTGAAAATGCAATCAAAGATACCCTAAACCTATACAAGTTTATTGCCCAAAGGAGAGGATCCAACTCTTAACCTAGTGAAAGTTATGAATTTCCTAAGATTGCTAGGATTTTGGGGTACCTCATCAAGAAAAATGCAAAACAAATTGAAAATGCAAGATCAATTCAAATCAAATTTATCCTATAAACTACATGCTATGAAGAATGCAATGCAAGAAGAATCATCATTCAACTCTCAAAGGTTAGGCAGAAAGAAATTTTTGAAGTTTTAAACAAAATATTGCCTTTAAATGAAATTAAATCCAATGAAAATGATCAAAAAGCATCAAGAACAAAAAAGAAATTTGGTTTGAGAGTTGAACAATGTTTCTAAATGTTTCTAAATGCTATGTGAATTTTTTGGTGATTTTTAAATACACAAATGTATTTTTAATTAATTAATTTCCATTAACTAATTAAAAATAAACATTTAAATGATTTAAAAATAATTTTTAATGCAAAAAATAAAATAAAAATCATTTTATGATTAAGAAAAATATTTGAAACAAAAATGCAAAGGGAAATATTTTTAGGATTTTTCTAACTATTTTAAAATAAATATGAAAGATAAATGAATAAAAATGAAATAAAAAAGAAATTAAAGGGAAAGTATGCAGGATCCAAGGCTGAGATTCAAAGCTGAGAGTCAAAGGTTGACTGCGCGCGCTATCCTACGGCTGGCATTTAAACTGACCCAATTAAATTAAACTGAATTAATTAATCTAATTAAATATGATTAGGGTTTTAATGAGAAATCCAGGCCATTCATGCGCGCGGGAGTCAAGCCCAGTCAACCCAATCCACGGTCCAAATTCAAAATGAACCCTAAACCTAATTAAGACACTTAATGACTTTCAGGTCACCGGAGAAGAGCTCCGGTCGTCTTCTCCGGTGACACCCTCCCTGAGAAATCTCAAACTCACTCTCCTGGTCATTTCTGGAGCTCTAAAGCTCCAGATCACTTCCTCTCACCTCCCTAAACTCATCCCTGCCCTCAAATGGAATTTCTTTCTCACCATGAAACAGTTTCGAAGCAAGATTCAAAAATGGCAGGAATTTCAGTCATATCATACACACTCATTTCTTCATCATTTTCAAAAATAAAAAGTTCATTGAACTCAGGGGATCAAACTTAACCATTTAGTAACTTAAAGCAAAGCTTCTGGAAAAATGAATTTCAGTGGCTACCTGAGTTGAAGCTTTCAATCTAGGAGCTTTTTGACCAGTTCCTTGCTTCCAATCAACTCTACTGACCTCCCTCAAATGTTTGCAAAGCTTGTTTGGAGTTTATTTGGGCTAGTTTGTGAGATTGATGGAGTTCTGTTCAGAGAGGGGAGGAAATCGTGTTTTGATTTCAGGGGGTTTCAGGGCAAGGTGAAGGGTCAGGGATGATCAGTGGAACATGCTGAGAGGTTCTATGAAGTTTGTTTTGGTGTTTGTGTCTTGTGCAATGAGCTTCGAAAGAAAATGCATAAGAGGTGAAAACTTGGAGCTATGGCTTGGAGGATGTTTCAGGCTTGTGTGTGTGTTGTGTTTAGTCTCTTTTGGTCCACTTATCACTCTTGGATAGGTCAGAGGAGTTGGTGTGGCCTAGCTTGATTGGTATGGGTCTTTATGCAAAAAGTCCAAGTTAGGTGTACTTGAGGTATGGGCAAGTGTGAGGCTGTGATAGGGGCATGGTTTGGCTCAGCTGAGTTTAGGGAGAGCCATGGAAATGGATTAGAAGCAATGCAGCAAGTGGATTAGGGTTTGTCATAGGTTTTGCAACTTTGTGACTTTTGGGCCCTTTTGTGATTACTTGAAGCACAAGTCATGAAAATGGACAAACTCTTGGTGCATTCTGAATTTTAGGCATTGGTTTATGTTTGTACAAAGATTAGAAGTCCATTTGAAGTCACAATTTGCCTTGGCAAGGGGTTTTGCAACTTTGCCTCTTTGGTACAAAACTTGAAATTATGTGATTTTTCCCAACTTTTACAAGCCATAACTTTTGATCCAAAATGAATTAGCATGAGTTCTTGTACTTTTTGAAAATGGGAGGATCCATTCTACATCTTTCATGACCAAAGATTTTTCATTTGAAGCATTTTTGAATCAAAAAGAGGAGGTTGAAAAACATTCCCAAAATGGCAATTTTGCATTACAAGTCACTTTCCCAAAAAGGCAACTTTGCAAATGGCTTGAAATTCTTCAATTTTGTGAACTTATAACATCTTCTATGATCAAATAAAGATCATACACATTCAAAATGATAGAGAAAACCCTTTGGTTGGATCATTGGGGGCCTCAGATGCCCTGATTTTGCACTGACTTGCACAAGAGTTCATCCATTGATCAGATGCCTTCCCCATTGAATTTCTTCATGAAACTTGATATGCATGATCCTTATAACATATAGAGACCAATAGAAACAAGAATGACCAAAAAAATTGGAGTTATGGCCTTTGAAACCAAAACCCTAATTCTAGGTCACTTGTGCAGTTAAACCTGGCTCTGCTTCTATGCCATTCTCAGTTCTTGTGATTCTTTGACTTCCTTGACTTTGTGAGGATGTAATATGATGCTTGAACATACATGGACCCCCTTGAGATGATTTAAGACCTTTGAAGTGGTTCAGATAGCTCATGGATTGCTCAGATCACAAACCCTAGATGCAGATGACTTTGAATCAATGCAATGAAGCAACAATGCAATATGAGATGCTATGATTGAACTTATGCAAATGAAAAGAATCACAAGCCATGGTGTGAATGGGTGAGGGCAAATTTGGGGTGTTTACAGTAATGGATATGGGGCTGGTAGATGGGGTGAGGATTCCCCACAAATTCAAACCCCCCGTCTTTGAGAAATATAATGGTACCTCTTGCCCGCGTACTTATCTGCAATCCTTCTTAGGGAGACTTAAGGCTTATACCATGGACGAGAAGTTATGGATGTTCTATTTTGAGGATAGCCTGACTAGAGCATCAAGAGAATGGTATTTGCATCTGACAAGGGCCATTATAAGATGTTGGAAAGACTTGGCCGAAGCCTTCATCCTGCAATACCAGTATAACCTAGACATGGCCCCTAATAGAACTCTTCTAATGGGCATGTCTCACTCTTCAAGGGAAAGCTTTCGAGATTATGCTCAGAGGTGGAGACAGCTTGTTGCTGCTGTCCAGCCACCCATGTCTGAAAGAGAAATGGCTGACATGTTTATGAACACCTTGCAGGGAACTTATATTGATAGACTTGCTGCTTTCTCTTCCACCAGTTTTTCCGATGTAGTTATAGCTGGTGAGAGAATTGAGAGTCTCTTGAAAATGGGCAAAATCTCTGACAGTGGTGCAAGTTCCTCCAACAACCCCAGAAAACCTTTTGCAGGACCCCGAAGGGCAGGTGAAACAAATGATATCCATGCAGGAAGGGGCAGGCCCCAGTATTCTCACAAATCCATAGTAGTCGTTACTATCCCGGCTCCAGCTCCACAACAACCACTTTTTCCTCAACAACAATAACAACCACATCACTATCAGCAACAATCTCACTTTCTGCAACCAAGAACGTACAACAATAACAACAACAACCAACAGCAGCGCCCCTTTCAACAGAGGCCATCTCAGGCAAATAGGGTGATTGACCCCATTCCTATGCCTTATGCTGCTCTACTGCCACAGCTCCTGAAGCTTAACCTGGTTGAGTTAAGGACGTTGGCTCCACCAGATCCTCTCAATCTCCCAAAGAATTATGATGTTAATGCCAGGTGTGCCTTTCATTCCAACGCACCTGGTCACAATACTAAGAAGTGCAGAGCCTTGCAAATGAAGGTTCAAGATCTGGTCGATTCCAAAGCTCTCAATTTCGCACCTCCTCCAAATTTAAATGAAATCCTATGCCTAATCATGGTGGCCCCAGGATTAATTCCGTAGAGGAAGATCAACCATTTGCACTGATTGATAATGTTGCACATATTCAAACACCACTAGCAGAAGTCAAGGCTCAACTCTTAAGATGCTAAGTGTTCCCGGGCTTTGAGGCCTGCTATGAAGTGCGCAAGACTGCCATTAATGGTTGTGAGAAGCTAAGGTTTGGCAAAGATGGCCTCATCAGAGATGGAATCATGCAAATTACCACAACAACTCCTTCAACAACTATTTTTTCAGCAACAATGGATTCTCCTACAAAATCAACAAATCTTTCTTCAACAACAATAGACCCTCTTACAACTGCAACAACTATCATTCCCACTGATTCATCCACAACTCCGGCAATCACTCCATCCATTATTTCAACAGATCAGAGTTCAGCAACATTTAATTCTACAACATCAGCACCCATATTATCAACGGAAACACCTACAACACCAGCAAACACTAATGAAGATGTCTCAATGGTCACAATCTATTATGACCCAGCAAATGTTCATCCCAACAACAATTTCCAACAACAAACTGCAACACCTCCTGTCAGATCTCCCGTCACAATCTACTACGACCCGCATACTATCACAGTTCCTTCCGCTACAACAATCAGTCTGGTCACCATTACAGTACCTGGACCTGTTCCTTATGAAAGCAGTAATGCCATTCCTTGGCACTACGGTTCTGATCTCTACTGCGACGGGAAGAAAATCACTCTAGATTCATCAACCTCTTCACCACAAGTAGACAAAGTTGGGGGAGGAGGAGGCTTCACCAGAAGCGGATGCCTTTTTGCCTCACAAAAACCAAGACCCAATGCTGAAGCAGAAGTTGCTGCTAAGGCAAAAGGGAAGAATGTGGTACTTGAAGAGCCAACTGTTAAAGAAACTCCGAAGACGTCTTTTGAGCAAGAGGTGGACGAGTTCATGAGAATAATCAAAAAGAGTGATTACAAAGTGGTGGACCAGCTTCATCAGACACCCTCCAAAATCTCTATATTATCATTGTTAATGTGTTCCGAAGCCCACAGGAATGCATTGTTGAGGGTCCTGCACGCAGCCTACGTGCCGGAAGAGATTACGGTTAATCAGCTGGAAACAGCGGTTGCAAATGTTAACACCAGTCATGGGATGGGCTTTACGAATGTTGATTTAACAATGGAGGGACGCAACCAAAACAAGGCTTTACATATCACCTTAGAATGCAAAGGTGTTGTTCTTTCTCATGTGCTGGTAGACATTGGGTCTTCGCTCAATGTTCTCCCAAAAAAGACCTTGGTGAAGCTGGAGTATGATGGTTTGGCTTTACGTCCAAGTAACTTGGTGGTGAGAGCATTTGATGGCTCTAAGAGATTAGTACTTGGAGAGATTTATTTACCTGTGTTGATTGGCCCACAGATCTTTAAAACTACCTTCTTTGTGATGGACATACAGTCAGCCTACAGTTGTTTGTTGGGTAGACCCTGGATTCATACCGCTGGCGCTATTACATCTACCCTTCACCAGAAGTTAAAATTTGAGTGGGAAGGTCAGATCATCACAATCTGCAGGGAGGAAGACATTTTCGTTAGCTAGCTGGCTACTTACAAGTATATAGAGATAGATGGAGAGATCCATGAGACTATGAGTCAAGGATTTGAGGCCCTTAACATCAATGAAGCAACTACTGTATCTGGAACTTCCATCACTTCATATCAATAGGCCCGGAAGGTTGTTGAGGAGGGTACCGCTCAAGGCTGGGGCAAGTTGCTGCCAGTAGAAAAGAAAGAAGACAGATTCGGGTTGGGTTACAGACCAACTCGACAAGATCAACCGGAGGCTGCAACGGAGCCCAAGTTTGTCAGTGGGGGAATGCTAACCCCGGATGCTGTGAACAGTCTGGAAGACGATGAAGAAGACAAACGCAACCTGGAAAACTGGATACGTCCAAGGATCCCGGGGAACCAAGTCTCAAACTGGTCTTCCCAGGAAATTATAAGAGTTACTCCTGCAGAGTAATTATTATTTCCTGTCTTTAAGCATGCATCAAGTCCTGCATCTCGCCTAAGATGTCAGGACTCATTTTGTAATCGGGCCATCTTGTATTTTGTGCAAACGATCAATTAATGAATATCAGGACATCTTTTGCAATGAGTCTATTTTTTCCCGCTCACTGTTTTTCATTTTTCATTTTTTGTACAAAACAATAAAATGGCGTTGTTTTCAAAAATAATAACTTCATTTTCACTTTTTCTAAACAAGATAAAACTGATCACTAAAATGAACCAATCTAAACCCTGGCAGAGAGTGCCCTCCAGACTGCACCGACAACGACACTGCTATGACTTCATATGACTTTGACAATCCGATTAATCAAGCCAACGAAGGGGTTGAAGAAGATTACGAACTACCTGAAGAACTAGCCAGGTTACTGAGACAAGAGGAAAAGGTTATCACTCCTCATCAGGAAGAAGTTGAGACAGTTAATCTTGGTACAGAAGAAGACTTGAAAGAAGTGAAGATCGGGGCCCGTCTGCAAGATTCAGTGAAAGAACAACTTATTGACATGCTGCGAGAGTACGTGGATGTTTTTGCTTGGTCCTATTAAGACATGCCAGGTCTGGATACCGACATTGTTATGCACAAGTTGCCTTTGAAAGAAGACTGTCCACCAGTAAAACAGAAGCTACGCCGTACTCGTCCGGACATGGCCATGAAGATAAAAGAAGAGGTGCAAAAACAGTGGGACGCCGGTTTCCTTGCTGTAACTAGTTACCCGCCGTGGGTTGTTAACATTGTACCAGTGCCTAAGAAGGATGGCAAAGTACGAATGTGTGTGGATTACCGGGATCTGAACAGAGTCAGCCCGAAGGATGATTTCCCATTACCTCACATTGATGTATTGGTCGACAATACGGCTCAGTTCTCGGTGTTCTCCTTCATGGATGGATTTTCAGGATATAATCAGATCAAGATGTCACCTGAAGACATGGAGTAAACAACTTTCATCACACCTTGGGGCACGTTTTGTTACAAGGTAATGTCGTTTGGTCTGAAGAACTCCGGTGCAACATATCAACGGGCTATGGTAACATTATTCCACGATATGATCCATAAAGAAATCGAGTGCTATGTGGATGATATGATTGCCAAGTCCCTCACAGAAGAAGATCATTTGGTAAATCTGCTGAAGCTATTCAAACGTCTGAGAAAGTATCAACTGAAGCTAAACCCCAACAAATGCACATTCGGGGTGCGGTCCGGAAAGTTGTTAGGATTTATTGTAAGTGAAAACGGAATTGAGGTGGACCTTGACAAAGTCAAAGCCATTCAAGAGATGCCTACACCGAAGACTGAAAAAGAAGTTCGGGGGTTCCTAGGTAGATTGAACTACATTTCAAGGTTCATATCTCATCTCACTGCAACCTGTGAACCCTTGTTCAAGTTGTTAAGGAAAGAACAAACGGTCAGGTGGAATGAAGACTGCCAAAGGGCTTTTGACAAAATCAAGGAGTACTTACAAGAGCCTCCAATCCTTATGCCTCCAGTTGAAGGAGGACCTCTAATAATGTACTTGACAATATTAGAAGAGTCAATGGGGTGTGTGATGGGCCAACATGACGAGTCTGGTCGAAAAGAGTATGCAATATACTACCTAAGCAAAAAGTTTACCGACTATGAACAACGTTATTCACTGCTCGAGAAAACTTGCTCTGCTTTAGCATGGGCTGCTCGCCGACTAAGGCAGTACATGTTGACCTTCACTGCCTTGTTGATCTCAAAGATGGATCCAGTCAAGTACATATTTGAGAAGCTAGCACTTACCGGAAGGGTTGCAAGATGGCAAATGATTCTCACAGAATATAACATTCATTACACATCTCAAAAGGACATTAAGGGCAGTGTACTGTCCGACTATCTTGCTGATCAACTCATTAATGATTATCAGCCTATGAGATTTGACTTCCCTGATGAAGACATCATGTTCTTAAAAGCAAAAGATCATGAAGAGCCTGTTCACACTGAAGGGCCTGACCCAGAAGAAGAATGGACAATGATGTTCGATGGGGTTGTTAATATGAATGGACGAGGAGTTGGTGCAGTACTCATTACACCTAAAGGGGTTCACATGCCTTTCTCGGCAAAACTCACTTTTAACTGCACTTAAAACGAAGCTGAAAACGAAGCCTGTATCATGGGTCTTGAGGAAGTCATTGACCTCAGGATCAAGACTTTAACTGTATTCGGAGCATCTGATTCCAACGGCAAATGGTACACTCACCAGGAGCATATGATTCCATACCGGGATTATACGAGGAGATTACTGACTTTCTTCACCACATTCAAACTTGAGTATATCCCTCGAGATTGTAGATGTTTAGAATTGGCAGAATTTTTGGCCAACAAGAATTGTTAAATTTAGTTCAGGATGTCACATCAGATGTTGGGACATTATCAAACAAAGTATAAGTAAATGAACTTAATTCAGGATGTCACACCAGATGTTGGGACATTGTATCAGTTAATGAGATAAGTTCAGTTTACAGGATGTCACACCAGATGTTGTGACATTGTATCAGTAAATGAAATAAGTTCAGTTTTCAGGATGTCACGCCAGATGTTGTGACATCTCAAACCTGCTACCAGAATTAATTAATGACTAACAGAAGTGAGCAAATTAAGGAAAGTTATCTGGAATTAATTATGGATGAATGAAACAGAATAAGGCGCATCTGTAGGGAGTTTTGTTATGTGACTTCAGCATAATCAGAAGAACTGAATCACCTAGAATCTAGGAAGTAACAAACCCTAATTCAAGGTGGTGGCAGAATGCGTATCAGGATTGGATAAACCTACAGAAAGCCCAAAATCCAAACACCTATTTAAGCAACAGAAACTCTCAGAATAGAGTACGAATTTAAGAAGACCAAATAGGGTGTTTTGTGTTTTAATAGCAGGTTGTTTTGATTGTACCACTTTATGAGCTTTTAAGCAAAAGTGTATTTGTGTCTTGATTGAAACTGTGAAGTAAGATCAAGATGTTTTGTTTGAAGTATGACTTCAATTTTATTAAACTTGTAAACAAGATCACTGTGTGATTGAGGGGGAGTGAGTTGGTACTCATATCTAAGTTGTGTCTTAGGTAGAAATTGCATTGGGTAGATATTAAGTGAAAGATTAAACTGGGTGGTTTAAGTCTAGAATTAATATTACTTATAGTGGATTTCCTCCTGGCTTGGTAGCCTCCAGATGTAAGTGTGGTTATACACTGGACTGGGTTAACAAATTCCTGTGTTGTTTAATTTTCCTGCACTTTATGTTTTAGTTAAGTCTTCAAGTGTTTAAACATCTCATTCGACATCTCATACCTGATCACAAAATTTCAATTGGCATCAGAGCAGGCACCCTGCCTGTTTATACTGGGTGAGATCTAGGGACTGCAAATTCTGGAAACATGGACAGAGATGTAGGATCAGTAAATAGACCACCTATATTGGATGGATCTAATTATGACTACTGGAAGCCAAGAATGGTTGAATTCTTAAGATCACTTGACAATAGGTCCTGGAAAGCAGTCAACAATGGATGGGAGCACCCTGTCCAAGACACCAAAGATGGAGCAAAAGTATTGAAACCTAAAGAAGAATGGAGTAAGGAGGAAGAAGATTCAGCACTTGGCAACTCCAAGGCCTTAAATGCTTTATTCAATGGCATTGATAGGAACATCTTTAGACTTGTGCATCACTGTGAGCTGGCCAAAGATGTTTGGGACACTCTCAAAACAACTCATGAAGGAACATCAAAGTTGAAGATGTCAAGAGTTCAACTTCTCACCACCAAGTTTGAAAACTTGAGAATGAAGGAAGATGAGACAATTCATGAATTCTACATGAACATTTTAGAAATAGCCAATACTTCTGGAGCCTTGGGAGAAAAGATGACTAATGAAAAACTTGTAAGAAAGATTCTCAGATCTTTGCCAAAAAGATTTGACGTGAAGGTCACAGCAATAGAAGAAGCTCAAGACATATGCACAATGAAAGTTGAAGAGCTCATTGGTTCCCTTCAAACATTTGAGATGGGAATGAATGACACAATTGTAAAGAAGAACAAAAGCATAGCCTTGGTGTCAAATACTGATAAAGAAGAAGAAAATGACGAATCAGAAACTGAAGAAAATTTATCAGAAAACATTGCTATGCTTGGAAGACAATTCAAAAAGATTCTCAGAAAGATGGAAGACAAGTCCAGACCAAGTGGAAGATACACAAACTCTTCTGAGAACAAAATACCTTATGATGCTAATAGAAGATCAAATTATGATGAAAAGACCAGTCAAGAAAAAGGGATTAAATGCCATGGATGTGAAGGATATGGACACATCAGGAATGAATGTCCTACCTATTTAAAAAGGCAAAAGAAAGGTCTCTCTGTAACCTGGTCTGATGAAGACTCAGGAGGTGATTCAGAAGAAGAATCAGCTAAGCATATCACTGCTCTAGCTGGATTATGTGAATCTGAAAGTGAATCCAGTGATGGGGAGCTTAAGTTTGAAGAGCTTGAGCAATCATACAGAGAACTAGTCAAAAGAAGCACTGAAATATGCATGGAGAGTATAAAGCTAAAGAAGCAGATTGAGGCACTAAAGGATGAAAAAACAAGTGATCTAGAGATCATTGACACCTTGAAAAGTGAAGTAAGTCTTCTCAACTCCAAGTTGGAGCATATGTCCAAATCTGTTAGAATGCTGAACAGTAGCTCAAGCACACTGGATGTTATTCTCAACAACAATAAGCATTCAGGGGATAAAAGTGGACTGGGATTTAACAAAGTTCATAAGGTTGAAGCTAGCACTAGCAAAACTACTTCAAAGTCCATACAGTCAAACAAGATGTCCCAACAGATGCTTCAACATCATGAAAAGAACACAGAGTTAAACATAATGTTCCAACAGATGTCTCAACATCATGAAAAGAACATAATGAAGAAGAAGTATCAAAGATGGAGATGTCATCATTGTGGAAGATTTGGACATATCAAACCTCATTGCTACAAGTTGCATGGATATCCAAATCAGATGTATCAACAACCTCCTAAGCAGAAGATAGAGGTTATCAAGAAAGAGCTGCATAGACATCAACATCAAAGAAATCAGCAACCCCCTATGCAGAAGACAGAGGTCATCAAGAAGGTATGGGTACCAAAAGCTAGTCTTCATGCTAATCAAAGTTACATGCCCAAGAACAAGATCAACAAACAACCTTGGAGCTCTACTGATGGACAATGCACAGGGCAGAGGTATCAAAAGAAATCTCAATACAAATGGTCAAAGAAGGGTGTTGCATATATAGCTCATACATCTCTAAGAGTATCAGCTAAAGAAGACTGGTACTTTGACAGTGGATGTTCAAGACACATGACTGGATTGAAGAATCTGCTAGTAGACTTAAAGTCATACTCATCCAAATATGTAACCTTTGGAGATGGAGCTAAAGGAGAAATCAAGGGAGTTGGGACCTTGGACTGTCCAGATGTACCAAGACTAGATGATGTGCTGCTGGTAAAAGGTTTAACTGCTAACCTGATCAGCATAAGTCAATTATGTGATCAAGGGTACAGTGTAAACTTTACCAAAACTGAATGCATAGTGTCTAACAAAGAACAAAAGGTTGTCATGAGAGGTGCCAGATCTAAAGACAACTGCTACATGTGGGAACCTCAAGACTTCAGTCTCACTTCAACTTGTTCTTTAGCTAAAGAAGAAGAAGTGAAACTATGGCACCAAAGACTAGGTCATCTCCATTTCAGAGGCATAAAGAAAATCATATCTATGTGGTGGTTGATGATTTTTCAAGGTATACATGGATAAATTTCATCAAAGAAAAGTCTGATGTATTTGATGTATTCAAAGACTTATGCCAAAGAATACAAAGGGAAAAAGCCAGCTGTGTGATCAGAATAAGAAGTGACCATGGAAAAGAATTTGAGAACCAAAAATTCTTAGATTTCTGTTCTTCAGAAGGAATCAATCATGAATACTCTTCACCAATCACTCCTCAACAGAATGGGATTGTTGAGAGGAAGAATAGAACTATCCAAGAATCAGCAAGAGCTATGATCCATGCTAAAAAGTTACCTTTGTACTTCTGGGCTGAAGCTATGAACACAGCTTGTTACATCCATAACAGAGTCACTCTAAGGAAAGGAACTTTGTCCACAATCTATGAAGTCTGGAAGGGCAGAAAACCCACAGTTAAGTACTTTCATGTGTTTGGAAGTAATTGTTATATTCTGGCTGATAGGGAGCAAAGAAGAAAAATGGATCCTAAAAGTGATGAAGGAATTTTTCTTGGATACTCTATAAACAGCTGAGCATATAGAGTATTTAACTCTAGAACCAAGGTTATCATGGAGTCCATAAATGTGATAATTGATGATGCTCCTACAGATGTTACAGAAGATGTTGGAACATCTGCTGACAGCAAAACTGAAGCTGAAGAAAAGAGTGATCATTCTGACTTCACTCAAACTGATGCAAGGACAGAACAATCCAGCAAACCTCCCTCCATCAGAATCCAGAAGGATCATCCCAAAGATTTGATAATTGGTGATCCCAACAGAGGTGTAAGCACTAGATCAAGAGAAGTGATTTCAGGTTCCTGTTTTGTTTCAAAAATAGAACCTTAAAACATCAAGGAAGCTCTTACTGATGAATACTGGATTTGTGCTATGCAAGAGGAATTAGGTCAATTCACTAGGAATGAAGTGTGGAATCTTGTTCCTAGACCTGATGAAATAAATGTGATTGGCACTAAATGGGTGTATAAGAACAAATCAAATGAGCAAGGAGTTGTTACAAAGAACAAAGCTAGACTTGTAGCTCAAGGATACACACAAATTGAAGGAGTAGACTTTGATGAAACCTTTGCACCAGTAGCAAGGCTTGAATCAATCAGACTACTTTTAGGAATTGCTTGTATCTTGAAGTTCAAGCTATTTCAAATGGATGTGAAAAGTGCCTTTCTAAATGGATATTTTAATGAAGAAGTATATGTAGAACAACCTAAAGAATTTGTTGATCCAAGCTGTCCAAATCATGTATACAAACTAAAGAAGGCTCTTTATGGTCTGAAGCAAGCTCCAAGAGCATGGTATGAAAGGCTGACTACTTTTCTTATCAAGCAAGGGTACATGAAAGGTGGTATTGACAAAACCTTGTTTGTTAAAGATGAAGAAGGAAATGTCATGATTGCTCAAATATATGTAGATGACATTGTTTTTGGTGGGATGTCAGACAGGATGGTTAAACATTTTTTCAATCAGATGGAATCTGAATTTGAAATGAGCCTAGTAGGAGAATTAACCTACTTTCTTGGACTGCAAATAAAGAAAATGGAGGACTCCATGTTCATTTCCCAAAGCAAGTATGCTAAGAACATAGTCAAGAAATTTGGGATGGACAATGCTACTCATAAGAGAACTCCTGTCCCCACACATTTAAAGCTAACTAAAGATGACAAGGGTGAGAATGTAGACCAAAGCCTATACAGAAGTATGATTGGAAGCTTATTGTATTTAACTGCTAGCAGACCAGATGTAAACACCCCAAATTTGCCCTCACCCTTTCACACCATGGCTTGTGATCTTTTCATATGCATAAGTTCAATCACATCATCTCATATTGCATATTTGCTTCATTGCATTGGTTCTAAGTCATCTGCATCTAGGGTTTGTGATCTGAGCAATCCCTGAGCCATTTGAGCCACTCCAAAGGTCTTCAATCATTTCTAAGGGGTCCATGCATGTTCAAGCATCATATTACATCCTCAAAAGGTCAAATAAGTCAAAAAAATCACAAGAACTGAAAAAGGCATGGAAGCAGAGCCAGGTTTAACTGCACAGATGACCTAGAATTAGGGTTTTGGTTTCAGAGGCCATAACTCCAAATTTTTTGGTCATTCTTGTTTCTATTGGTCTCTATATGGTATAGGGATCATGCATATCAATTTTCATTTAGAAATTCAATGGGGAAGGCATATGATCAAGAGTTGACTTTTTGGGCAAGCCAGTGCAAAATCAGGGCATCTAAGGCCCTCGATGACCCAACCAAAGGGTGTTCTTCATCATTTTGATGATGTATGATCCTTATTTGATCATAGAAGATGTTAAAAGTTCACAAAATTTAAGAATTTCAAGCCATTTGCAAAGTTGACTTTTTGGGAAAATGACTTGTAATGGAAACTTGCCATTTTGGGAAACTTTTTCAACCCTTGCTTTTTGATTCAAAAATGCTTCAAATGGGAAAAATTTGGTCATGAAAGTTGTAGAATGGATCATTCCCTTTTCAAAAAGTACAAGAACTCATTCTAATTCATTTTGGATCAAAAGTTATGGCTTGTCAAAGTTGGGAAAAATCACATAAATTCAAGTTTTGTACCAAAGAGGCATTTTGCAAAATGGTGTGATCAAGCATTCTAAAGACTTCAAATGTGCACAAACTTTTCACAATATGATCATGTGACTTCTAAAAGTCAAAATTGGCCCAAGAATATTGCATTTTGGTGCCTTGAACTTCATGAATTTCCAAAGGGGGCAAACATGTACCAACTTGCAAAAACTTATGAAGCCATGCCTCTACTTGTTACAGCTCATAGAATCTGATCCATATGAACTCCATAATCTCTGATGAACTCAACCATGCCCCTATCACAACCTCACACTTGCCCATACCTCAAGTACACCTAGACTTGACTTTTTGCAAAAACCCCCATACCAATCCCACAGTGACACAACAACTATTCTGACCAACCAAGACTTTACAAACACACCAAAAGCAAGCCATTTCATATGATCTTGGAGCCTGAATACACACACAAGCCAGCATTCTCATTTTCCACCTCTTATGCAACTTCCTTCGAAACTCATCATACAAACATCAAACACAAAAACAAACTTCACAAAACATCTCAGCATGACTCACTGATCACAAACCAACCATTGAAACAACCCAAAACCCCACACAAACCAAATACGATTTCCTCACTTCACTGAACAGAACTCTGCCAATCTCCCAAACCAGCCACTCTCAAAGCATTCTAAGCTCCATTCCATCATCAGGAGGATCAAGGGAGAAGGTTTGTGCAAAGCTTGAGGCCAGGAAGCTCAGAATCAGAGAAGCTCCATCTCAGGTAACATGAAGAACTTTTTTTCCAGAAACTGATTTTTAAGTTCTTGTATGATGCTATGTCTTCCCCTGATCATGAATATGTGTTTAGTTTTTAAAATGGTGAAGAAACCAGCATGTATGGTACCTTTGAATATTTGCCCGTGTTTCATACTTTGCTTCGATTCAGGCTTGTGAGTGAAAATAAATGAGTTTTGGGAGAGGGATTAGGTTTAGATTGAGGAGAAGATCATTTTGGTGGAAGAAATTTCATGATTGGTAACCTGTAGCGAAATCTAGGGTTCATGCTCGCCGGAGAAGACGACCGGAAGTCTTCTCCGGCCACCTGAATTTCATTAACCCTAATATGTTTCATTAATGAGAGTTTGAATGTGGAGCGTAGGATGGGTTGACCAGGGTTGACCCGCGCGCGTTTTGATGGCCAGGATGCATCATTAGAAACCCTAATCCCTGATTATTTAATTTAATTTTGTTTAATTAAGTCATAAAACAAATTAGCCAGGTTTGAATCTGGGCCCTTGGATCTGGCGCGCAGTCAACCAGACCAAGCCCAGATCAAATCCTGGCCTTCCCTTTTAATTACTTTCATTTATTCTCATTTTAAATTCATTTTCTTTTCCTTTTATTTATACATTTTATTTAAAATAGCAAAAAATGTTTAAAAATTATGAAAATTTTTGCCAAGATTTTCATTATTTTTCAGAACACAAAAATATTTTTATATTTATTTTTTGCATTAAAAATTATTTTTAAATCATTTAAAAGTTTTTTTTTAATTAATTAATGAAAATTAATTAATTAAAAATACTTTTAGGTATTTAAAAATCACAAAAAAATTCATATAACATTTAGAAACATTTAGAAACATTGTCCAACTCTCAAACCAAATTTCTTTTTTGATCTTGATGCCTTTTGATAATTTTCTTTGGAATTAATTTCATTATTAGGCAATATTTTGTGACATACTTCAAAAATTCATTTCTGCCTAACCATTGAGAGTTGGATGATGATTCATTTTGCATTGCATCTTGTATAACATGTAGTTTATAGGATAAAATTGGCATGAATTGATCCTGTATTTTCAATTTGTTTGGAATTTTTCTTGACAAGGTACCTTAAAACCCTAGCAATCTTAGGAAATTCATAACTTTCAATAGGTTAAGAGTTGGATCCCCTCCTTTGAGCAGTGAGTTTGTATAGGTCTAGGGTTCCTTTTATTGCATTTTCAAATTTTTATCATGTCATTTGCTTCTGGTTTTGGATTTTTGCTTTGTATGTTGCATATAACCCTAATTTATGCCTTCCTTTGCATCCATCTTCCATTTGCTTGCATACCATGACTTGCCATGACATTTTTTTGCTTTCATTTGATTCATAATGCATCTTAGGACATATTAGAATCATGTTTGATCATTGCATCTTTCATTTGCCATGTTATATGTCTTTTGCATTCCATAACTTTTCATGAACATCCATGGTTCAAAGCATGCTTCTTTTGCATCCATATGTTTGTATGATCATTCTAATGCCTTGCCTCATGTTTGCATCATCTCTTAGCATCATTAAAATCATACTTATGCTTCTGGTTTTAGTTTGCATCATCACATTTCATCTCATTTGCATTACATTTCATTTATTTTACTAACTTTTCAGGTGGTAAGTTGTTTTGAGAAGTGGATTTGCCTTCACTTCTCACAATCTCTTTTCATCTCTCTTATGCATCATTGCTGCATTTTATCTTGTGCTTTGGATTGAGCTTGCTCATTCTTGTTCATCTTACTTTCTTTCTTTAAGCAACTTGTCTTCTTAAGTGAAGCAAGTTGTTGATCCTTTCATCTGCTTCTCTCCTTGGTGGCTCTTTGAAGATTTCTTTCTCTCTTAAGCCTCACAAACCCTAGGAATGACCAAGCATGATAAAAATTAGGGTTTGATTAGTCCCCCACTTAGCTTTTACCTTTGTGTCTCTTTGAGTCTTCTCTTCTCATCTCATAATCAAGGACTAAACCCTAAAGGCTTTAAGGCTTTGTGATTAAGCTTATGCCTGCATCCTTCTATTAGGATGGAGTGTATAACTTTAATCCTAAGTGTTAAACCCTTAATGTGTTTAAATCCTTTAATCAATTCACCTAATAATCATCAAGACATCAAGCTTGTAACTTGGGCCTTGTGTAAACACCCCAAATTTGCCCTCACCCATTCACACCATGGCTTGTGATCTTCTCATATGCATAAGTTTAATCATAGCATCTCATATTGCATTTTTGATTCACTACATTGCTTCTAAGTCATCTGTAACTAGGGTTTGTGATCTGAGCAATCCAAGAGCTCCTTGAGCCACTCCAAAAGTCTTAAATCACTTCAAAGGGGTCCATAAGTATTCAAGCATCATATTTTATCCCCACAAAGTCAAGTAAATCAAAAGAATCACAAGAACTGAGAATGGCATGGAAGCAGGGCCAGGTTTGACTGCACAGATGACCTAGAATTAGGGTTTTGGTTTCAAAGGCCATAACTCCAAATTTTTTGGTCATTCTTGTTTCTATTGGCCTCTATATGGTATAGGGATCATGCATATCAATTTTCATGAAGAAATTCCATGGGGAAGGCATCTAATCAAGAGTTGACTTTCTGAGCAAGTCAGTGCAAAATCAGGGCATCTAGGACCCCCAATGATCCAACCAAAGGGTGTTCATCATCATTTTGATTATGTATGATCTTTATTTGATCATAGAAGATGTTATAAGTTCACAAAATTGTAGAATTTCAAGTCATTTGCAAAGTTGCCTTTTTGGGAAAGTGACTTATAATGAAAACTTGCTATTTTGGGAAAGTTTTTCAACCTCCTCTTATTGATTCAAAAATGCTTCAAATGAGAAAACTTTGGTCATGAAAGTTGTAGATTGGATCATTCCCTTTTCAAAAAGTACAAGAACTTGACCTAATTCATTTTGGATCAAAAGTTATGGCCTTGCAAAGTTGGATAAAATCATTGAAATTTCACTTTGGCACAAGATGGAAAAATTGCAAAACCTCCTGCCAAGGCCAAAGATGACTTCAAAGTGACTTCTAATCTTCATACAAACACAATGCAATGCCTAAAACTCAGATTGGCCCAAGAAATTTCTCATTTTCATGCCTTGATATCCAAGTATCATAAACCATTTTTCATGAAAATCACAAAGAGGGAAATCTTGCAAGAAGGGTTCTTTTGGTTTTGTTTGGCCTCTAACCATCATCAAAGTGTCATGACAACATTATGTGATGCATTTTGCTGCATATTTCTTAAGAGATGTCACATGTTCATGGCCAAAAGTCACAAAATGTCACAAGTTGCAAAGTTGCAAAACATGTGAGATCTCACCCTTCATCCATTACAGCTCACCTCAACTGATCCAAGAGCCATCCTTGAACTCAACTGAGGCAATCCAAGCCAGAAAATCAGCTCTGCCACAACCCATGCCTCAAGTACACCTAACCATGACTTTTTTCATTTTCTCCCATGCTTTTGGAATAGTGACCAGCAGCCTCTACTAACCTGCTCCACAGCCTACTCATACTTTATGGGAGTGATATAGCAGCTCATTCAGCATAGAAACAACACACAATCCTACTTGCACAAAATCTGTCCCAAACTTCTTCTCTGAATTTTTCTTCACACAACCAAGAAACTTCACTTTTTCTTTCACCAACAAGTCACAAATCACCCTTAGAACAAAAACCACCTCCTGAAACAGCTTGAAACATCATACACCAAGACCTCCATTTCTTCTACACCAGAGCAAAACAGCCATAACCAGCCATTCTCAAAGCTCTTCAAGTTTCATTTCATCATCAAGGTGTTCAAAGGAGAGGGATTGCACCAAGTTTGAGGCCAAAAAGCTCCAAAGTTCAAAGCTCCGGTTCAGGTATCATCAAGAACACCTTTTTTTAGAAATACAATCCCTTGTTATAGGATGATAGAGTTTGTTTCACTGATCATGTCAAGCTTTGAAAAGTTAGGGATCAAAGGTACCCTAAACCTATAGGATTATAGGTTTAGGGTACCTTTGATCCCATTTTCAATTTTTTATCTCATGTTTTGCTTCTGATTTTGAATTTTGCATCTCATGTTGTACATAAACCCTAATTTGCATCTTCATTTGCATTCATCTTGCATAAGCTTGCATACATGAACTTGCCATAGCATTTTGTGCACCCATTTGATTCATTAGACATTTTAAGACATATTAGAAGCATGTTTGATCATTGCATCTTTCATTTGCAATTTTTGTATGTCATTTGCATTTCATAACTTTTCATGTATGTTCATAGTTCTAAGCATGCTTCTCTTGCACCCATATGTCTATATGATCATCCCCATGCCTTGTTTCATGTTTGCATCATCTCATAGCATCATTATCATCACACTCATGCTTCTGGTTTTGGTTTGCATCATGCCATTCCATCTCATTTTTGCATTGCATTGCATTCCTTTCACTAACTTTTCAGGTGGTAAGTTGCTTTGAGAAGTGAATTTGCCTTCACTTCTCACAATCTCTTTTGATCTCTCTTATGCATCATTGCTGCATTTTGTATGTGTATTCGATTGAGCTTGCTCATTCTTGCCCATATTACTTTCTTTCTTCAAGCAACTTGTCTTCTTAAGTGAAGCAAGTTGTTTTGCTTCTCTTTGCTCCTTTCATCTGCTTCCTGGTGGTTTCTCTGAAGATCTTTCTTGTAAACCTCACAAACCCTAGGAACAACCAAGCATGACAATAATTAGGGTTTTGATTAGTCCCCCATTTGGATTTTACCTTTGTGTCATCATTGAGTCTTCTCTTCTCATCTCATAATCAGGGACTAAACCCTAAAGGCTTTAAGGCTTTGTGATTAAGCTTATGCCTGCATCCTTCTATTAGGATGGAGTGTATAACTTTAATCCTAAGTGTTAAACCCTTAATGTGTTTAAATCCTTTAATCAATCCAC
This sequence comes from Lathyrus aphaca, assembly GCA_963966055.1. Classification (NCBI taxonomy): domain Eukaryota; kingdom Viridiplantae; phylum Streptophyta; class Magnoliopsida; order Fabales; family Fabaceae; genus Lathyrus; species Lathyrus aphaca. The sequence continues at coordinate 374,994,687 of OZ014523.1, forward strand.
TTAATCATCATTAAGACATCAAGCTTGTAACTTGGGCCTTGCATTAGGGTTCTAATTCTTCCTTAATTGGTTAAGAAGGACTAACCCTAGTGTTAATGGACAAGTCCCCCTCAAGTTGTCTTACAAACCCTAAAAATCACTTCATCATCTTATCATTAACTAAAATCCACTTAATAAAGACCTTGTTTTGTCATGAGGTTAATCCCTGATCATAGATTAAGTTGAGGAGTTTTCCTCAGCTTAAACATTCTCATCTATTATCCTTCTATTAGGATGGTGTAATGAGTCTGTTTAATCTTTGATTATGGCTTAATCTCATTACTCAACACTAAACAAAAACAACAAAAACATCTAAATAATCACAAGTAGGTTAATGATCTTAATCCTACATCAGGGTAATTAAGTGTGAGATGTTGACTTCACACTTAAGGTATTCTCATTACCCCTAATCAGAGGGAAGATGTGATGAGTTTACTAACCCATTGGTTTAGGCTTAAGCTCATTAATCTATGACAAACTTTCAAAAGCAATAAAAGACTGAAAAAAAAAAACAGACAATAATCGTCTCCTCCGGGATTCTTTTCTCACCTCATTCACTCATAAACGAGAACTTGCTTCTTTCGTCTAATGCAAGACAGTTTGCACCTGAGCCAGACAGGTCATACACTTGAGCATGGACAAGCAAGCAGTTCATCAGTCAATTTATCTTTCAGTCTCTTTGGGTCGAACTACGGCGTTCTGACTTCCTCATTGCACGAGAGGATACGTAGGCATAACTTAACAGTTATCGAACAAAAGTCTCTGTATATTCCCCATCTTTCAGCATTATTCTTTTAGCCTCATATTCTTGAGCATTTCACTTCTGTTCTTACACTGACACTTCACTTATATACACTATACTTCTTTTACACTGACAATTTCACTCTTTCCAGCTTTGACACACAGATAGCACAAACACTACCCCTTTAAAACACAAATCTTTTAAGCATGGATCCCGTCGAGTACGACGGACAATCTGGGTGCTAATACCTTCCCAGGTTGTAACCAACCCCCTTTCTCAGTCTCTCTGGTTCGCAACCGTCTTATCATATCTTTCTTAGGTTTATGCAGCATTACCTTTCCTTCGGGATAAAAATGCCTAGTTGGCGACTCTTTTCATTTCATCCTTTCGCCGACCATTCGCGTCTGTACCTTATTTGAGTTAGCCTCATTTATCGGGAGCGACAACTTGGCGACTCTGCTGGGGACCCTTATACTGCAACCAGGGCTTCTGGTTCTTTTTGTGGGTTCCTCCTAGCACTTGTTTGATTTGTGTTTACTGGGGTGTTATGTGCTATTTATGTTTGTATATTTGCTTTTTTTACTGCTTTATGTACAGTTATTTACTGCTTTCTTTACAGCTTTATATATCATACTGTCATATTGTCATCTGGCTGGATCTGGTTTTGTTTTGGTGGGTGGGGTTCTATTGAGAGTTTAAGGTCTTATACCTGGGACCTGTGACACCTAGGCTAGAGTGGTTCATGTTCTTTCCCATTCCATTTCGGTCTGGTGCGGGAATATGAAACACGGTTCAGATATGGGTTTCTTCTTGAGAACTCTGTGCTACAGATCTCCTGTAGTGCTAGGGCTATCTAGGAAGCCTGCTAAGTCTGGATGACCTTTATTATGACCTTCAGAAACTGAGGTGAATTAGAGGAGGATCTTTTATGGTTATTGTAAACACTGTACCTCCGGGTTAGAAGTGTTTACACTTCGCATAACTGATCCAAGTCTGAGGATCCTTGTTTTAGAACACTACATGTGAGGGGGTTGGGCTGTTTACAGGTTTTCAGGTACCATTGGCCACATCATACCCTGCTACTTGTTTTGATTAAGAGTACCTCACTTTGGACAGTTCTTGTGATTTAACCCTGGATATATCAAGACAGATAATCAGACCCAACCCTTGATCACAAACCCTTGCATATCATTCTGCATACATCATTTTGCATCATTTTAACATTTGTCTATCTGTTCTACAGGGTATCCACATCTTCTTTGGTTTGGTTTTGACCGTTCTTCTTTTCAACATCTGCACCTCTTCCAAGGGGTATGGAAGGTCAAAACCAAGAACCAAATCGGATACCCTCGAAGAACAAATAGACATACTGCATTGCATGCTAACCTCATCTCTTTTGTTTTACAGGAGTTTTATTGTTTGTTTCTCACCTCGTTGTGTACCTTAGGAAACATTGATCGTAGAAGGGTCTTTCCCGTCAATCACATCCACAAACATCCGACCCGTAACAACCTTCCGAGCTTACAGATGGATCAGCTTCTAGAAATCACTTCAACAGTTCCCACTCCTACAACTTCAACAAACATCTCTCCTACAACATCAGCAAACATCATTCCAGTGGAGATTTCTACAACAATAGCAACCATCAAGGAGGACATCTTTGTCAGCCACCTGGCTACACATAAGTACATTGAGATGGATGAAGATATCCATGAGACAATGAGTCAGGGTTTCGAAGCTCTCAATGTTAATGAAGTAACAGTTGAAGTGTCTAGAACCTCAATAGCCTCATACAAACAAGCTCGGAAGGTTGTTGAAGACAGGAATTCCCAAGGCTGGGGCAAGCTGCTGCAAGTTCAAATGAAAAAGGACAAATTCAGTTTAGGTTACAAACCATCCCGACAAGTGCAAGAGGAGGCTGCTGAAGCTCCCAAGTTCATCAGTGGGGGAATGCTAGCCCCAAATGCTATCAATAATGTGGGAGACGAGGCTGAAAGTGACTTCAACCTGGAGAGCTGGATACGTCCAAGGATCCCGGGGAGCCAAGTCCTTAACTGGTCTTCCCAGGAAATTATAAGGGTTACTCCTGCAGAGTAATTATTATTTCCTGTATTTTTAAGCATGCATCAAATCTTGCATCTTGCCCAAGATGTCAAGACTCATTTTATAATCGGGCCATCTTGTAATTTTGTGCAAATGGATTAATCAATGAATATCAGACATCTTTTGCAAATGAGTCTTTTTCTTTTCCGCTCACTGTTTTTCATTTTTTCCTTTTTGTACAAAAATAAAATGGCAATGTTTTCAAAATAATAACTTCAATTCACTTTTTCTAAACAAGATTAAAATCAATCACTAAAATGAACAATCTAAACCCTTGCAGAGAGTGCCTTTCAGACTGCACCGACAACAGCACAACTATGACTTCGTATGACTTTGACAATCCAATCAATCAAGCTGATGAAGGGGTTGAAGAAGATTATGAGCTTCCTGAAGAGCTAGCCAGGTTGTTAAGGCAAGAGGAGAAGGTTATCACTCCTCACTAGGAGGAGGTTGAAACGGTTAATCTTGGTACGGAAGAAGACGTGAAAGAAGTTAAGATCGGGGCCTGCCTACAAGACTCAGTGAAAGGACAACTGATTGATATGCTTCGGGAGTATGTGGATGTCTTTGCTTGGTCTTATCAGGATATGCCAGGGTTGGACACCGATATTGTCATGCACAAGTTGCCTTTAAAAGAAGACTGTCCGTCAGTAAAGCAGAAGCTGCGCCGTACTCGCCCGGATATGGCAATGAAGATGAAGGAAGAGGTGCAAAAGCAGTGGGACGCCGGGTTCCTTGCTGTAACTAGTTATCCACCGTGGGTCGCTAATATTGTACCTGTGCCTAAGAAAGACGGCAAAGTGAGAATGTGTGTTGATTACCGGGATCTGAATAGAGCCAGCCCAAAAGATGATTTCCCTTTACCTCACATTAATGTATTGGTGGATGTTACGGCTCAGTTCTCGGTATTATCCTTCATTGACGGATTTTCAGGATACAATCAGATCAAAATGTCACCTGAAGACATGGAGAAGACAACTTTCATCACACCCTGGGGCATGTTCTGTTACAAGGTGATGCCATTCGGACTGAAGAATGCAGGTGCAACATATCAACGGGCTATGGTGACATTATTCCACGATATGATCCATAAAGAAATCGAGTGTTATGTGGATGACATGATTGCCAAGTCCCTCATAGAAGAAGACCACCTGGTGAATTTGTTGAAATTATTCAAGCGTCTGAGGAAGTACCAACTGAAGTTAAACCCCAACAAGTGCACATTCAGGGTGCGATCTGGTAAGCTGCTGGGTTTTCTTGTAAGCGAGAAAGGGATTGAGGTTGACCCTGATAAAGTTAAAGCCATTCAAGAAATGCCTGCACCGAAGTTAGAAAAAGAAGTTCGAGGGTTCTTAGGTAGATTGAACTACATTTCAAGGTTCATATCTCACCTTACTGCAACCTGTGAACCCTTGTTCAAGCTGTTAAGAAAAGAACAGACGGTCAGGTGGAATGAAGACTGCCAGAGGGCTTTTGACAAGATCAAAGAATACCTGCAAGAACCACCAATCCTTATGCCTCCAGTTGAAGGAAGACCTCTGATAATGTACTTGACAGTATTAGAAGAGTCGATGGGGTGTGTGCTAGGCCAGCATGACGAGTCTGGTCGAAAAGAGTATGCAATATACTACCTAAGCAAAAAGTTTACCGACTGTGAACAATGTTATTCACTGCTCGAGAAAACTTGTTGTGCTTTAGCGTGGGCTGCTCGCCGACTGAGACATTATATGTTGACCCACACCACTTTGCTGATATCCAAAATGGACCCAGTTAAGTACATTTTCGAGAAGCCAGCTCTTACCGGACGGGTTGTAAGATAGCAAATGATCCTCACAGAGTATGACATCCAGTACACATCTCAGAAAGCCATCAAGGGCAGTGTATTGTCTGATTATCTTGCTGAGCAACCCATTGATGATTACCAGCCTATGAGATTTGACTTCCCTGATGAAGACATCATGTTCATAAAAGCAAAAGATCATGAAGAGCCTATTCACACTGAAGGGCCTGACCCAGAAGAAGAATGGACAATGATGTTTGATGGGGCTGTTAATATGAATGGTCGTGGTGTTGGTGCAGTACTCATTACACCCAAGGGAGTTCACATGCCTTTCTCGGCAAAACTCACCTTCAACTGCACTAACAACGAAGCTGAATACGAAGCTTGTATTATGGGTCTTGAGGAAGCCATTGACCTCAGGATCAAGACTTTGACTATATTCGGAGATTCAGCTCTGGTAGTTAATCAAACCAACGGCAAATGGTACACCCACCAGGATCATCTGATACCTTATAGGGATTATACAAGGAGGTTATTTACTTTCTTTACAACGGTCAAGCTTGAGTATATCCCTCGAGATGAAAATCAATTCGCAGATGCTTTGGCTACCATTTCATCCATGACCAAAGTTCAAGCTGCCAACTTTGTACCTCGGATTTCAGTTTCTAGACTCGACAGACCAGCATATATATTTGTAGCAGATGTTGTCAAAGATGATAAGCCTTGGTTCCATGACATTAAGTGCTTCTTGGAGGATCAAACATACCCACCTGGGGCATCTTCCAATGATAATAAGACATTAAGAAGGCTAGCTGGTAGTTTCTTCCTGAATACTGACGGTTCCCTATACAAGAGAAACTTTGATATGGTACTGCTCAGATGCGTTGATAGAACAGAAGCAGACTTGTTGATGCACGAGGTGCACGAAGGATCCTTTGGTACCCATGCTGGAGGGCATGTAATGGCTAAAAAGTTGCTGAGATCGGGCTATTACTGGATCACAATGGATGCAGACTGTTGTGCCTTCGCCAGAAAATGCCATAAATGCCAGATTTATGCGGATAAGGTGCATATGCCTCCCAATCCTTTGAACGTGATGTCTTCACCCTGGCCCTTTGCCATGTGAGGCATTGATATGATTGGCAAGATTGAACCGACTGCTTCAAACGGCCACAAATTCATCTTGGTGGCCATTGACTATTTTACCAAGTGGGTTGAAGCAGCTTCCTATGCAAATGTTACCAGGCAAGTGGTACCCCGATTTCTGAAGAGAGATATCATCTGTCGGTATGAAGTTCCCGAGCGAATCATTACTGATAATGGTTCCAACTTAAACAATAAAATGATGGCAGAGCTATGCCGGGACTTCAAGATCCAACACCACAATTCTTCCCCTTACAGGCCAAAGATGAATGGCGCTGTTGAGGCAGCTAACAAGAATATCAAGAAGATTGTGCAGAAGATGGTAGTTACGTACAAAGATTGGCATGAAATGCTACCGTTTTCCTTGCATGGGTACCGCACGTCAATCATAACATCCACTGGGGCAACACTGTATCAACTTGTGTATAGGCAGTCCTACCTGTTGAAGTTGAATTACCGTCTCTACGGGTATTGATGGATGTTAAGCTGAACGAAGCAGAATGGGTCCGATCCCGATACGAACAACTGAGTCTAATTGAAGAGAAAAGATTGGCTGCAATCTGTCATGGGCAGCTATATTAGAAAAGAATGAAGAAAGCCTTCGATCAGAAAGTCAGACTCCGAGAGTACCAAGTAGGAGATCTTGTGCTGAAAAGACTCCTCCCTCCTCATACAGACCATAGGGGCAAGTGGACTCCGAACTATGAAGGACCATTCGTAGTAAAGAAAGTTTTCTCTAGTGGAGCACTCATGCTCAGTACTATGGATGGTGAAGACTTCCCGTCCCCTGTGAATTCAGATGCAGTTAAAAAATACTTTGCATAAAATGACCCGCTGGACATAAAAACAGAATGTAAGTCCAGGCAAAAATAGGGCATCCCGGCGAGTCAAAAACAGAATAAAAGACTCGGGCAAAAATAAGGGAAAATAAACACACAAAAATGTACACCTGCTGAGTTGAAAAGCCGCATTGGACAACTCAGGCAAAAATGGGTATCCCGATGGATTAAAATCCCGAAAGGGCGATCCATGCAAAATAAGGGAATAAGCGAACAACTGCATGCTGAATTCATCTGTATCACCTACAACTTGGTAAACCTCGAAAGGATCAAGCTTCTCTCAGAATCAGCCTTCTTCAGAAAGCGAGACGAGAAGAACGTCAAATGTCATGCGAGTCATAGCAGAAGGGAAGCTCTTTGAAGCAGCGTCAACATTGCCAACATTTTGTTTCTCAATTTATAAGCAATCTCCTCATTTCAGGGATTTGCTTCTTTGACTGTATCTTGCCAATTCAGGGCATACGAATTAATAAAATCAGATTTTCAGTCATGTCTCGTCTCGTACATTTTATTTTCATTTGCAAAAGGTCCGATGTCTATAAAGTACTGTTTGCATGAATACGGATGCTCTTTCTCCTAAAAGAATACGTGCTTGCAGGAAATATACTTACTCCCAGTGTGTGTCTAACCTCCTATGATGGAATCCGGTAAGGGATACCTCGGGATTACTTGTGCGTTTCTCTATCTTTTCAGGATTGTAGGCATTCGAAGCACAACATGGGGCATGAAAGCTTCACCCCAGCAAGCTGACAAATCAACACTCACTCAAAGTGTTTTCTCCCCAGCTGAGTTGCCACTTGTTGCTTCGCCCAGCCGAGGTGCCAATCATTCTTCCTCCTCAGCCAAGTACAAAAGCCAGGGAACCATCTCCCCACAGAGCCTCAGCCTCTATCCAGAAGAGCAGCACACGAAAGAATCACAACAGAGTGACAAAGGCTTCTACAAACCCCAGTTGGGTCCCTCATTACCAAGAATGGATCTATCAGTGACCTATTCCTCCGAACAGATACATATCAATGGTCTCGTCCCCAGCTGGGATGTCCACTTCAAACAGATCAGCCAGAGATCTTCGCAGCAACGGGACCTGAATCCCGGGTCGTTATCTTTTGCATAAACATAGCATTCACATCATATTCACCCCAAAAAAAAAAGCGTAGCATTCCGTCCAACACGGAGCATTACGGCAAAAATCAAACATATTGCATAATCATAAGCCATGTTCTGAATCAAGCACTTGTGAATACTGACAATCCATCAACAACATACAGAAAACTCCCCGGATTCCCCGGCAGAGAGCTAAGGCATTTCCACTTACAAATACAGATACTTCTTGACACCCGTCCGTGTCATACCCCCAGCAGAAAGCCAAAGCGTCCCCTTTGCACTCACATATACATATATACACGACTCCTTGACACCCGTCCGTGTCATTTTCCCCAGCATAGTTACCTGAACACTTTGTATATCAGATACTTGTTTATACTATACTTTTCTCCTTTTGACACTCGTCCGTGTCACGCTCCCCAGCCAGTTAAACACTCATCCTCACATCACTCATACTTGTTTCACTCATACAGATACTCGTCCGTATCTTGTATACACCATTTATATCCCGTCAGAATCGACACTCGTTCGTGTTCTTTGTTAACCAGTTGGTACCCGTCCGTATCATCATCTCTGAACATGCGTCAAGCGTTTGTTTCTACCCGATACTCGTCCGTATCGTAGTCTTAAGGATGCTCGTCCGCGTCTTTAATCTATACACCGTGTCAAACACTCATGTCTTCTTGAATTTAGACACTCGTCTGTGTTTACTATTCCCCAGAAGAGTCCCCTCAGAATCAACACTCGTCCGTGTTCCTTGTTAACCAATTGATACTCGTCCGTATCATCATCTCTGAACACGTGTCAGTATTTGTTTCTACCCGATACTCGTCCGTATCGTAGTCTTAGGGATGCTCGTCCGCATCTTTAATCTATACACAACTTCAAAACACTTATACCTTTTATTTCTGGGATGTAAACACTCGTCCGTGTTTACTATTCTCCAGTAGGTCGCCAGCAAAGCAACCTTTTTTTTCAATCTGACATTCGTCCTATGTCATGATACCTTCCGGCAGCCGTACCCTGCCAGGTGATCGTCCTTCACCTTTGGATGACCGTCCCTCATCCCTTCCCCAGCGGAGTCTCTATTTCATTAGAACCCCTTTTTATCCGGCATTCGTCCTATGTCGTGATATTTAGCAGCCGTCCCCTGCTAGGTGATCGTCCTTCACCTTTTGATGATCGTCCTTCATCATTTTATCCGATGGCCGTCCCTATCGTTGATCTTTTTATCTGACATTCGTCCTATGTCACGATAAACCTTGAGAGCAGTCGTCCCCTGCTAGGTGATCGTCCTTCACCTCTTGATGATTGTCCTTCATCATGCTCGTCCGATGGCCGTCCCCATCGTTGACCTTTTGTTCGGCATTCGTCCTATGTCGCGATATTTTCGGCAGCTGTACCCTGCCAGGTGATCGTCTTTTGCCTTAGATGACCGTCCCTCATCTTAACCCTTTCAGAGCAGCCGTCCCCTGCTAGGTGATCGTCCTTCACCCTTGATGACCGTCCCTCATCATTATTTCATTTATTCTTTAACCCGATGGCCGTCCCCGTCGTGGTCCCTTTTCCTTCACCCATGATGACCGTCCCTCATCATTATTTCATTTATTCTTTAACCCGATGGCCGTCCCCGTCGTGGTCCCTTTTCCTTTTCCTGATGATCGTCCTTCATCAATTTAACACGGTGGTCGTCCCCATCGTTGTTTGCATTACTTTATGAACCTGATGACCGTACCTCATCATTTATTTTTACCTACAATCCCCAGAGAATCTTATAGCTTCATCTTGATGGCCGTCCCCATCATAATCCCTTATATCCCCAGCATGTCGGCCGTCCCCGTCATTGCTTTATTTCCCGCATTTTTTCCAGCATGTCGGTCGTCCCCGTCATTGCCCTTTCCCCAGCAGTCGTCCTCTGCTTGACGGTTGTACTCCGTCTCCCGCACTTTATAATATACTTTATTTTCTTTTACAATCTATATCCCTTTTCTTCTTCATTCTGTGAGTGCAAATTTTGGACTGTCTTTGGTATTCAACCACAAGTTATCTTGTTTTCCTGTTAAGCCGTTGCTTACATCCTACACAGCTAACTCATGTTTGAATAAGGGCAGCTGCAAACACCCCAAATTTGCCCTCACCCATTCACACTATGGCTTGTGATCTTCTCATATGCATAAGTTTAATCATAGCATCTCATATTGCATTTTTGATTCACTGCATTGCTTCTAAGTCATCTGCACCTAGGGTTTGTGATCTGAGCAATCCAAGAGCTCCTTGAGCCACTCCAAAATTATTAAATCACTTCAAAGGGGTCCATAAGTATTCAAGCATCATATTTTATCCCCACAAAGTCATGGAAATCAAAAGAATCACAAGAACTGAGAATGGCATGGAAGCAGGGCCAGGTTTGACTGCACAGATGACCTAGAATTAGGGTTTTGGTTTCAAAGGCCATAACTCCAAATTTTTTTGTCATTATTGTTTCTATTGGCCTCTATATGGTATAAGGATCATGCATATCAATTTTCATGAAGAAATTCCATGGGGAAGGCATCTAATCAAGAGTTGACTTTCTGAGCAAGTCAGTGCAAAATCAGGGCATCTAGGACCCCCAATGACCCAACCAAAGGGTGTTAATCATCATTTTGATTATGTATGATCTTTATTTGATCATAGAAGATGTTATAAGTTCACAAAATTGTAGAATTTCAAGTCATTTGCAAAGTTGCCTTTTTGGGAAAGTGACTTATAATGAAAACTTGCTATTTTGGGAAAGTTTTTCAACCTCCTCTTATTGATTCAAAAATGCTTCAAATGAGAAAACTTTGGTCATGAAAGTTGTAGATTGGATCATTCCCTTTTCAAAAAGTACAAGAACTTGACCTAATTCATTTTGGATCAAAAGTTATGGCCTTGCAAAGTTGGATAAAATCATTGAAATTTCACTTTGGCACAAGATGGAAAAATTGCAAAACCTCATGCCAAGGCCAAAGATGACTTCAAAGTGACTTCTAATCTTCATACAAACACAATGCAATGCCTAAAACTCATATTGGCCCAAGAAATTTCTCATTTTCATGCCTTGATATCCAAGTATCATAAACCATTTTTCATGAAAATCACAAAGAGGGAAATCTTGCAAGAAGGGTTCTTTTGGTTTTGTTTGGTCTCTAACCATTATCAAAGTGTCATGACAACATTATGTGATGCATTTTTCTGCATATTTCTTAAGAGAAGTCACATGTTCATGGCCAAAAGTCACAAAATGTCACAAGTTGCAAAGTTGCAAAACATGTGAGATCTCACCCTTCATCCATTACAGCTCACCTCAACTGATCCAAGAGCCATCCTTGAACTCAGCTGAGGCAATCCAAGCCAGAAAATCAGCTCTGCCACAGCCCATGCCTCAAGTACACCTAACCATGACTTTTTGCATTTTCTCCCATGCTTTTGGAATAGTGACCAGCAGCCTCTACTAACCTGCTCCACAGCCTACTCATACTTTATGGGAGTGATATAGCAGCTCATTCAACATAGAAACAACACACAATCCTACTTGCACAAAATCTGTACCAAACTTCTTCTCTGAATTTTTCTTCACACAGCCAAGAAACTTCACTTTTTCTTTCACCAACAAGTCACAAATCACCCTTAGAACAAAAACCACCTCCTGAAACAGCTTGAAACATCATACACCAAGACCTCCATTTCTGCTACACCAGAGCAAAACAGCCATAACCATCCATTCTCAAAGCTCTTCAAGTTTCATTTCATCATCAAGGTGTTCAAAGGAGAGGGATTGCACCAAGTTTGAGGCCAGAAAGCTCCAAAGTTCAAAGCTCCGGTTCAGGTATCATCAAGAACACCCTTTTTTAGAAATGCAATCCCTTGTTATAGGATGATAGAGTTTGTTTCACTGATCATGTCAAGCTTTGAAAAGTTAGGGATCAAAGGTACCCTAAACCTATAGGATTATAGGTTTAGGGTACCTTTGATCCCATTTTCAATTTTTTATCTCATGTTTTGCTTCTGATTTTGAATTTTGCATCTCATGTTGTACATAAACCCTAATTTGCATCTTCATTTGCATTCATCTTGCATAAGCTTGCATACATGAACTTGCCATAGAATTTTGTGCACCCATTTGATTCATTAGACATTTTAAGACATATTAGAAGCATGTTTGATCATTGCATCTTTCATTTGCAATTTTTGTATGTCATTTGCATTTCATAACTTTTCATGTATGTTCATAGTTCTAAGCATGCTTCTCTTGCACCCATATGTCTATATGATCATCCCCATGCCTTGTTTCATGTTTGCATCATCTCATAGCATCATTATCATCACACTCATGCTTATGGTTTTGGTTTGCATCATGCCATTCCATCTCATTTTTGCATTGCATTACATTCCTTTCACTAACTTTTCAGGTGGTAAGTTGCTTTGAGAAGTGAATTTGCCTTCACTTCTCACAATCTCTTTTGATCTCTCTTATGCATCATTGCTGCATTTTGTATGTGTATTCGATTGAGCTTGCTCATTCTTGTCCATCTTACTTTCTTTCTTCAAGCAACTTGTCTTCTTAAGTGAAGCAAGTTGTTTTGCTTCTCTTTGCTCCTTTCATCTGCTTCCTGGTGGTTTCTCTGAAGATCTTTCTTGTAAACCTCACAAACCCTAGGAACAACCAAGCATGACAATAATTAGGGTTTTGATTAGTCCCCCATTTGGATTTTACCTTTGTGTCATCATTGAGTCTTCTCTTCTCATCTCATAATCAGGGACTAAACCCTAAAGGCTTTAAGGCTTTGTGATTAAGCTTATGCCTGCATCCTTCTATTAGGATGGAGTGTATAACTTTAATCCTAAGTGTTAAACCCTTAATGTGTTTAAATCTTTTAATCAATCCACTTAATCATCATTAAGACATCAAGCTTGTAACTTGGGCCTTGCATTAGGGTTCTAATTCTTCCTTAATTGGTTAAGAAGGACTAACCCTAGTGTTAATGGACAAGTCCCCCTCAAGTTGTCTTACAAACCCTAAAAATCACTTCATCATCTTATCATTAACTAAAATCCACTTAATAAAGACCTTGTTTTGTCATGAGGTTAATCCCTGATCATAGATTAAGTTGAGGAGTTTTCCTCAGCTTAAACATTCTCATCTATTATCCTTCTATTAGGATGGTGTAATGAGTCTGTTTAATCTTTGATTATGGCTTAATCTCATTACTCAACACTAAACAAAAACAACACAAACATCTAAATAATCACAAGTAGGTTAATGATCTTAATCCTACATCAGGGTAATTAAGTGTGAGATGCTGACTTCACACTTAAGGTATTCTCATTACCCCTAATCAGAGGGAAGATGTGATGAGTTTACTAACCCATTGGTTTAGGCTTAAGCTCATTAATCTATGACAAACTTTCAAAAGCAATAAAAGACTGAAAACACAAAAACAGGCAATAATCGTCTCCTCCGGGATTCTTTTCTCACCTCATTCACTCATAAACGAGAACTTGCTTCTTCCGTCTAATGCAAGACAGTTTGCACCTGAGCCAGACATGTCATACACTTGAGCATGGACAAGAAAGCAGTTCATCAGTCAATTTATCTTTCAGTCTCTTTGGGTCGAACTACGGCGTTCTGACTTCCTCATTGCACGAGAGGATACGTAGGCATAACTTAACAGTTATCGAACAAAAGTCTCTATATATTCCCCATCTTTCCGCATTATTCTTTTAGCCTCATATTCTTGAGCATTTCATTTATGTTCTTACACTGACACTTCACTTATATACACTATACTTCTTTTACACTGACACTTGCACTCTTTCCAGCTTTGACACACAGATAGCACAGACACTACCCCTTTAAAACACAAATCTTTAAAGCGTGGATCCCGTCGAGTACGACGGACAATCTGGGTGCTAATACCTTCCCAGGTTGTAACCAACCCCCTTTCTCAGTCTCTCTGGTTCGCAACCGTCTTATCCATATCATTCTTAGGTTTATGCAGCATTACCTTTCCTTCGGGATAAAAATTCCTAGCTGGCGACTCTTTTCATTTCATCCTTTCGCCGACCGTTCGCGTCTGTACCTTATTTGAGTTAGCCTCATTTATCGGGAGCGACACCTTGCATTAGGGTTCTAATTCTTCCTTAATTGGTTAAGAAGGACTAACCCTAGTGTTAATGGACAAGTCCCCCTCAAGTTGTCTTACAAACCATAAAATTCACTTCTTCATCTTATCATTAACTAAAATCCATTTAATAAATGCTTTGTTTTTTCATGGGGTTAGTCCCTAATCATGGATTAAGTTGAGGAGTCTTCCTCAGCTTAAACATTCTCATCTATTATCCTTCTATTAGGATGGTGTAATGAGTCTGTTTAATCCCTGATTATGGCTTAATCTCATTACTCAACACTAAACAAAAACAACAAAAACATTTAATTAATCACAAGTAGGTTAATGATCTTAATCCTACACCATGGTGATTAAGTGTGAGATGCTAACTTCACACTTAAGGTATCCTCATTACCCCTAATCAGAGGGAGGATGTGATGAGTTTACTAACCCATTGGTTTAGGCTTAAGCTCATTAACTTATGACAAACTTTCAAAAGCAATTAAAGACTGAAAACTCAAAAACAAACAATAATTGTCTCCTCCGGGATTCTTTTCTCATCTCATTCACTCACAAACGAGAACTTGCTTCTTCCGTCTAATGCAAGACAGTTTGCACCTGAGCCAGACATGTCATACACTTGAGCATTGACAAGCAAGCAGTTCACGAGTCAATTCATCTTTCAGTCTCTTTGGGTCGAACTACGGTGTTCTGACTTCCTCATTGCACGAGAGGATACGTAGGCATAACTTAACGATTATCGAACAAAAGTCTCTATATATCCCCCCTCTTCCAGCATTATTCTTTAAGCCTCATAGTCTTGAGCTTCATACTCTTGTTCTTGCACTGACACTTCTTTCATACACTACACTTCTTTTACACTGACACTGCCATTCTTTCCAGCTTTGATACACAAATTGCACTGGCACTACCCCTTTAAAACACAAATATTTTAAGCGTGGATCCCGTCAAGTACGACGGACAATCTGGGTGCTAATACCTTCCCAGGTTGTAACCAACCCCCTTTCTCAGTCTCTCTGGTTCGCAACCGTCTTATCCATATCTTTTCTTAGGTTTATGCAGCATTACCTTTCATCCGGGATAAAAATGCCTAGCTGGCGACTCTTTTCTTTCTTTTCTTTTGAGTTCACCCTTGTGTGTTCTCATCCTTCTTTCGCCGACCATTCGCGTCTGTACCCTTTATGACCAGGTGTCATTTGGTGGGAGCGACAGCTTGGCGACTCTGCTGGGGAATCCTTATATTGTAACCAGGGCTTCTGGTTCTTTTTGTGGGTTCCTCCTAGCGCTTGTTTGATTTGTGTTTACTGGGGTGTTATGTGCTAATTGTGTTTGTATAGTTGCTTTGTTTATTGCTTTGCGTACAGTTATTTTATTGCTTTCTTTACAGCTTTATATATCATACTGTCATACTGTTATCTGGCTGGATCTGGTTTCTGTTTTGATGGGTGGGGTTCTATTGAGAGTTTGAGGTCCTATACCTGGGAGCTGAGTGACACCTAGGCTAGAGTGGTTCATGTTGTAACACCCTTCTAAATACCCCAAATTATTATAATTAAAATAACAATATATTCATCAGAGTAATTATGCCCCGAAGGGTGTCACACAATCATTTCACAACAATTATCAAAATATCCTGTCATGCTCATTTATTTAATCAAAATAAGGTTCCTTTGCATAATTCGCAGCGGAATAAAATCTAACATCAATGTAAAACATGTAACACACTACATGTAAATCATTCAACAACCAATCTCAAATTAATTAAAACATCCCCTCCCGATGTTACATCTATCAGAGCATGACCCATAAGAAACTACTCTAGACTCCAAGCATTAGCTTCTACTCAACTCATTTCTCGTTACCTGAAAAATAGGTGTAAGGGTGAGTTCCTCAATCAATATAATAAGCATTATAAAACAACATGTAATGCCAAGTAATTAACACATTAATTCACCCAATTTAGGCTATGCCTTCAGCAACATCAATATCCGTTCAAAACATCATACTCAACAGTAGATTCTCAACCATATTCAACATTAACAACGCAACACACAACACACATATAATACTGGAATACATCCGTTCATATTATATGCCATACATTCATTATGCAATGAGACTCTATGCATGCGGTACCGACTATGTTGTGAACATATAGTTCAACCTCACCGTCCAAATCCAGGCACGGCTACCAAGCTCACTAGTCCCACTCATTTGAGACATAGTGACTCACTCACTAATTCCTCACCATGGGAATTAGCTACCACCCCAATTGGGCCATGCTATGCAAGCTACTCACCTAGCAAGCAACCATCAACAACAATCAAAATGATTTACTCACTAATTCCTCACCATGGGAATTAGCTACCACCCGAAGGCCACAATATGCATGCTAATCACCTAGCAATGCAACATCAACAAAATCAAGAATAGACACATGCTCACACTCTAAGCCATAATACAGTCTATTCACAATTGTATACATTCACATCATCATGTATACCATCACACATTATCAACATAATTAATCACAAAAGCATATCCTATCATGCCACATAATCAAACACAGTATTAGCACACTCTACTAATACCTTTACCACTCAAAACAACGGGAAATGATCCCTTTCACATCATATCTCAGCTAAGTCGCATCACTCAGCCTAAACAACCAAAACTGCACAGCAGTAGCACAGAAAAATCACAATTCTGCCCATACGCGTATTGCCCATGTCCATACGCGTATTGCCCAAACCTGACCAAGTCCATACGCGTAATGCCCACTCTCATACGCGTATTGCGCATTGCCTCGCTCAACTCATACGCGTATTACCTATTCCATACGCGTATGCTACGCGTAACAATCTCCCATTACGCGTACCAACAGAGACCAATTTACGTTCAAAATATCATCTTTTCCATCCATACGCGTAAGGCCTCCTCCATACGCGTACCAGCCAGCTCATACGCGTATTGCCTAGTGCCATACGCGTATGACCAGAAACCAGAACTCTCAGATCTGCTGTGGTTTTCTCTGTTACGAAACCTATCCGATCCAACCTTCCACAGTCCAATTTACACAAAATAATCGTCCACATCATCTACACGAATCATATCCTATTCATCTTCACCAATCCTAACATTATCCCTTCTAATTCCTACGAATTCTTTTCAATTATCATTCAATTTCATTCATCTAATATTTCACAAACTCATCATGCATCAATCAAATTAGAGGCACAACCAATGGTTATCACTACCCAGTCCATATTATCATATAATACCCTTTAACCGATGATAAACCCCCCTTACCTGAGTTAATCCGGTAGCCTCCGAGCTCTAAGCTTTTCCTTCCTTCAACCTTCGTTCTCTGGCTTTTTTGCCCTTTCTGCCTCTTTTCCCTTTTTCACGTGAAATAACCCTTTTTACCAAGAAAAATGGGATTTTTCTCATTTCCAACTTATATATTATTCCAATAATTATTATTCCAAAATAATAATAATAATAATAATAATAATTCAATTATTTAATTAAATCAATAAATATATTATTAACTTAATTTAAATAATTATTATATTATTATCGGGGTGTTACAACTCTCCCCCACTAAAAGAGTTTTCGTCCTCGAAAACATACCTCAATCGAACAACTCCGGATAAGACTCCTTCATCTGGCTCTCCAGTTCCCAAGTCACATTGCCACCTGCTGGTCCTCCCCAAGCTACCTTCACCAAGGCAATCTCTTTACTTCGCAACTGCTTCAACTCTCGATCCTCGATCCTCATAGGTGATGTTTCAACAGTCAGGTTATCTCTCACCTGTACATCATCTACTTGGACAACATGCGACGGATCATGAATGTATCTCCTCAACTGAGACACATGAAAAACATCATGCAAATTCGCGAGCGACGGCGGTAAAGCGATACGATAGGCTACCTCTCCTATCCTCTCCAAAATCTGATAAGGACCAATAAATCGAGGTGTCAACTTCTTCGACTTCAAGGCTCGACCAACACCAGTTATCGGAGTAACACGAAGAAACACATGATCTCCCTCCTGGAACTCAAGTGACTTCCTCCTCTTGTCATGATAACTCTTTTGACGACTCTGAGCAATTCTCATCTTATCCTGAATCATCTTAATCTTTCCCGTAGTTTGTTGAACAATCTCCGGTCCAACCACAGCACTCTCACCGGACTCATACCAACATAAAGGTGTCTGACATCTCCTACCATACAAAGCTTCAAACGGTGCCATACCAATGCTCGAATGAAAACTATTGTTGTAGGTAAACTCAATCAAAGGTAAATAACAATCCCAAGCACCTCCATTTTCCAAAACACAAGCCCTCAAAAGATCCTCTAGTGACTGAATCGTCCTCTCAGTCTGACCATCAGTCTGCGGATGATATGCAGAACTCAATCTCAGCTTAGTTCCCAAAGCCTTCTGCAAACCTTCCCAAAACTTCGATGTAAATCTAGGATCTCTGTCCGAAACAATACTAGACGGAATACCATGCAAACTTACAATCTTCTCAATATACAACTCAGCTAGCCTCTCTAACGGATAATCCATTCTGATCGGAATGAAATGAGCCGACTTCGTCAATCTATCCACAATCACCCAAATAGCCTCAAAATTCTTACTTGTTCTCGGCAAACCAGAAACAAAATCCATACTGATACTGTCCCATTTCCACTCTGGAATAGCCAACGGTTGCATTAGCCCAGACGGCTTCTGATGCTCAATCTTCGACTTCTGACAAGTCAAACAAGAATACACAAAACTTGCAATTTCTCTTTTCATTCCCGGCCACCAAAATATCCCTTTCAAATCATGGTACATCTTCGTAGCTCCAGGATGAATACTCAAGCCACTACGATGTCCTTCCTCAAGGATACTCTTCTTAAGTTCTGTAACATCCGGAATACACACCCGATTACCAAATTTCAAAATACCATTCTCATCAACTCTGAATTCACCACCTTGACCTTGATTCACTAAAGTCAACTTATCAACCAAAAGTGCATCGGATTTCTGACCCTCTCTGATCTCGTCCAGAATACCACTCGTTAACTTCAACATTCCCAGTTTAACACTATTGTGAGTACTCTCACACACCAAACTCAAGTCTCTAAACTGCTCAATTAAGTCCAATTCCTTAACCATTAACATAGACATATGTAATGATTTCCGACTCAATGCATCAGCTACTACATTTGCTTTACCCGGATGGTAATTCAAACCAAAATCATAATCCTTCAGAAATTCTAACCATCTCCTCTGTCTCATATTCAGCTCTTTCTGATCAAACAAATACTTTAAACTCTTATGGTCACTGAAAACTTCAAATCTTGAACCGTACAAATAATGCCTCCATAACTTCAGAACAAATACCACAGCTGCCAGCTCTAAATCATGTGTCGGATAATTCCTCTCGTGAACCCTTAGCTGTCTCGAAGCATAAGCTATAACCTGCTTATTCTGCATCAACACACCACCTAAACCCAACAATGAAGCATCACAATAAACCTCAAATAGTTCCGACGAACTCGGTAATATCAGGATAGGAGCAGTAGTTAACCTTCTCTTTAACTCTTGGAAACCTTCTTCACATTTTGAGTCCCAAACAAACGCTTGCCCCTTTCTAGTCAACATTGTCAACGGTAACGCCAACTTAGAAAATCCCTCAATGAACTTCCTATAATACCCAGCCAAACCAAGGAAACTTCGAATCTCAGTAACAGACTTAGGAGTTTCCCACTTAGACACCGCTTCTATCTTAGAAGGATCAACAGCAACACCACCTCTGGAAATCACATGACCAAGAAAACTAACTTCTTCTAACCAAAATTCACACTTAGACAGTTTAGCAAATAACTTCTTTTCTCGTAGAACTCCTAAAACCACTCTCAAATGTTCAGCATGCTCTTCTTCAGATTTCGAATACACCAAAATGTCATCAATAAACACCACAACAAACTGATCTAGGTACGGATGGAAAATCCTATTCATATACTCCATAAATACTCCAGGTGCATTAGTCACACCAAAAGGCATTACAGAATACTCATAATGTCCATACCTTGTTCTGAAGGCAGTCTTCTGAATATCCTCAGTTTTCACACGTATCTGATGATATCCCGATCTCAAATCTATTTTGTTGAACACTCTCGCACCAACCAACTGATCCATTAAATCATCAATCCTCGGCAAAGGATACCGATTCTTGATCGTCGCTTTATTCAGTTGCCTGTAATCTACACACAACCTCATAGTACCTTCTTTTTTCTTAACCAACAACACTGGTGCACCCCACGGTGACACACTCGGACGAATAAATTTCTTATCTAACAGATCTTCCAGCTGACTCTTCAATTCAGCTAGCTCAACAGCAGACATACGATAAGGAGCCATCGATATCGGTCTGGTACCAGGTACCAAGTCAATTGAGAACTCAACTTCACGCTCTGGCGGCAATTCATTCACCTCTTCCGGAAACACATCAGGAAAATCACACACCACAGCTAGATCGCCAATCACCAGTTTATCTTTAGCCTCCAAGGTCGCTAACAGCATAAACAACTCTGCCCCATCTGCCACTTCCTCACTCACTTGTCTTGCTGATAGAAACAAACTCTTTCCTTCCTCAATCTCAGGAAATATTACAGTCTTATCAAAACAATTGATATAGACTCGGTTAAACACCAACCAGTTCATACCCAGAATAACATCAATCTGCACTAATGGAAGACACACAAGGTCTATCCCAAAGTCTCTACCAAAAATACTCAAAGGACAATTCAAACAAACCGAAGTAGTAGTCACTGAACCCTGCGCAGGAGTATCAATCACCATACTACCACGCATCTCAGATATCTTTAACTTAAGTTTCACAGCACAATCCAAGGATATAAAAGAATGAGTCGCACCTGTGTCAATAATAGCTACAAGAGGAAAGCCATTAATATAACACGTACCTCGGATCAAACGATCATCTGCAGAAGTCTCAGAACCCGATAGAGCAAAAACCTTGCCTCCTGACTGATTCTCTTTCTTCGGCTTAGGACACTGTGGGCTGATATGACCCACTTCTCCACAGTTGAAGCAAGTCACAGTCTTCAACCGGCAATCTGCAGCCAAATGACCACCTTTTCCACATTTGAAACACTTCTTCTCATTACTGGTACACTCATGGATACGATGTCCAGCCTGACCACATCTGTAACACTTAACAGGAGCACTAGAGTCTCCCCCACTAGGCCTCTTCATCCCACTCTGCCTCTGAAAACCTTTGCCAGCTGCATACGGTTTTCCACGATCAATCTGATTCTTACCTTTCCTATCAACCCTCTGCTGATAGCTCTCAGCTCTGGCCTTGGAATCCTGTTCGAAAATCCTGCAACAGTCAACCAAATCAGAAAACACTCTAATCCTTTGATATCCAATAGCCTGCTTGATCTCGGGACGCAACCCGTTCTCAAACTTCACACACTTTGAAAATTCTCCAGCAGCCTCAGCATAGGGAGTATAATACTTCGACAGTTCTGTGAACTTAGCAGCATACTCCGTAACAGACCTGTTACCCTGCTTCAATTCCAAGAACTCTATCTCCTTCTTTCCCCTGACATCCTCGGGAAAATACTTCCTCAGAAATCTCTCTCTGAACACAGCCCAAGTAATCTCAGCATTTCCAGCAGTTTCCAACTCAGTGCGGGTAGCAACCCACCAATCATCAGCTTCTTCTGACAGCATATGTGTACCGAACCTGACCTTCTGGTTGTCAGCACACTCAGTTACTCTGAAGATCCTCTCTATCTCCTTCAACCACTTCTGAGCACCATCTGGATCGTATGCTCCTTTGAACATTGGAGGATTGTTCTTCTGGAACTCACTCAACTGACGAGCAGCTCTCATTCCCATAACATTCGGATTTCCTCCAAGTACTCCAGCTAGCATACCCAGAGCCTCAGCAATCGCAGCATCATCTCTACCCCTTCCAGCCATCTCTATTCTGAAACCCAACAACTAAAACAATAAGTACTGATAGGGTTACACAATACCTATACCGTACAGGAGAAACAGAAAAATTACGACTCGACACGACCGACTATGCTCTGATACCACTAATGTAACACCCTTCTAAATACCCCAAATTATTATAATTAAAATAACAATATATTCATCAGAGTAATTATGCCCCGAAGGGTGTCACACAATCATTTCACAACAATTATCAAAATATCCTGTCATGCTCATTTATTTAATCAAAATAAGGTTCCTTTGCATAATTCGCAGCGGAATAAAATCTAACATCAATGTAAAACATGTAACACACTACATGTAAATCATTCAACAACCAATCTCAAATTAATTAAAACATCCCCTCCCGATGTTACATCTATCAGAGCATGACCCATAAGAAACTACTCTAGACTCCAAGCATTAGCTTCTACTCAACTCATTTCTCGTTACCTGAAAAATAGGTGTAAGGGTGAGTTCCTCAATCAATATAATAAGCATTATAAAACAACATGTAATGCCAAGTAATTAACACATTAATTCACCCAATTTAGGCTATGCCTTCAGCAACATCAATATCCGTTCAAAACATCATACTCAACAGTAGATTCTCAACCATATTCAACATTAACAACGCAACACACAACACACATATAATACTGGAATACATCCGTTCATATTATATGCCATACATTCATTATGCAATGAGACTCTATGCATGCGGTACCGACTATGTTGTGAACATATAGTTCAACCTCACCGTCCAAATCCAGGCACGGCTACCAAGCTCACTAGTCCCACTCATTTGAGACATAGTGACTCACTCACTAATTCCTCACCATGGGAATTAGCTACCACCCCAATTGGGCCATGCTATGCAAGCTACTCACCTAGCAAGCAACCATCAACAACAATCAAAATGATTTACTCACTAATTCCTCACCATGGGAATTAGCTACCACCCGAAGGCCACAATATGCATGCTAATCACCTAGCAATGCAACATCAACAAAATCAAGAATAGACACATGCTCACACTCTAAGCCATAATACAGTCTATTCACAATTGTATACATTCACATCATCATGTATACCATCACACATTATCAACATAATTAATCACAAAAGCATATCCTATCATGCCACATAATCAAACACAGTATTAGCACACTCTACTAATACCTTTACCACTCAAAACAACGGGAAATGATCCCTTTCACATCATATCTCAGCTAAGTCGCATCACTCAGCCTAAACAACCAAAACTGCACAGCAGTAGCACAGAAAAATCACAATTCTGCCCATACGCGTATTGCCCATGTCCATACGCGTATTGCCCAAACCTGACCAAGTCCATACGCGTAATGCCCACTCTCATACGCGTATTGCGCATTGCCTCGCTCAACTCATACGCGTATTACCTATTCCATACGCGTATGCTACGCGTAACAATCTCCCATTACGCGTACCAACAGAGACCAATTTACGTTCAAAATATCATCTTTTCCATCCATACGCGTAAGGCCTCCTCCATACGCGTACCAGCCAGCTCATACGCGTATTGCCTAGTGCCATACGCGTATGACCAGAAACCAGAACTCTCAGATCTGCTGTGGTTTTCTCTGTTACGAAACCTATCCGATCCAACCTTCCACAGTCCAATTTACACAAAATAATCGTCCACATCATCTACACGAATCATATCCTATTCATCTTCACCAATCCTAACATTATCCCTTCTAATTCCTACGAATTCTTTTCAATTATCATTCAATTTCATTCATCTAATATTTCACAAACTCATCATGCATCAATCAAATTAGAGGCACAACCAATGGTTATCACTACCCAGTCCATATTATCATATAATACCCTTTAACCGATGATAAACCCCCCTTACCTGAGTTAATCCGGTAGCCTCCGAGCTCTAAGCTTTTCCTTCCTTCAACCTTCGTTCTCTGGCTTTTTTGCCCTTTCTGCCTCTTTTCCCTTTTTCACGTGAAATAACCCTTTTTACCAAGAAAAATGGGATTTTTCTCATTTCCAACTTATATATTATTCCAATAATTATTATTCCAAAATAATAATAATAATAATAATAATAATTCAATTATTTAATTAAATCAATAAATATATTATTAACTTAATTTAAATAATTATTATATTATTATCGGGGTGTTACACATGTTCTTTCCCATTCCATTTCGGTCTGGTGCGGGAATATGAAACACGGTTCAGATGTGGGTTTCTTCTTGAGAACTCTGTGATACAGATTTCCTGTAGTGCTAGGGCTATCTGGGAAGCCTGCTAAGTCTGGATGACCTTTATTATGACCTTCAGAAACTGAGGTGAATTAGAGGAGGATCTTTTATGGTTATTGTAAACACTGTACCTCCGGGTTAGAAGTGTTTACACTTCTCATAACTGATCCAAGTCTGAGGATCCTTGTTTTAGAACATCACCTGTGAGGGGGTTGGGCTGTTTACAGGTTTGCAGGAACCCTTGGCCACATCATACCCGGTTACTTATTGTGTTTAAGAATGCTTCACTTTGGACAGTTCTTGTGATTTAACCCTGGACATGTGACTCTTTATTTTGAGTCCCCCACCTTGGTTACTGGACTTCTAGACCTCCATCTGGACTTCTTAAACATACATGGACCTTTATGTCAAGGCAGTTATCAGATCTAGCTTGATCACAAAACCTTGCATATCATTTGCATACTCATCATTTGCATCATTTAACATTTGTTTATTTGTTTTTCAGGGTATCCATGTTATATCTGGCTTGGTTTTGACCCCTTCATCTGCAGACCCATGTTCATCAGCTATCTGCTTCAGATATCTTCATCAGTTGCCTGCTTCAGCCACCTCCATCATCATCCTCAACCTATCAGTGGTTCATCTCCAGTACCAGTCTTCATCATCAGCATCTGTTTCCAGCTCTTCATCAGTAGTTATGGCACCCAAGAAGAGCAACATTTCATACCATTTCTTTGAGCCTGTGCTGGCTGGCATCAGACAGGTCCAGGCACTTATCACTCCAGACCACATCCCTTTATTCAGAGAACATTATGGAGGCATCCTTGATATGGTTATGGACTTAGACCCTTCTTAGAGGAGTTTGATCCACACTTGCCTACAGTTCTATGATCCTCCTTTGAGATGCTTCACTTTCCAGAATTTTCAGTTGGGACCTCTGTTGGAGGAGTTTTCATCATTGATTGGAGTACCTGTTAAGGGTGGGATTCCCTTCAACCCTGAGATGACTTCTCCCAGCAATGGAGAAGTGGCAAAAGCACTGCACCTGGAACCTATTGTGATTGAGCAGAACATGACTACAAAGGCTGGAGTCCCTGGTTTGCACTTAGATTTCTTGACTTCTCAGGCCATCCTTAAGGCCTCCTTGGGAGAATGGAAGGCAGTTTGTGCATTGTTAGCCCTCAGTATATATGGGGTTATACTTTTTGCAGATGAGCCCAAGTTTATCAGCAAGAATGCTATTCATCTCTTCCTTTTGAGGAACCCAGTGCCCACCTTGCTGGGAGATTTCTATTATTCTGTTCACCAAAGGAATGAGAAGCAGAGAGGGAGATTGGTGAGATGTTGTGCTCCTTTATTCCACACTTGGCTGCTTAAACACTTACCCAAGACTGATGCCTTCCTGAACCCTCACCAACAGAAGAATTGGGCCAGGAGGCTTATTGCTTTGACCTCAGATGACATCAGATGGTGCACCCAGAGCACCAAGGGTAGAGACATAATCACTAGCTGTGGGCAGTACCCCAATGTACCTCTAGTGGGAGTGAAGGGTTGCATCAACTACAATCCTTTACTGTTTAAGAGACAATTGGGCTATGCTTTGGTTCACCCTCCTAGAGTGCAGGACTTGGCTGAAACCCTGTATTGTGAGATAAAGCCTAATCTAGCTATTGTCAGACAAGCATCTTGGGCTTGGGACAACATCCAGACCAAAGGGATGGCCATTATTGGGAGATGCAATAATGTGGCCTCAGCTCAGTATTATGAATGGTCTCATGCTAGGGCTCAGATTTCTGGGATGCCTTTCACTATTGAAGACATGCCTGAACCCTCCACAATACCACCTCCAGCCACTGTCAGCCTGGAAGAATTTGAGAAGCTGAAGGAAAGGAATGAGAATTTGTCTCAAGCTCTGAAGAAGACCCTCTGGGAGAGGAGTGATGGTCGTATAGACATTGAGAGGTTGGAGAAGCTTAAAGTGGAACATCTGGCCAAGATTGAGAAAGCAGAAGACTACATCAAGAAATCAAGAGCTGGAGAACAAATATTGAAGAATGCCTGCAAAGAGGCCCAGTTTCAGAAGGCTAGGACTGATCTATATCTGGAGGAAAGTCAAGCTAGGTGGGTCAGGATCACCGAAGCTCGCACTCAAGAAGATAAGAGGACTCAAGCTAGGATTGAGCAGTTGGAGGCTAATGAAAAGAAGCAACAGGGGGCTTTGCTGGCAGCCCAAAAGGAAATTTCAGAATTGAAGCTTAGGGCTGGTATGAAGAGGTCAAAGGACCAAGACAGGCACAAGAAGTTGACTACTACAATTGCCACCAGAAACCTTCTTATAAGGAACATCACAGAACACCCGGCTGGTCCTGTAACTGCAACACTTTTGAAGGAGGTTAAGGAGGATGAGTTTGGCTTAGGTGTTTGACTTATTTGCTTGTTGTTATTTCCATTTCATGTACTTTTCTTTTTGTTGTATGTTGACCCTTCAGGGGCATATGTTGTAAAAACAGACTATGTATGATCCACTTTTTGTAATATATTTGTTAGTTTGTTTCACTAAGTCTTCTTTCTCTCAAGCAACATCAAAGTATCTTCCTCAGGGTCTGGAAAGGTCAAAACCAAATGCCAAGCCGGATACCTTGGAAGCAAATAAGCATACTGCATTGCATGCTAACTTTTGTTTTGTTTTGTAGGTTTTGTCTTTATTTTATTTGTTTCTAACTCTGTTGTGGTTCAGGAATTATTGCTCGCCGTCGGGTGTTCCCTCTCAACCGTCCGCACAGGTATCCTACTCACAACAACCTTCCTGGTATCCAGATGGATCAAGTACAGCAAGATCTGACAGAGGTCAGAACCCAGATGGTTAACGAAAGGCTGGAGATGAGAAACCAAATGACCCAGTTCATGGAAGTAATGAATGGCTTGGCTCAAAGTCAAGAAAGATTTAGGGCATTGGTAGAAAGACAAACCCCGGAAGAGCCTCCTCTAGGAACTGGAGGAACAAGTAACAATGAAAGGGGTCAGCCTCATATTAACCCACCAGTATATGGGCCTCATCTACATCCGGAAGTTAACATCCCGGGTAATGTGCAAGGAAATACTACTGGAGGAAGAGTCTTACAAGAAGACCCCCAGGAAGAACAGTTCACTGTGATGGGAGCTGGGGATGAAGTTTATGATAGGAGGTTTGATGAAATTGCTGAGAAATTGAGATCTCTGGAGTCTTAAAATTCCCTAGGCTTTGATGTCATGGATATGTGGTTAGTGGATGGGGTAAGGATTCCCCACAAGTTTAAACCCCCGTGCTTCGAGAAGTACAATGGAACTTCCTGTCCACGAACTCACTTGCAGTCTTTTCTGGGGAGACTTAAAGCATACACCATGGATGAGAAACTGTGGATGTTTTACTTTGAAGATAGTTTGACTGGGGCTTCAAGGGAGTGGTACTCTCACTTGACCAGAGCTACTATCAGGTGCTGGAAGGATCTAGCTGAAGCTTTCATCAGGCAGTACCAATACAATCTAGACATGGCTCCTTACAGAACCCTTCTGATGGGAATGTCTCAATCCTCCAGAGAAAGCTTCAGGGAATATGCCCAGAGGTGGAGACAGCTTGCTGCTGCTGTCCAGCCACCCATGTCGGAAAGAGAAATGGCCGACATGTTTATGAATACTCTGCAAGGAACATATATTGATAGGCTAGCTGCCTTTTCTTCCACCAGCTTCGCTGACGTAGTCATAGCTGGAGAAAGAATTGAAAGCCTTCTGAAGATGGGTAAGATTTCTGATAATGGTGCAAGTTCATCAAACAATCCCAGGAAGCCTTTTGTGGGACCTAGAAGAACCAGTGAGACAAATTCCATTCATGCCGGCAGCGGCAGACCTCAGTATGTCCACAGATCAGTAGCAGCTGTCACTATTCCAGCTCCGATTCCTCAGCAACCAGCATATCAACCACCACAACAACCACACTATCAACAGCAAGTTCAGTATCCGCCACAAAGAACCTACAACAACAACAACAGCAATCAACAGCAAAGACCTTTTCAGCAAAGACCATCACAGGCAAATAAGGTGATTAACCTTATCCCTATGCCTTATGCTGCTTTATTGCCACGACTCCTGAAGCTCAACTTGGTTGAGTTAAGGACATTGGCACCTCCTGATCCTTCCAATCTTCCAAGAAATTATGATGTCAACGCCCGGTGTGCTTTTCACTCCAATGCACCTGGCCACAATACTGAGAAATGCAGGGCTTTACAAATGAAAGTACAAGATCTGGTGGATTCTAAAGCCCTCAACTTTGCTCCCCCTCCAAATGTCAACAAGAATCCCATGCCCAATCATGGAGGACCAAGAATTAATGCCATTGAGGAAGACAAGCCATCTTTCTTAATCACCAGTGTTGGGAAGATTCGGACACCTCTGGTAGAAATTAAAGCTCAGCTCCTAGAATGCTAGATGTTCCCCGGGTGTGAGCTTGGTTGTGGTTATTGCAACATTTCGGTCAACGGGTGTGATAATTTGAGAAGTGGCATAGATGGTCTTATCAAAAGTGGTATACTTCAGATCACAACAACGGCTCCTACAAATCCAGCAATCCCTTTGACAACAATTCCTGACTCTTCTACAACTGCAACAACAATCATTCCTACTAACTCCTCAATATCATCAACAATGGCTCCGTCCATCACTTCAACAAATCAGACGTCAACAACCATTTCTTCTACAACATCAGCACCCCTTTATTCAGCAGAATCTTCTACAACGCCAACAGAAATTGATGAAGATATTTCAGCAGTCACCATTTACTATGACCCATCATATGTTCCTCCAAACAACAACATTCAACAACAAGCAGTGGCACCTCCTGCCATGTCACCAGTCACCATTTACTACGATCCGCACACCATTTCAGTACCCTCCTCTGCTTCAGTCAGTCCAGTTACCATCACGGTGCCTGGACTAGTTCCATATGAAAGCAGTAATGCCATCCCTTGGCATTATGGCTCTGACCTCTACTGGAACGGGGAGAAAATCACTTTGGATTCTTCAACCTCCTCTCCACAGATTGATAATGTTGGGGGAGGCGGAGGCTTCACTAGAAGCGGACGCCTTTTTGCCTCACAAACTCAAAGACCTAATGCTGAAGCAGAAGCTGCTGCCAAGGCAAAAGGAAAGAGTGTGGTATTTGAAGAGCCAGCTATCAAAGAAACTCAGAAGACATCTTTTGAGCAAGATGTAGACGAGTTTATGAGAATCATAAAGAGAAGTGACTACAAGGTGGTGGATCAGCTTCACCAAACTCCCTCAAAGATCTCCATATTATCCCTGCTAATGTGTTCTGAAGCTCACAGGAATGCATTACTGAAAGTCCGGCACGCAGCATACGTGCCAGAAGAGATCACTGTTAATCAGCTAGAAACTGTGGTGGCAAATGTCAACACCAGTCATGGACTGGGCTTTACCAATGTTGACTTAACAACTGAGGGACGTAACCACAACAAGGCTTTACACATCACTCTAGAATGCAAGGGTGTTGTTCTATCTCATGTACTTGTGGACACTGGGTCTTCACTCAATGTTCTACCAAAGAAAGCCTTGGTGAAGCTGGAGTATGATGGCTTGGCATTGCGCCCGAGTAATTTGGTGGTGAGAGCCTTTGACGGCTCTAAGAGATCAGTGCTTGGAGAGATTGATTTGCCTGTGATGATTAGCCCGCAGACTTTTAAGATTACCTTCTATGTGATGGACATTCAGCCGGCCTACAGCTGTTTGTTGGGTAGACCTTGGATCCATGCCGCTGGCGCAGTTACGTCTACCCTTGACCAGAAGCTGAAATTCGAGTGGGAGGGCCAAATCATCACCATCTGTGGGGAGGAGGACATTTTTGTTAGCCATTTGGCTACGTACAAGTACATTGAGATAGATGGAGAAATCCATGAAACCATGAGCCAGGGATTTGAGGCCCTGAACATAAATGAAGCATCTTCTGTACTGGGAACCTCCATGACATCTTATCAGCAAGCCAGGAAGGTTGTTGAAGAGGGTACTGCCCAAGGCTGGGGCAAGCTGCTACCTGTGGAGAAGAAGGAGGACAGATTTGGGTTGGGTTACAAACCAACTCAACAAGATCAATCAGAGGCTGCTAAGAAGCCCAATTTTGTCAGCGGGGGAATGCTCACCCCATATGCAGTGAACAACTTGGAAGATGAGTCAGAAGATGAGCGCAACCTGGAGAGCTGGATACGTCCAAGGACCCCGGGGAGCCGTATCTCAAACTGGTCTTCCCAGGAAATCATAAGGGTTACTCCTGCAGAGTAATTATTATTTCCTGTATATTTTAAGCATGCATCAAGTCTTGCATCTTGCCCAAGATGTCAAGACTCATTTTATAATCGGGCCATCTTGAAATTTTGTGCAAACAGATCAATCAATGAATATCGGACATCTTTTGCAAATGAGTCTTTTTCTTTTCCCGCTCACTGTTTTTCATTTTTCTTTTTGTACAAAAATAAAATGGAAATGTTTTCCAAAATGATAACTTTACTTCACTTTTTCTAAACAAGATTAAAATCAATCACTAAAATGAACAATCTAAACCCTTGCAGAGAGTGCCTTTCAGACTGCACCGACAACAACACAGCTATGACTCTGTATGACTTTGACAATCCAATCAATCATGTTGATGAAGGGGTTGAAGAAGATTATGAGCTTCCTGAAGTACTAGCCAGATTGTTAAGGATATAGGAGAAGGTTATCACTCCTCATCAGGAGGAGGTCGAAACGGTTAATCTTGGTACGGAAGAAGACGTGAAAGAAGTTAAGATCGGGGTCTGCTTACAAGACTCAGTGAAAGAACAACTGATTGATATGCTTCGGGAGTATGTGGATGTCTTTGCTTGGTCTTATCAGGATATGCCAGGGTTGGATACCGATATTGTCATGCACAAGCTGCCCTTGAAAGAAGACTGCCCACCCGTAAAACAGAAACTGCGCCGTACTCGCCCAGACATTCCAATGAAGATCAAAGAAGAGGTACAAAAGCAGTGGGACGCCGGGTTCCTTGCTGTAACTAGCTATCCGCCGTGGGTTGCTAATATTGTACTTGTGCCTAAGAAAGACGGCAAGGTGAGGATGTGTGTGGAATACCGGGATCTGAACAGAGCCAGTCCGAAAGATGATTTCCCATTACCTCACATTGATGTATTGGTCGACAATACGGCTCAGTTCTCGGTGTTCTCCTTCATGGATGGGTTTTCAGGATATAATCAGATTAAAATGTCACCTGAAGACATGGAGAAGACAACTTTCATCACACCCTGGGGCACGTTCTGTTATAAGGTGATGCCATTCGGACTGAAGAATGCTGGTGCAACTTATCAACGGGCTATAGTAACATTATTCCACGACATGATCCATAAAGAAATTGAATGTTATGTGGACTACATGATTTCCAAGTACCTCACAGAAGAAGACCACTTGGTGAATCTGCTGAAGTTATTCAAGCGTCTGAGGAAATACCAACTGAAGTTGAACCCCAACAAATGCACATTCGGGGTACGATCCGGTAAGTTGCTGGGATTTATTGTAAGTGAGAAAGGGATTGAAGTTGACCCTGATAAAGTCAAGGCCATTCAAGAAATGCCTGCACCTAAGACTGAAAAAGAAGTTCGGGGGTTCTTGGGAAGACTGAACTACATTTCACGGTTCATATCTCACCTCACAGCAACCTGTGAACCTTTGTTCAAGCTATTAAGAAAAGAACAAATAGTCAGGTGGAACGAAGATTGCCAGAGGGCTTTTTACAAGATCAAGGAATACTTACAAGAACCTCCAATCCTTATGCCTCCATTCGAAGGAAGACCTCTAATCATGTACTTGACAGTATTAGAAGAGTCAATGGGGTGTGTGCTGGGCCAGCATGACGAGTCTGGTCGAAAAGAGTATGCAATTTACTACCTAAGCAAAAAGTTTACCGACTGTGAACAACGTTATTCACTGCTCGAGAAAACTTGATGTGCTTTAGCGTGGGCTGCTCGCCGACTAAGGCAATATATGTTGACCCACACTACCTTGTTGATTTCAAAGATGGACCCAGTTAAATACATATTTGAGAAGCCGACACTTACCGGACAGGTTGCAAGATGGAAAATGATCCTCACAGAATATGACATTCAATACACATCTCAAAAAGCCATCAAGGGCGGTGTATTGTCTGATTACCTTGCTGAGCAACCCATCGATGATTACCAGCCTATGAGATTTGACTTCCCTGATGAAGACATCATGTTCATAAAAGCAAATGATCATGAAGAGCCTATTCACACTGAAGGGCCTGACCCAGAGGAAGAATGGACTATGATGTTTGATGGGGCTGTTAATATGAATGGACGTGGTGTTGGTGCAGTGCTCATTACACCCAAGGGAGTTCACATGCCTTTCTCGGCAAAACTCACTTTCAACTGCACTAACAACGATGCTGAATACGAAGCTTGTATTATGGGTCTCGAGGAAGCCATTGACCTCAGGATCAAAGCTTTGACCGTATTCGGAGATTCAGCTTTGGTAATCAATCAAACCAACGGCAAATGGTACACACACCAAGATCATCTGATACCTTATAGGGACTATACAAGAAGGTTATTGACTTTCTTCACAACAGTCAAGCTTGAGTATATCCCTCGGGACGAGAATCAATTTGCAGATGCTCTCGCCACCATTTCATCCATGATCAAAGTTCAAGCTGCCAACTTTGTACCTCGGATTTCAGTATCCAGACTTGACAGACCAGCGTATGTATTTGCAGCAGAAGTTGTTAAGGATGATAAGCCTTGGTTCCACGACATCAAATGCTTCTTGGAAGATCAGACATACCCACCTGGGGCATCTTCCAATGATAAGAAGACATTGAGAAGGCTTGCTGGCAGTTTCTTCCTGAATACTGACGGTTCCCTGTACAAGAGAAACTTTGATATGGTACTCCTCAGATGCGTCGATAAGACAGAAGCAAGCTTGTTGATGCACGAAGTGCATGAAGGATCCTTTGGTACCCATGCTGGAGGGCATGCAATGGCAAAGAAATTGCTAAGATCCGGTTACTACTGGATCACAATGGATGCAGACTGTTGTGCCTATGCCAGAAAATGTCATAAATGCCAGATTTATGCGGATAAAGTGCATGCGCCTCCCAATCCTTTGAATGTGATGTCTTCACCCTGGCCCTTTGCTATGTGGGGCATTGATATGATTGGCAAGATTGAACCGACTGCTTCAAATGGCAACAGATTCATCCTGGTTGCCATTAACTATTTCACCAAGTGGGTCGAAGCAGCTTCATATGCAAATGTTACAAGGCAAGTGGTAGCCCGATTTCTGAAGAGAGATATCATCTGTCGATACGGAGTTCCCGAGCGAATCATTACTGATAATGGTTCCAACTTAAACAATAAAATGATGGCAGAACTGTGCCGGGACTTCAAGATCCAACACCACAATTCTTCTCCTTACAGGCCAAAGATGAATGGCGTTGTTGAGGCAGCTAATAAGAATATCAAGAAGATTGTGCAGAAGATGGTAGTTACCTACAAAGACTGGCACGAAATGCTACCGTTTGCCTTGCATGGGTACCGAACGTCAATCAAAACATCCACTGGGGCAACACTGTATCAGCTTGTGTATGGTATGGAAGCAGTCCTACCTGTTGAAGTTGAGTTACCCTCCCTACGGGTATTAATGGATGTTAAGTTGAATGAAGCAGAGTGGGTCCGATCCCGATATGAGCAACTGAGTCTGATTGAAGAGAAGAGGTTAGCTGCAATCTGTCATGGGCAGCTGTATCAGAAAAGAATGAAGAAAGCCTTCGATCAGAAAGTCAGGCTCCGAGAATACCATGTAGGAGACCTTATGCTGAAAAGACACCTTCCTCCTCATACAGACCACAGGGGCAAGTGGACTCCGAACTATGAAGGGCCATTCGTAGTAAAGAAAGTTTTCTCCGGTGGAGCACTCATGCTCAGTACTATGGATGGTGAAGACTTCCCGTCCCCTGTGAATTCAGATGCAGTTAAAAAATACTTCGCATAAAATGACCCGCTGGACATAAAAACAGAATGTAAGTCCAGGCAAAATAGGGCATCCCGGCGAGTCAAAAACAGAATGAAAGACCCGGGCAAAAATAAGGGAAAATAAACAAAAAAATGTACACCCGCTGAGTTGAAAAGCCGCATTGGACAACTCAGGCAAAAATGGGTATCCCGATGGATTGAAAACCCGAAAGGGCGATCCATGCAAAATAAGGGAATAAGCGAACAACTGCATTCTGAATTCGTCTGTATCACTTACAACTTGGTAAGCTTCGAAAGGTTCAAGTGCCGGTTGTAAACACCCCAAATTTGCCCTCACCCATTCACACCATGGCTTGTGATCATTTCATATGCATAAACTCAATCATAGCATCTCATACCGCATTTTTGATTCATTACACTGGTTCAAAGTCATCTGTGTCTAGGGTTTGTGATTTGAGCAATCCAAAAGCTTCACGAGCCACCCCAAAGGTCATCAATGTTCAAGCATCATATATTATGCCTTCAAAGTCAAAAATGCCAAAGAATCACAAAAACAGAAAATGGCATGGAAACGGAGCCAGGTTATGAGGTTCGCGTATATCAGTCATGAAGAAATTCCATGGGGAGGGTATCTAATCAAGGGATGACTTCTGGAACAAGTCAGTACGGAACCAGGATATTTGAGGCTCCCGATGACCCGACCAAAGGGTGTTCTTCGTCATTTTTGATTGTGTATGATCTTTATTTGGTCATAGAGGATGCCAGAAGTTCACAAGACTGAAGAATTTCGAGCCACTTTGCAAAAATTGCCTTGAATTGGAAAATCTGCAAATTTTCATGGCAAGCTTTTGTGTGACTCCAGTGCGACCTCCAATCATCGCGCAAGCATGAACCAGGGCCTTAAGTTTTGAATGCACCAAAGAATCTCCAAGTTCCACGAATTATGCCTCAAGGGATCACAAAGGGGGCAGACTTGTACCAATTTGCGAAGACCCATGTGACTATGCCTCCACTTGTTGTAATTCCCAAGATTTGATCCATGGGCCTGTGCCACACCAGCCATCCTTACCCATCAAAGACCTTACAAATATGTTTCCTGCAAATCATTTCAATCAGCTGGGGTCTCATTGATGATTAAGTGTCACTAAAATTTCAAAGTTGGTTTTAAGATATTTCGAATTTGTTTTCAATAAATTGATGAGTTATGGGTTAAACTTATTGCATTTTTGTAAAGAAATAATAAGTGTGACTTCTTTGGTTCATTGGTTTCAAAAAAGGAAAGAAAAAAGGAAAATTCATGGTATCATGAGAGACTTGGAATCAAATGGCATTGTATGGGCATTTCGCGGTATTATGATGGGTCTGGATTATGTTGGATTTGGATTATGATTTGGATACGCGTCTGTTCGGAGTCGTGATTCATTTTTATGTTGCTGTTAAGATGCACCGTTCTCAAAGCGTGGTAGCATTAATATTCTCAAAGTTTTACAAGACATTGAGATTTTGATTGAAACAATTGCAAGACTAAGATGCTATAATTCCCAAGAAAAATCTACAGTATTACAAGTTGCAAGTTCAAGGAAGAAAAAAAACAATTGAACTCCAAAAAAAAACGAAGCAGAAGCATTACAAAGTTATGAACTACCACATGGTTACAAGGCCATATATGAATCCTACTAATACACATGCCTAAGCTTAAGGCATCATTCCTCCTTCATCAAATTGGTGCAGCATCCGCCTGTTTCACCCAAGTCTCCATGTCCTTCGGAAACAACGTTCAGGGCTACAGCTGAGAATTTAACATCACGTCAAGAGAATTGATAATAACAGGAAGAAATCATAAAAGAAAACAAAGCTAAATCTGGTTATAAGGGAACCTCTGCATACCGTTTTCCATTTTAGAGCTAAGCCTCAGTGCACTACACGTGCCATAGGCGTGATCTGTATGACCGTAAGTTGAATCCAGATTCACTGTTAAAACGCTTACCAAATGCGGCCTGATCCATACAAGGGAAGCGTTACACTTTGTGCTATTTTCTTCAACCTGCAAAATATAGACAAGATTGCATCCTTATAAGAATAAGCACCTTCCAACAAACAGACATTCAGAAAAAAAACAAGATGAAGAGACTATGGCAGACTTACCACAAGCAAAGCAAAGTAAGGGCAGAAGCAAATGTTGTCCATATCACAAAAGAACGGCGAAGTCTGAAACATACAATGAAAAAGAGCAAATGATAGATCCCGAGAACTTCAGGTTTCAATATTCATCATGCAGCATGAATACAAAGAGAATATAAGCTTAGTGCATTACCTCTGATTTGTAATTCCATGGAATATCCTAACACTTGTCCTCGACCCTGCAAAATCCACTTTCTTTAAACAATTTACTGTCTCTAGGGGATAGCCCAGCTAGTTCTTTGACAGCAGAGAAGCTACTTTCTTCTGGATTAGCTCAAGATCCGCAAATAATGAATCTGTTGCAACAGCAATACTTGTTGCAGTTACATTCTCAAGCAGCTGCTTCAGCACCATAGCTGCCCCTATTAGATAAGCTCCTGTTGCTAAAGCAGCAGCAAAAACAGGAGAAGCAGCAGCTGTTCTTAAGGCAACAACAGCAACAATTGCTTTCCAAAATGTTGCAGGACCAACAGACTAGCCAGCTCTTTGGCATTTCATCTTATGGACAGTTGCAAAGTTCATTACCAATGGGACATTTGCGTGTTGATCCTTCCCAACTCAAGTCCCCCAGCCCACTCCTTTTGCCTGCCCAGGATGCTGTTACTCCACTATCTGAAACAGAAGCAATTGATCTAGTCAAAACTGTTTTTGCATCTGCATCTCTAGGTTGGCCCTGTAAATTCGACAATTGCCACATGGTTAGCAGTGAAAATAGGTTTACAGCAGTAAAAAAAGAGTAACTAATCCAATCAAAACACCATCAATCCGGTTTCATTTCAAAAACTAATTCAACAAAGGTGCAAAACCAAGAGGCATAAACAAACAAAAGCCAGAGCAGGTGTGTCAGCAGGAGTGCAGGGCAAACTTTCACAAAGCAGGAAAAACAATTTTTCTGTTACGAAAAGGAAGGAGAAGACATAGCCAGTTTGAATTTGTTTCAGTTTTAAATCAAAATTCTTGAAAACCCTAATTCTCAATATAAAAAGCCAGAGATGAATTCGTGAAAGATACACAACACACAGCCGCATCAAAAACAACACACAGAGAAAAGCCCTAAATCACTTTTACCAGAAGAGAATCAAAATCAAACAACACTAGCCACCATTCAAATCCACAAAGAAAATACACAAAAGAAAACCTAGCCACGCAACTGAAAAGAGCTTCCCAGAAGAAAAAAACCCTAAAAAAATCCCTTTCGTTTGGAAAAGCTAAGACTCAAGAAGGCGGAGTTTCAAACAGAAAGGAAAGAAAGGCTTGAGCTATAGAAAGGAATACCTGGAGAGAAAATTGTCCATCTGAAAACTTCAGAGCAGGTATAAAACTCGGTTCCCTTTTGATTTCCATTTTTCTCTCATTGTTTGTGGGCATCTGTTTCGATTTCTCTTTTGCCTTTGTTGTTGGATGTCTCTACTGATATTACAATTTGTTGTTTGGTTGGTGCTGGAATGATTGCTTGATTGATTCTGCCGAACGTTAGGGTTTGGGTTTGATTGGGTTTAGGGGTAGCTCTGTCGATTTGCTCGTCTGGGTACTCCGACTTCACCATGCTTGTGCGATCAAGGATAGGTTGTGATTCATCAGTTTCACTTTGTTTGAGCTTTTAGGTTTGGATAGTAGAGAAGGAGGGAGTCGAAAGGTGGATGAAGGTCTCTGAGACCTTTCTGTTTTTTTTTCGTGAATATGCCGTCCCAATTTTGTTTTGCTTATGAACATTAGGAGTCTTTGGAAGCAACAAGAGTTATTTCCTGTCATTTCCCGATACCACACGCGTCGTTTTTTGTTCCCTAGGCCACTTGCTGTGATATTCGGCTAGAGTGTGCTTCTTTCTCAGACTGGGGGGGTGTTGGTTCGGGTCTTGGGCGACCCGGGCCCATTTAGAGGGGATATTACCAGCTTTGGGTGGGCCTGCGTTTCTGCCAGCAGAAGGGCCCTTGTTGTCCTTTTTGTTTCTATTTTCTTTTGTTTAC
The DNA here is from genome assembly GCA_963966055.1 of Lathyrus aphaca. Classification (NCBI taxonomy): domain Eukaryota; kingdom Viridiplantae; phylum Streptophyta; class Magnoliopsida; order Fabales; family Fabaceae; genus Lathyrus; species Lathyrus aphaca. Next base: position 375,033,085 of record OZ014523.1, read on the forward strand.
TCATTTAAAATTTTGTAAACTATTTATTTATTTCTTTAGATAAATTTTGTAAACTATTTATTTATTTCTTTAGATAAATTATGTAAACTATTTATTTATTTCTTTAGATAAATTTTGTAAACTATTTATTTATTTCTTTAGATAAATTATGTAAACTATTTATTTTTTTCTTCAGATAAATTTTGTAAACTATTTATTTATTTCTTTAGATAAATTATATAAGCTATTTACTTATTTCTTCAGAAAAATTATGTAAAACTTTTTTTTTAGATATAATTATATATAGAAAAAAATTCAAAAAAAAAGAGAGAAAGCATCTTTTTAGGTAGTTATATGAGGGGAAGTTATTTTAGTTAATTAATCCTTTCTGTTAATTAATCTCATTTTAACTTAGCTATTTATTTTTCGTTCGTTTTCACTTGCATAATAATTCATATCATCTTGTAACTCTCCTTGTATCATGAACATGTTTCTATTTTCGGTTTGCATCCTAATATCGAGTTCATCTTCACTTTATTTCTTTCTTTCGTGCTAACTTTTCAGGTGGTAAGTATTCCGAGAAGTGAATTTGCTTTCACTTCTCGCATTTCCTTTTCATCTCCTGTGTACATTATTGTTACATCTTTTTGTATGGATATTGGAGTGAGCTTGCTCCTCCCTGTTTATTATACCTTCTTTCTTCGGGCAACTTGACTTCTTAAGTGAAGCAAGTTGTCTTGCTTCCCTTCGCTTCTTGATCCTTTCATCTGCTTCCTGGTGGTTCTCTTTGAAGTTATCTCTTGAAAACCTCACAAACCCTAGGAACACCCAAGCATGACAATGATTAGGGTTTCTGATTAGTCCCCCACTTAGTTTTACCTTTGTGTCTCATTGAGCCTTCTTTTCTCACCTCATAATCAGGGACTAAACCCTAAAGGCTTTAAGGCTTTGTGATTAAGCTTATGCCTGCATCCTTCTATTAGGATGGAGTGTATAACTTTAATCCTAAGTGTTAAACCCTTAGTGTGTTTAACTCCTTTAATCAATTCACCTAATAATCATCAAGACATCACACTTGTAACTTGGGCCTTGCACTAGGGTTCTAATTCTTCCTTAAATGGTTAAGAAGGACTAACCCTAGTGTTAATGGACAAGTCCCCCTCAAGTTGTCTTACAAACCCTAAAAATCACTTCATCATCTCACCATTAAATAAAATCCACTTAGTCAAAGGCTTGTTTTGTCATGAGTTTAATCCCTAATCATGGATTAAGTTGAGGAGCATTCCTCAGCTTAAACATTCTCATCTATTATCCTTCTATTAGGATGGTGTAATGAGTCTGTTTAATCCTTGATTATGGCTTAACCTCATTACTGAACACTAAACAAAAACACCAAAAACATCTAAATAATCACAAGTAGGTTAATGATCTTAATCCTACACCAAAGGTGATTAAGTGTGAGAATCTGACTTCACACTTAAGTAACTCTCATTACCCCTAATCAGAGGGAAGATGTGATGAGTTTACTAAATCCATTGGTTTAGGCTTAAGCTCATTAACTTATGACAAACTCTCAAAAGCAATAAAAGACTGAAAACTCAAAAGCAAACAATAATCGTCTCCTCCGGGATTCTTTTCTCATCATCTTCACTCACAAACGAGAACTTGCTTCTTTCGTCTAATGCAAGACAGTTTGCACCTGAGCCAGACAGGTCATACACTTGAGCATAGGCAAGTAAGCAGTTCACAAGTCAACTCATCATTCAGCCTCTTTAGGTCGAACTACGGTGTTCTGACTTCCTCATTGCACGAGAGGATACGTAGGCATAACTTAACAGTTATCGAACAAAAGTCTCTGTATATTCCCCCTCCTTCCAGTATCATTATTTTAGCCTCATTATCATGAGCATTTCATCTTTGTTCTTGCACTGACACTATACATATCACACCTCACTTTCTTTTACACTGACACCTGTACATCCTTTTCCAGCTATTTTATGCACAGATTGCACAGACACTACCCCTTTAAAACACAAATCTTTTAAGCATGGATCCCGTCGAGTACGACGAACAATCTGGGTGCTAATACCTTCCCAGGTTGTAACCAACCCCCTTTCTCAGTCTCTCTGGTTCGCAACCGTCTTATCCATCTTTTTCTAGGTCTATGCAGCATTGCCTTTCCTCCGGGATAAAAATGCCTAGCTGGCGACTCTATTCATCTCCAGTGAGTTCACGGCTGTGTGTTCTCATTGTCCCTCTCGCTGACCGTTCACGTCTGTACCTTTATCTGGACTTAGTCCCATTTATCGGGAGCGACAGCTTGGCGACTCTGCTGGGGACCCTTATACTGCAACCAGGGCTTCTGGTTCTTTTTGTGGGTTCCTCCTAGCACTTGTTTGATTTGTGTTGTTATGTGCTATTTGTGTTTGTGTACTCGTTTTATTTTTGCTTTATGTACAGTTACTTTATTGCTTTCTTTATAGTTTTGCATATATCATACTGTCATATTGTGCTGGCTGGATCTGTTTGTTTGCTTTGGTGGGTGGGGTTCTATTGAGAGTTAAGGTCCTATACCTGGGACCTGAGTGACACTTAGGCTAGAGTGGTTCGTATTCTTTCCCATTCCATCTCGGTCTGGTGCGGGAATATGAAACACGGTTCAGATATGGGTTTCTTCTTGAGAACTCTGTGTTGCAGATTTCCTGCAGTACTAGGGCTATCTGGGAAGCCTGCTAAGTCTGGATGACCTTTAGTATTGACCTTCAGAAACTGAGGTGAATTAGAGGAGGAACTTTTATGGTTATTGTAAACACTGTACCTCCGGGTTAGAAGTGTTTACACTTCTCATAACTGATCCGAGTCTGAGGATCCTTGTTTTAGAACGCCACCTGTGAGGGGGTTGGGCTGTTTACAGGTTTGCAGGAACCCTTGACCTCAGCATACCTTGTTACTTTCTTTTGTTTAAGAGTGCTCCATTTTGGAACAGTTCTTGTGATTCTAAAACCCTGGACATGTGACTCTTTATTTGAGTCCCCCACCTTGGTTACTGGACTTATAGACCTCCACCTGGATTTCTTGAACATACTTGGACTTATATCAGAGCACTTGATCAGATCCAGCTCAGTCACAAACCCTTGCATATCATTTGCATACATCATCATTGCATCATTTTGACATTTGCTTATTTGCTTTTCAGGGTATCCATACTTTACTTTGGCTTGGTTTTGACCTCATCATCAGCATAGGCCTATCTTCGCCAGTACCTACTCCGGTTATCAGCTATCTACATCATCAGTCTCAGCCTGTCAGAGGCCCATCATCAAATTTTATTCTCCATCATCAGCATCTGTCTTATTTCTTCTTCAGCAACATGGCACCTAAGAAAAGTAACATCTCCTATCATTTCTTTGAGCCTGAGTTGGCCAGCATCAGGAAGATTCAGACCCTGATTACTCCAGACCATATACCACTTTTTAGAGAACATTATGGAGGAATCCTTGATGTGGTTATGGATTTGGACCCTTCACAGAGGAGTTTGATACATACTTTCCTGCAGTTCTATGATCCCCCTCTGAGGTGCTTCACATTTCAGATTTTTCAGTTGGGACCCTTGTTGGAGGAATATTCATCATTGGTTGGTGTACCCATCAGGGGTGGAATCCCCTTCAACCCTGAGATGGCTTTCCCAAGTAATGAGGAGATAGCAAGAGCATTACATATGGAACCAGTTCTGATTGGGCAGAATTTGACATCCAAAGCTGGAATCTCTGGTTTTCATCTGGATTTCTTGATTTCTCAGGCTAGTCTGAAGGCCTCGCTGGGGGAGTGGAAGGCAGTCTGTGCTCTGTTGGCCCTTAGCATATATGGGGTCATTCTTTTTGCAGATGAGCCTAGGTTTGTTAGCAAGAGTGCAATCCATCTTTTCATCCTGAGAAACCCAGTGCCCACCTTACTGGGAGATCTTTACTACTCTGTCCATCAAAGGAATGAAAAGCAAAGGGGGAGATTAGTGAGATGTTGTGCACCCTTGTTCCATACTTGGCTACTCAGACATTTGCCAAAGACTGATGCATTCCTGAACCCTCACCAGCAGAAGAACTGGGCTAGAAGGCTTGTTGCTCTAACCTCAGATGATATCAGATGGTGTACTCAGAGTACAAAGGGAAGAGACATCATCACAAGTTGTGGGCAATTTCCCAATGTGCCACTGATTGGAGTGAAGGGTTGCATCAACTACAACCCTTTGCTATTCAAAAGACAACTGGGCTATGCATTGGTCCATCCCCCTAGAGCACAGGATCTGACTGAGACCCTTTATGTTGAAATCAAGCCTAACCTGGCCATTGTCCGGCAAGCATCCTGGGCTTGGGACAATGTTCAGACCAAAGGAGTAACCATTCTTGGGAAATGCAACAACGTGGCTTCAGCTCAGTACTATGAGTGGTCTCATACCAGGGCTCAAATTTCGGGAATGCCTTTCACTATTGAAGATGTGCCTGAGCCCTCCACAACACCACCTCCAGCAGCTGTCAGCTTAGAGGAGTTTGAGAAATTGAAAGAAAGAAATGAGAAGTTGACTCAGGCTCTGCAGAAGACCCTCTGGGAGAGGAGTGATGGTCGGCTGGACATTAAGAGGTTAGAAAAGCTGAGGGTGGAGCATCTAGCCAAGATTGAGAAGTCAGAGGATTACATTAGGAAGTCTAGGGCTGGAGAACAGATCCTGAAGAATGCCTGCAAGGAAGCTCAGTTCCAGAAGGCCAGGACTGATTTGTATCTGAAGGAGAGTCAAGCTAGGTGGGTCAGGATCACCGAGGCTCGTACTCTGGAAGACAAAAGGACTCAGGACAAGATTGAGCAGTTGGAAGCTAGTGCAAAAGAGCAGCAGGAAGCCCTGGCAGCAGCCCAGAGGGAGATATCAGAGCTGAAGATCAGAGCTGGAGTGAAGAGGTCAAAGGACCAAAGTCAACGCAAGAAGCTAACTGCAGCTGTTACTACCCGGAACCTCCTTATCAGGAACCTCACGGAGCGTCCGGCTGATCCTGTGACCGAAGCACTTCTCAAGGAAGTTCGGGAGGATGAGTTTGGTCTTGGTGTTTGACCATTTGCTTGTTGTTGCTTTCATTCCATGTACTTTTATTTTCTTGTAATGTATTTTGACCCCTCAGAGGGCTTGTATTTGTAAACAAACTATGTATCATTTACCTTTTTGTAATATATGTGTTGGTTTGTTTCATCTGATCTCCTCAAGCAACATCACAAGCATCTTCTTCAAAAGGCCTGGAAGGGTCAAAACCAAGTGCCAAGCCGGATACCTTGAAAACAAATAAGCATACTACATTGCATACTAACCTTTTACCTTGTTTTGTAGGTTTTGATTATTTGTTACTAACTCTATTGTGATGTCAGGAACTATTGCTCGACGTCGGGTATTTCCACTCAACCGTCCACACCGATATCCAACCCGTAACAACCTTCCAGGCATACAAATGGACCAGGTACAACAGGACCTTGCAAAGGTCAGGAACCAAATGGCCAATGAAAGATTGGAAATGAGAACTCAGATGACGCAGTTTATGGAAGTGATGAACAACATGGCTCAGAGCCAAGAAAGATTAAGAGCCTTGGTAGAGAGGCAGACTCGGGAAGATGCCCATCTAGGGACTGGCGGAACAAGCAACAATGAGGGGGGTCAGCCTCATGTCAACCCACCTGTGTTCGGCCCTCATCTTCATCCAGAGGTCAATATCCCTGCTAATGTACAAGGGAATGCTGCTACAGGAAGGGTACTCCAAGAAGACGCCCAAGAAGATCAGTTCACAGTGATGGGAGCTGGGGATGAGGCCTATGATCGGAGGCTAGATGAAATTGCCGAGAAATTAAGATCCTTGGAGTCTCAAAACTCCTTGGGTTTTGATGTTATGGACATGGGCTTAGTGGACGGGGTCAGGATTCCCCACAAGTTTAAACCTCCGAGCTTTGAGAAGTACAACGGAACCTCTTGTCCACGGACCCACTTGCAATCTTTTTTGGGGAGGCTAAAGGCGTATACCATGGACGAAAAGCTATGGATGTTTTATTTTGAAGATAGTTTAACAGGAGCTTCAAGGGAGTGGTACTCTCATTTGACTAGAGCAACTATCAGGTGCTGGAAGGACCTGGCTGAAGCCTTCATTAGACAATACCAGTACAACTTGGATATGGCTCCCAACAGGACCCTCCTGATGGGAATGTCACAATCATCCAAAGAAAGCTTCCGGGAGTACGCCCAAAGGTGGAGACAGCTTGCTGCTGCTGTCCAGCCACCCATGTCAGAGAGGGAGATGGCCGACATGTTTATGAACACCCTCCAAGGAACATACATTGACAGGCTAGCTACCTTTTCTTCTACCAGCTTCGCTGATGTGGTTATAGCCGGAGAGAGAATTGAGAGCCTGTTAAAGATGGGCAAAATTTCTGACAACGGTGCTAGCTCGTCCAGCAACCCAAGAAAGCCTTTTGTGGGACCTAGAAGGACTGGCGAGACTAATGCTATCCATACCAACAGGGGCAGACCCCAGTATGATCATAGGTCTGTGGCAGCAGTCACCATTCCCGCGCCAACTCATCCACAACCAGCTTATCAACCACCACAACAAAATTATCAGCAACAAACTCAGTATCCTCCTCAGAGGAACTACAACAACGCCAACAGCAACAATCAGCAAAGACCATATCAACAGAGACCATCTCAGGCCAATAGGGTGATTGACCCGATCCCTATGCCCTATGCCACATTACTGCCACAACTCCTGAAACTCAACCTAGTTGAGCTAAGGACACTGGCACCTCCGGATCCTAATAGTCTACCCAGGAATTACGACTCCAACGCCAGATGTGCTTTCCATTCAAATGCACCTGGCCACAGTACGGAAAAGTGCAGAGCCTTGCACATGAAGGTACAAGATCTGGTGGACTCTAAGGCCCTGAATTTCGCACCACCACCCAATGTTAATAAGAACCCTATGCCTAACCACGGGGGTCCCAGAATCAATGTTATTGAAGAAGACAAGCCGTCTTATTTAATAACCAGTGTGGGTCAAATCCGGACACCGTTGGTAGAGATCAAGGCTCAACTCCTCGAATGTCAAATGTTCCCGGGGTGTGAGTTAGGGTGTGCTTACTGCAATATCTCAGTAAATGGGTGTGATAACTTGAGGAATGGCATAGATGGTCTCATTCAGAGTGGCCAACTTCAAATCACCACATCATTTCCCACAAATCCAGCAATCTCATCAGCAACAATTCCGGTATCTCCTACAACTGCAACAACCATTGTTCCCGACAACTCTTCGGCTTCATCAACAAGTACTTCATCTATCATCTCAACTGATCAGCTATCAACAAATTTTTCTTCTACAACTTCAGCACCACTTCATTTTGAAATTCCTACAACAACAACGCCCATCCTTCCAACAATATCTCCTACAACATCAGCAACAAATCATGAAGATGTCTCAACTGTCACAATATTTTATGATCCTGAAAACAACTTTGCCTACAACTCAGAAAGTGCTGCTCCCATCAGAGCACCAGTCACAATTTATTACGATCCACAGACTATCACAATCCCTTCTGCAGCTGCCATCAGTCCAGTCACTGTCACAGTGCCCGGACCAGTACCTTATGAAAGCAATAGGGCCATCCCTTGGCACTACGGCTCTGACGTATACTACGAAGGAAAGAAAATCACCCTTGAACCATCAACACCTGCACCACAAATAGACAATGTGGGAGGAGGCGGAGGCTTCACTCGAAGCGGACGTCTCTTTGCTCCACAAATTCAAAGACCCACTGCCGAAGCAGAAGCTGCTGCCAAGGCAAAAGGAAAGAGCCCGGTGCAGGAAGATCAAGCTGTTAAGGAAGCTTTGAAAACACCATTCGATCAAGAAGTTGATGAGTTCATGAGACTCATCAAAAAGAGTGATTACAAAATAGTGGATCAGCTTCACCAGACGCCATCCAAGATCTCTATACAATCATTGCTTATGTGCTCCGAAGCCCATCGGAATGCACTACTCAAAGTCTTGCACGCAGCTTACGTGCCTGAAGAGATCACTGTCAATCAGTTGGAAACCGTGGTTGGAAATGTTACTGCTAGCAATGGGCTAGGGTTCACCAATACTGACTTGACAACGGAAGGCCGCAACCATAACAAGGCCTTGCACATCACCATGGAATGTAAAGGTGCAGTCCTTTCCCATGTGCTGGTAGACACAGGATCATCCCTTAATGTCTTACCCAAAAAGGTCTTGGTGAAGCTAGAATATGAAGGATTGGCGTTGCGTCCCAGCAACCTGGTAGTAAGAGCCTTTGATGGTTCTAAGAGATCGGTTCTGGGAGAAATTGAGCTGCCTGTAACGATTGGCCCACAAACTTTTAAAACGATCTTCTACGTGATGGACATTCAGCCTGCCTACAGCTGTTTGTTGGGTAGACCATGGATTCACGCCGCTGGCGCCGTGACCTCAACCCTTCACCAGAAGTTAAAATTCGAGTGGGAGGGTCAAGTCGTTACTATCTGTGGAGAGGAGGATATTTTTGTCAGCCATCTGGCTACCTACAAGTATATCGAGATGGATGGGGAGATCCATGAAACAATGAGTCTAGGGTTTGAGGCCTTGAACGTAAATGAAGCATCCGCTGTACCTGGAATCTCCATGGCATCTTATCAACAAGCCCGGAAGGTTGTTGAAGAAGGAACTGCCCAAGGCTGGGGCAAGGTTTTATCTGTGGAGAAGAAGAAAGACAAATCTGGGTTGGGTTACAAACCAACTCAACGAGATCAAGCAGAGGCTGCTAAAGAGCCCAATTTTGTTAGTGGGGGGATGCTTACCCCCGATGCCGTCAACAACTTGGAAGATGAGGATGAAAGCGACCGCAACCTGGAATGTTGGATTCGTCAGAAGATCCCGGGGAGCAGTATCTCAAACTGGTCTTCCCAGGAAGTTATAAGAGTTACTCATGCAGAGTAATTGTTATTTCCTGTATTTTTATAGCATGCATCAAGTCTTGTATCTTGCCCAAGATGACAAGACTCATTTTGTAATCGGGCCATCTGTACTTTTTGTGCAACAAGATTAATCAATGAAATATCAGACATCTTTTGCAAATGAGTCTTTTTTTTCTTTTCCGCTCACTGTTTTTCCATTTTTCTTTTTGTACAAAAAATAAATGGCAATGTTTTCAAAATGACAACTTTATTTCACCTTTCTAAACAAGATTAAAATCAATCACTAAAATGAACGAACTGAACCCTTGCAGAGAGTGCCTTCCAGACCGCACCGACAATGACACGGCTATGACTTCGTATGACTTTGACAATCCGATCAATCAAGCTGACGAAGGGGTTGAAGAAGATTACGAGCTTCCAGAAGAGCTAGCTAGGTTGTTGAGACAAGAGGAGAAGGTCATCACTCCACATCAGGAGGAGGTCGAAACGATTAATCTTGGTACAGATGAAGACGTGAAAGAAGTAAAAATCAGGGCCTGCTTACAAGACTCAGTGAAGAAACGACTGATTGACTTGCTTCAGGAATATGTGGATGTGTTTGCTTGGTCTTATCAAGATATGCCAGGATTGGACACCGACATTGTTATGCACAAGCTGCCTTTAAGAGAAGAATGCCCACCAGTTAAACAGAAACTGCGCCGCACCCGCCCAGACATGGCAATGAAGATCAAGGAAGAGGTACAAAAACAATGGGACGCCGGGTTCCTTGCCGTAACTAGCTATCCGCCGTGGGTTGCTAACATAGTACCTGTGCCTAAGAAAGACGGAAAAGTGAGGATGTGTGTTGACTACCGGGATCTGAACAGAGCCAGCCCGAAAGATGATTTCCCATTACCTCACATTGATGTATTGGTTGATAATACGGCTCAGTTCTCGGTATTCTCCTTCATGGACGGATTTTCAGGATACAATCAGATCAAAATGTCACCTGAAGACATGGAGAAGACAACCTTCATCACACCTTGGGGCACATTCTGTTACAAAGTGATGCCATTCGGACTAAAGAATGCTGGTGCAACATATCAATGGGCTATGGTGACATTATTCCACGATATGATCCATAAAGAAATCGAGTGTTATGTGGATGACATGATTGCCAAGTCCCTTACAGAGGAAGACCACCTGGTAAATCTGCTGAAGCTATTCAAGCGTCTGAGGAAGTACCAACTGAAGTTGAACCCCAACAAATGCACATTCGGGGTGCGATCTGGTAAGCTGCTGGGTTTTATTGTAAGCGAGAGAGGGATTGAGGTTGACCCTGATAAAGTCAAAGCCATTCAAGAAATGCCTGCACCAAAAACTGAGAAAGAAGTTCGAGGGTTTCTGGGTAGATTGAATTACATTTCAAGGTTCATATCTCACCTTACTGCAACCTGTGAACCTTTATTCAAGCTGTTAAGAAAGGAACAGACGGTCAGGTGGAACGAAGACTGCCAGAGGGCTTTTGACAAGATCAAAGAATACCTGCAAGAGCCTTCAATCCTTATGCCTCCAGTTGAAGGAAGACCTCTGATAATGTACTTAACAGTATTAGAAGAGTCAATGGGGTGTGTGCTGGGCCAGCATGACGAGTCTGGTCGAAAAGAGTATGCAATATACTACCTAAGCAAAAAGTTTACCGACTGTGAACAACGTTATTCACTGCTCGAGAAAACTTGCTATGCTTTAGCGTGGGCTGCTCGCCGAATGAGACAGTATATGTTGACCCACACTACTTTGTTGATCTCAAAGATGGACCCAGTTAAGTACATATTTGAGAAGCCAGCTCTTACCGGACGGTTTGCGAGATGGCAAATGATCCTTACAGAGTATGACATTCAGTACACATCTCAGAAAGCCATCAAGGGCAGTGTATTGTCTGAATATCTTGCTGAGCAACCCATTGATGATTACCAGCCTATGAGATTTGACTTCCCTGATGAAGACATCATGTTCATAAAAGCAAAAGATCATGAAGAGCCTGTTCACACTGAAGGGCCTGACCCGGAAGAAGAATGGACTATGATGTTTGATGGGGCTGTTAACATGAATGGTCGTGGTGTTGGTGCAGTACTCATTACACCTAAAGGAGTTCACATGCCTTTCTCGGCAAAACTCACTTTCAACTGCACTAACAACGAAGCTGAATACGAAGCTTGCATTATGGGTCTTGAGGAAGCCATCGACCTCAGGATAAAAACATTAACTGTATTCGGAGATTCAGCTCTAGTAATCAATCAGACCAACGGCAAATGGTATACACACCAGGATCATCTGATACCTTACAGGGATTATACGAGGAGGTTATTGACTTTCTTTACAACAATCAAGCTTGAGTATATCCCTCGGGACGAGAATCAGTTTGCAGATGCTCTGGCTACCATTTCATCCATGATCAAAGTTCAAGCTGCCAACTTTGTACCTCAGATTTCAGTGTCCAGACTTGACAGACCAGCATACGTGTTCGCAGCAGACATTGTCAAAGATGATAAGCCTTGGTTCCACGACGTTAAGTGCTTTTTGGAGGAACAAACATACCCACCTGGGGCATCTTCCAATGATAAGAAGACTCTGAGAAGGCTTGCCGGTAGTTTCTTCCTGAATACTGATGGTTCCCTATACAAGAGAAACTTTGATATGGTACTCCTCAGATGCGTTGACAAAACGGAAGCAGACTTGTTAATGCATGAAGTGCACGAAGGATCCTTTGGTACCCATGCTGGAGGACATGCAATGGCTAAAAAGTTGTTAAGATCAGGCTACTACTGGATCACAATGGATGCAGATTGTTGTGCTTATGCCAGGAAATGCCACAAATGCCAGATTTATGCAGATAAAGTGCATGTGCCTCCGAATCCCCTGAATGTGATGTCTTCACCCTGGCCCTTTGCCATTTGGGGCATTGATATGATTGGCAAGATTGAACCAATTGCTTCAAATGGCCACAGATTCATCCTGGTAGCCATTGACTATTTTACCAAGTGGGTCGAAGCAGCTTCTTATGCAAATGTTACAAGGCAAGTAGTAGCCCGATTTCTGAAGAGAGATATCATATGTCGATACGGGGTTCCCGAGCGAATCATTACTGATAATGGTTCCAACCTAAACAACAAGATGATGGCTGAGTTATGCCGGGACTTCAAGATCCAACACCACAATTCTTCTCCTTACAGACCAAAGATGAATGGCGCTGTTGAGGCAGCTAATAAGAACATCAAGAAGATTGTGCAGAAGATGGTAGTCACCTACAAAGACTGGCACGAAATGCTACCGTTTGCCTTGCATGGGTACCGCACGTCAATCAGAACATCCACTGGGGCAACACCGTATCAGCTGGTGTATGGTATAGAAGCAGTCCTACCTGTTGAAGTTGAATTACCCTCTCTGCGGGTACTAATGGATGTTAAACTGAGTGAAGCAGAATGGGTTCGGGCCCGATACGAACAACTGAGTCTGATTGAAGAGAAAAGATTGGCTGCAATCTGTCATGGGCAATTATATCAAAGAAGAATGAAGAAAGCCTTCGATCAGAAAGTCAGGCACCGAGAGTACCAAGTAGGAGATCTTGTTTTAAAAAGAATCCTCCCTCCTCATACAGACCACAGGGGCAAGTGGACTCCGAACTATGAAGGACCATTCGTGGTAAAGAAAGTTTTCTCTGGTGGAGCGCTGATGCTCAGCACCATGGATGGTGAAGATTTCCCGTCCCCTGTGAATTCAGATGCAGTTAAAAAATACTTCGCATAAAATGACCCGCTGGACACAAAAACAGAATGTAAGTCCAGGCAAAAATAGGGCATCCCGGCGAGTCAAAAACAGAATAAAAGACTCGGGCAAAAATAAGGGAAAGTAAATAAAAAATGTACACCCGCTGAGTTGAAAAGCCACATTGGACAACTCAGGCAAAAATGGGTATCCCGATGGATTGAAAACCCGAAAGGGCGATCCCTGCAAAATAAGGGAATAAGCGAACAACTGCATTCTGAATTCGTCTGTATCACTTCCAATTTGGTAAATTTCGAAAGGATCAAGCCTCAACCAGAATCAGCCTTCATCAGAAAACAAGACGAGAAGAACGTCAAAAGTCATACGAGTCATAACAGAAGAGGAAGCTCCTTAAAGCGTCGTCAACATGGCCAGCATTTTGTTTCTCAATTTGTAACAATCTCCTCATTTTAGGAGATATGTTTCTTTGACTGTATCTTGCCAATTCAGGGCAATTGAGTTAATAAAACCAGATTTTTCAGTCATGTCTCGTCTCGTACAGTTTATTTTTATTTGCAAAGAATGTCTGATGTCTCTAAAAAATTAATTGCATAAGTACAGATGTTTTTCCTCAAAAATAATAAAAACACGTGCTTGCGGGGAATATACTTACTCTCGGGAGTGTCTAAACTCCTATGACGGAATCCAGTAAAGGATACCCCGAGAATACTTGTGCGTTTCTATCTTTGCAGGATCGCAGGTATCCAGAATGCAACTTGGGGCATGAAAGCTTCGTCCCAGCAAGCTGGCAAATCGACACTCAGCCTTGGCACCCAAAGTGTTTTCTCCCCAGCCGGGTTGCCAATCATTCTTCCTCAGCTAAATACAAAAGTTAGGGAACCATCTCCCCACAGAGCTTCAACAGAGTGAAGAAAGCTTCTACAAACCCCAGCTGGGTCCCTTGTTATCGGGATGGGTCTATCAATGACCTACCCCCCCCCCCCCCGAAGCAGATATCATCTCATCAGATCTACCAACGATCTCATCCCTAGCTGGGATGTACCTTTCGAGTAGATCGGCCAGAGATTTTTAGAGCAGCAGGATCCGAATCCCGATTTGGTATCTTTGCATAAGTCATAGCATTCGCATCATATTCACCCACAAAGCGTAGCATTCCGTCTAACACGGAGCATTACGGCAAAAGTCAAACATATAGCATATTCATAAGCCATGTTTTGAACCAACACTTGGGAATAATGATAATCCGTCAATATACATAATACTTCACCCAGAATTCCCAGCGGAGATTCCCCAGCAAAAGCAGTTGCCTCGCATTCACAAACACCAGTTTATATACTCCCCTTTGGCACCCGTCCGTGTCATCACTCCCCAGTAAAGTCACCCGAGCACTCTGTGCAAACAAAACCACTCGTATTACGGATACTTTTTGACACCCATCTGTGTCATAACCCCAGTAGAAAGCCAAAGACGTCCTCTTTGCACTCACATATACTTACATATATACAATTCCTGGACACCCGTCCGTGTCATATCCCCAGTGCAGTCATCTACACTTTGTATATCAGATACTTGTTCATATTACACTCTTCTCTTTTTGACACTCGTCCGTGTCACTCTCCCCAGCTGTTAAACACTCATCTATACACCACTCTCACTTATACTGATACTCGTCCGTATCTTATATATACCACTTATATCCCCACAGATTCAACATTGGTCCCTGTTCTTTATTAACTCGTTGGTACTCGTCCGTACCATCATCTCAGAACGTGCGTCAAGAGTTTGTTTCTACTTGATACTCGTCCGTATCATAGTCTTAAGGATGCTCGCCCGCATCTTTAATCCATACACTGTGTCAAACACTTACGTCTCCTTGAATATAGATACTCATCTGTGTCTACTATTCCTTAGAAGAGTCCCCTCAGATTCAACACTCGTCCGTGTTCTCTGTTAACCAGTTGATACTCGTCCGTATCATCATCTCTGAACACGTGTCAGTATTTGTTTCTACCCGATACTCGTCCGTATCGTAGCCTTGAGGATGCTCGTCCGCATCTTTAATCTGTACATAACATCTAAACACTTATACCCTTTTGTTTCTTGGATATAAACACTCGTCCGTGTTTACCATTCCCCAGTAGATCACAAACCAAATTTTCCTTTTTTATCTGACATCCGTCCTATGTCATGATAAACCCTGAGAGCAGCCGTACCCATTTAGGTGGTCGTCCTCCACCTCTTGATGGTCGTCCTCCGTCACGCTCATCCGATGGCCGTCCCCATCGTTGATATTTAGCAGCCGTCCCCTGCTAGGTGGTCGTCCTCCACCTCTTGATGATCGTCCTTCATCATTTTATCCAATGGCCGTCCCCATTGTTGATTTTTGGTTATCTGACATTCGTCCTATGTCATGATAAACCTTGAGAGCAGCCGTCCCCTGCTAGGTGGTCGTCCTCCACCTCTTGATGGTCGTCCTCCATCATGCTCATCCGATGGCCGTCCCCATCGTTGACCTTGTATCCGGCATTCGTCCTATGCCGCGATATTTTCGGCAGCCGTACCCTGCCAGGTGGTCGTCCCCCACCTTAGATGACCGTCCCTCATCTTAACCCAACAGAGCAGCCGTCCCCTGCTAGGTGATCGTCCTTCACCTTTGATGGCTGTACCTCATCATCTGTTTATTTCATTTATTCTTTAACCCGATGGCCGTCCCCGTCGTGGTCCCTTTTCTTTTCAGCCCGATGGCCGTCCCCATCGTTGGTAACTTTACTTTATGAACTTGATAGCCGTCCCCGTCATGTTTCAGAGAATCTTACAGCTTTATCTCGATGGCCGTCCCCATCATAGTACCTTTTATCCCCAGCATGATGGCCGTCCCCGTCATTGCTTTACTTCACACACTCTCCCAGCATGTTGGTCGTCCCCGTCATTGCTCTTTACCCAGCAGTCGTCCTCTGCTCGACGGTCGTCCTCTGTCGCCCACACTTTACAATATACTTTATTTTTCTTTGCAATCAATATCCCTTTTCTTCTTCGTTTTGTGAGTGCAAATTTTGGACTGTCTTTGGTATTCAACCTCAAGTTATCTTGTTTGCCTGACAAGCCATCGCTTACATCCTGCACAGCTAACTCATGTTTGAATAGGGGCAGCTGTAAACACCCCAAATTTGCCCTCACCCATTAACACCATGGCTTGTGATCATTTCATATGCATAAACTCAATCATAGCATCTCATACCGCATTTTTGAATCATTACACTGGTTAAGACTATGGATGGTGAAGACTTCCCGTCCCCTGTGAATCATTACTCATCCTCAGTACTATGGATGGTGAAGACTTCCCGTCCCCTGTGATTCATTACTCATGCTCAGTACTATGGATGGTGAAGACTTCCCGTCCCCTGTGAATTCAGATGCAGTTAAAAAATACTTCGCATAAAATGACCCGCTGGACATAAAAACAGAATGTAAGTCCAGGCAAAATAGGGCATCCCGGCGAGTCAAAAACAGAATGAAAGACCCGGGCAAAAATAAGGGAAAATAAACAAAAAAATGTACACCCGCTGAGTTGAAAAGCCGCATTGGACAACTCAGGCAAAAATGGGTATCCCGATGGATTGAAAACCCGAAAGGGCGATCCATGCAAAATAAGGGAATAAGCGAACAACTGCATTCTGAATTCGTCTGTATCACTTACAACTTGGTAAGCTTCGAAAGGTTCAAGTGCCGGTTGTAAACACCCCAAATTTGCCCTCACCCATTCACACCATGGCTTGTGATCATTTCATATGCATAAACTCAATCATAGCATCTCATACCGCATTTTTGATTCATTACACTGGTTCAAAGTCATCTGCGTCTAGGGTTTGTGATCTGAGCAATCCAAAAGCTTCACGAGCCACCCCAAAGGTCATCAATGTTCAAGCATCATATTGTATGCCCTCAAAGTCAAAAATTCCAAAGAATCACAAAAACAGAAAATGGCATGGAAACGGAGCCAGGTTATGAGGTTCGCGTATATCAGTCATGAAGAAATTCCATGGGGAGGGTATCTAATCAAGGGATGACTTCTGGAACAAGTCAGTACGGAACCAGGATATTTGAGGCTCCCGATGACCCGACCAAAGGGTGTTCTTCGTCATTTTTGATTGTGTATGATCTTTATTTGGTCATAGAGGATGCCAGAAGTTCACAAGACTGAAGAATTTCGAGCCACTTTGCAAAAATTGCCTTGAATTGGAAAACCTGCAAATTTTCATGGCAAGCTTTTGTGTGACTCCAGTGCGACCTCCAATCATCGCGCAAGCATGAACCAGGGCCTTAAGTTTTGAATGCACCAAAGAATCTCCAAGTTCCACGACTTATGCCTCAAGGGATCACAAAGGGGGCAGACTTGTACCAATTTGCGAAGACCCATGTGACTATGCCTCCACTTGTTGTAATTCCCAAGATTTGATCCATGGGCCTGTGCCACACCAGCCATCCTTACCCATCAAAGACCTTACAAATATGTTTCCTGCAAATCATTTCAATCAGCTGGGGTCTCATTGATGATTAAGTGTCACTAAAATTTCAAAGTTGGTTTTAAGATATTTCGAATTTGTTTTCAATAAATTGATGAGTTATGGGTTAAACTTATTGCATTTTTGTAAAGAAATAATAAGTGTGACTTCTTTGGTTCATTGGTTTCCAAAAAGGAAAGAAAAAAGGAAAATTCATGGTATCATGAGAGACTTGGAATCAAATGGCATTGTATGGGCATTTCGCGGTATTATGATGGGTCTGGATTATGTTGGATTTGGATTATGATTTGGATACGCGTCTGTTCGGAGTCGTGATTCATTTTTATGTTGCTGTTAAGATGCACCGTTCTCAAAGCGTGGTAGCATTAATATTCTCAAAGTTTTACAAGACATTGAGATTTTGATTGAAACAATTGCAAGACTAAGATGCTATAATTCCCAAGAAAAATCTACAGTATTACAAGTTGCAAGTTCAAGGAAGAAAAAAAACAATTGAACTCCAAAAAAAAACGAAGCAGAAGCATTACAAAGTTATGAACTACCACATGGTTACAAGGCCATATATGAATCCTACTAATACACATGCCTAAGCTTAAGGCATCATTCCTCCATCATCAAATTGGTGCAGCATCCGCCTGTTTCACCCAAGTCTCCATGTCCTTCGGAAACAACGTTCAGGGCTACAGCTGAGAATTTAACATCACGTCAAGAGAATTGATAATAACAGGAAGAAATCATAAAAGAAAACAAAGCTAAATCTGGTTATAAGGGAACCTCTGCATACCGTTTTCCATTTTAGAGCTAAGCCTCAGTGCACTACACGTGCCATAGGCGTGATCTGTATGACCGTAAGTTGAATCCAGATTCACTGTTAAAACGCTTACCAAATGCGGCCTGATCCATACAAGGGAAGCGTTACACTTTGTGCTATTTTCTTCAACCTGCAAAATATAGACAAGATTGCATCCTTATAAGAATAAGCACCTTCCAACAAACAGACATTCAGAAAAAAAACAAGATGAAGAGACTATGGCAGACTTACCACAAGCAAAGCAAAGTAAGGGCAGAAGCAAATGTTGTCCATATCACAAAAGAACGGCGAATTCTGAAACATACAATGAAAAAGAGCAAATGATAGATCCCGAGAACTTCAGGTTTCAATATTCATCATGCAGCATGAATACAAAGAGAATATAAGCTTAGTGCATTACCTCTGATTTGTAATTCCATGGAATATCCTAACACTTGTCCTCGACCCTGCAAAATCCACTTTCTTTAAACAATTTACTGTCTCTAGGGGATAGCCCAGCTAGTTCTTTGACAGCAGAGAAGCTACTTTCTTCTGGATTAGCTCAAGATCCGCAAATAATGAATCTGTTGCAACAGCAATACTTGTTGCAGTTACATTCTCAAGCAGCTGCTTCAGCACCATAGCTGCCCCTATTAGATAAGCTCCTGTTGCTAAAGCAGCAGCAAAAACAGGAGAAGCAGCAGCTGTTCTTAAGGCAACAACAGCAACAATTGCTTTCCAAAATGTTGCAGGACCAACAGACTAGCCAGCTCTTTGGCATTTCATCTTATGGACAGTTGCAAAGTTCATTACCAATGGGACATTTGCGTGTTGATCCTTCCCAACTCAAGTCCCCCAGCCCACTCCTTTTGCCTGCCCAGGATGCTGTTACTCCACTGTCTGAAACAGAAGCAATTGATCTGGTCAAAACTGTTTTTGCATCTGCATCTCTAGGTTGGCCCTGTAAATTCGACAATTGCCACATGGTTAGCAGTGAAAATAAGTTTACAGCAGTAAAAAAAGAGTAACTAATCCAATCAAAACACCATCAATCCGGTTTCATTTCAAAAACTAATTCAACAAAGGTGCAAAACAAAGAGGCATAAACAAACAAAAGCCAGAGCAGGTGTGTCAGCAGGAGTGCAGGGCAAACTTTCACAAAGCAGGAAAAACAATTTTTCTGTTACGAAAAGGAAGGAGAAGACATAGCCAGTTTGAATTTGTTTCAGTTTTAAATCAAAATTCTTGAAAACCCTAATTCTCAATATAAAAAGCCAGAGATGAATTCGTGAAAGATACACAACACACAGCCGCATCAAAAACAACACACAGAGAAAAGCCCTAAATCACTTTTACCAGAAGAGAATCAAAATCAAACAACACTAGCCACCATTCAAATCCACAAAGAAAATACACAAAAGAAAACCTAGCCACGCAACTGAAAAGAGCTTCCCAGAAGAAAAAAACCCTAAAAAAATCCCTTTCGTTTGGAAAAGCTAAGACTCAAGAAGGCGGAGTTTCAAACAGAAAGGAAAGAAAGGCTTGAGCTATAGAAAGGAATACCTGGAGAGAAAATTGTCCATCTGAAAACTTCAGAGCAGGTATAAAACTCGGTTCCCTTTTGATTTCCATTTTTCTCTCATTGTTTGTGGGCATCTGTTTCGATTTCTCTTTTGCCTTTGTTGTTGGATGTCTCTACTGATATTACAATTTGTTGTTTGGTTGGTGCTGGAATGATTGCTTGATTGATTCTGCCGAACGTTAGGGTTTGGGTTTGATTGGGTTTAGGGGTAGCTCTGTCGATTTGCTCGTCTGGGTACTCCGACTTCACCATGCTTGTGCGATCAAGGATAGGTTGTGATTCATCAGTTTCACTTTGTTTGAGCTTTTAGGGTTGGATAGTAGAGAAGGAGGGAGTCGAAAGGTGGATGAAGGTCTCTGAGACCTTTCTGTTTTTTTTCTTCGTGAATATGCCGTCCCAATTTTGTTTTGCTTATGAACATTAGGAGTCTTTGGAAGCAACAAGAGTTATTGCCTGTCATTTCCCGATACCACATGCGTCGTTTTTTGTTCCCTAGGCCACTTGCTGTGATATTCGGCTAGAGTGTGCTTCTTTCTCAGACTGGGGGGGTGTTGGTTCGGGTCTTGGGCGACCCGGGCCCATTTAGAGGGGATATTACCAGCTTTGGGTGGGCCTGCGTTTCTGCCCCAGAAGGGCCCTTGTTGTCCTTTTTGTTTCTATTTTCTTTTGTTTACTCATTTAAAATTTTGTAAACTATTTATTTATTTCTTTAGATAAATTTTGTAAACTATTTATTTATTTCTTTAGATAAATTATGTAAACTATTTATTTATTTCTTTAGATAAATTTTGTAAACTATTTATTTATTTCTTTAGATAAATTATGTAAACTATTTATTTATTTCTTCAGATAAATTTTGTAAACTATTTATTTATTTCTTTAGATAAATTATATAAGCTATTTACTTATTTCTTCAGAAAAATTATGTAAAACTTTTTTTTTAGATATAATTATATATAGAAAAAAATTCAAAAAAAAAGAGAGAAAGCATCTTTTTAGGTAGTTATATGAGGGGAAGTTATTTTAGTTAATTAATCCTTTCTGTTAATTAATCTCATTTTAACTTAGCTATTTATTTTTCGTTCGTTTTCACTTGCACAATAATTCATATCATCTTGTAACTCTCCTTGTATCATGAACATGTTTCTATTTTCGGTTTGCATCCTAATATCGAGTTCATCTTCACTTTATTTCTTTCTTTCGTGCTAACTTTTCAGGTGGTAAGTATTCCGAGAAGTGAATTTGCCTTCACTTCTCGCATTTCCTTTTCATCTCCTGTGTACATTATTGTTACATCTTTTTGTATGGATATTGGAGTGAGCTTGCTCCTCCCTGTTTATTATACCTTCTTTCTTCGGGCAACTTGACTTCTTAAGTGAAGCAAGTTGTCTTGCTTCCCTTCGCTTCTTGATCCTTTCATCTGCTTCCTGGTGGTTCTCTTTGAAGTTATCTCTTGAAAACCTCACAAACCCTAGGAACACCCAAGCATGACAATGATTAGGGTTTCTGATTAGTCCCCCACTTAGTTTTACCTTTGTGTCTCATTGAGCCTTCTTTTCTCACCTCATAATCAGGGACTAAACCCTAAAGGCTTTAAGGCTTTGTGATTAAGCTTATGCCTGCATCCTTCTATTAGGATGGAGTGTATAACTTTAATCCTAAGTGTTAAACCCTTAGTGTGTTTAACTCCTTTAATCAATTCACCTAATAATCATCAAGACATCACACTTGTGACTTGGGCCTTGCACTAGGGTTCTAATTATTCCTTAAATGGTTAAGAATGACTAACCCTAGTGTTAATGGACAAGTCCCCCTCAAGTTGTCTTACAAACCCTAAGAATCACTTCATCATCTCACCATTAAATAAAATCCACTTAGTCAAAGGCTTGTTTTGTCATGAGTTTAATCCCTAATCATGGATTAAGTTGAGGAGCATTCCTCAGCTTAAACATTCTCATCTATTATCCTTCTATTAGGATGGTGTAATGAGTCTGTTTAATCCTTGATTATGGCTTAACCTCATTACTCAACACAAAACAAAAACACCAAAAACATCTAAATAATCACAAGTAGGTTAATGATCTTAATCCTACACCAAAGGTGATTAAGTGTGAGAATCTGACTTCACACTTAAGGTACTCTCATTACCCCTAATCAGAGGGAAGATGTGATGAGTTTACTAAATCCATTGGTTTAGGCTTAAGCTCATTAACTTATGACAAACTCTCAAAAGCAATAAAAGACTGAAAACTCAAAAGCAAACAATAATCGTCTCCTCCGGGATTCTTTTCTCATCATCTTCACTCACAAACGAGAACTTGCTTCTTTCGTCTAATGCAAGACAGTTTGCACCTGAGCCAGACAGGTCATACACTTGAGCATAGGCAAGTAAGCAGTTCACAAGTCAACTCATCATTCAGCCTCTTTAGGTCGAACTACGGTGTTCTGACTTCCTCATTGCACGAGAGGATACGTAGGCATAACTTAACAGTTATCGAACAAAAGTCTCTGTATATTCCCCCTCCTTCCAGTATCATTATTTTAGCCTCATTATCACGAGAATTTCATCTTTGTTCTTGCACTGACACTATACATATCACACCTCACTTTCTTTTACACTGACACCTGTACATCCTTTTCCAGCTATTTTATGCACAGATTGCACAGACACTACCCCTTTAAAACACAAATCTTTTAAGCGTGGATCCCGTCGAGTACGACGGACATTCTGGGTGCTAATACCTTCCCAGGTTGTAACCAACCCCCTTTCTCAGTCTCTCTGGTTCGCAACCGTCTTATCCATCTTTTTCTAGGTCTATGCAGCATTGCCTTTCCTCCGGGATAAAAATGCCTAGCTGGCGACTCTATTCATCTCCAGTGAGTTCACGGCTGTGTGTTCTCATTGTCCCTCTCGCTGACCGTTCGCGTCTGTACCTTTATCTGGACTTAGTCCCATTTATCGGGAGCGACACCGGTCAGAATCAGCCTTCTTCAGAAAGCAAGATGAGAAGAACGTCGAATGTCATACGAGTCATAGCAAAGGGAAGCTCCGTGAAGCGTCGTCAACATTGCCAAATACCTTTTATTTCTCAATTTGTAACAATCTCCTCATTTCGGGGGATTTGTTTTCTTTGAATGTATCTTGCCAATTCAGGGGACATGAATTAATAAAATCAGATTTTCATTCATGTTTTGTCTCGTACATTTTACTTTTGTTTGCAAAATGTCCGATGTCCCTAAGATACTGAGTGCATAAATACAAATGTTTCTTTTCTAGAAAATACGTGCGTGCAGGAAATATACTTGCTCCTAGGGTTGCCTAAACTCCTATGATGGAATCCGGTAAGGGATACCTCGGGATTACTTGTGCATTTCTCTGTCTTTTCAGGATTGCAGGTGTTCAAAGCACAACATGGGGCATGAAAGCTTCACCCCAGCAAGCTGGCAAATCATTACCTACTCAGTTTTAGCACCGAAGATGCTTTCTCCCCAGCTGAGTTGCCGGTCATCATTCCTCCTCATCCAAGTACAAAAGCCAGGGAACCATGTCCCCACAATGTTTCAGCAGAGCAACGCCTGGAGATCTCACAACAGGGTGACGAAAGCTTCTACAAACCCCAGCTGGGTCCCTCATCACAAAGACAGGTCTATCAGTGATCTATTTCCCCAAAGCAGAGTAATATATGTCAGATCTACCAATGATCTTATCCCCAGCTGGGAAATCCACTTCAAGTAGATCAACCGGAGATCTTCGCAGCAACGGGATCCGAATCCCGGATCAATACCTTTGCATAATCATAACATTAGCATCATATTCTCCCCACAGAGTGTAGCATTCCGTCTAATACGGAGCATTACGGAAAAAATCAAACATATTGCATAATCATAAGCCATGTTCTGAATCAAACACTTGTGAATACTGGCAACCCATCAGCGATATACAGAGAAACTCCCCGGATTCCCTGGCAGAAAGCCAAGGCATCTGCCTTACACTTGCAAGTACAAATACACACTCCTTCTGGCACTCGTCCGTGTCATCATTCCCCCAGTAAAGTCGCCCGAGTTTTCTTTACAAACAGACACTTATATATTACAAATACTTCTTGACACCCGTCCGTGTCATATCCCCAGTAGAAAGCCAAAGCGTCCCCTTTGCACTCACAGATACATATGTCTACAGATTCCCTGACACCTCTCCGTGTCACCTTCCCCAACATAACTACCTGAATACTTTGTAAAGCATATACTTGTTTATAATATACCTTTTGACACTTGTTCGTGTCATTTTCCCCAGCAAGTTACACACTTGTCGGTTTTTCACTCATACTTATTTCACTCATACAGATACCCGTCCGTATCTTGTATATATCACTCAAATCCCCTCAGATTCGACACTCGTCCGTGTTCTTTGTTAACCAGTTGGTACTCGTCCGTACCATCATCTCTGAACACGCGTCAGCGTTTGTTTCTACCTGATACTCGTCCGTATCATAGTCATGAGGATGCTCGTCCGCATCTTTAATCTATACACCGTGCCAAACACTTATGTCTTCAGGAGATTAGACACTTGTCTGTGTCTATTTTTCCCCAGCAAAGTCCCCAGCAAAACTTCTTTTCTATTTGACATTCGTCCTATGTCATGATACCTTTCGGCAGCCGTACCCTGCCCGGTGATCGTCCTTCACCTTTGGATGATCGTCCCTCATCCTTTCCCCAGCGGAGTCTCCATTATTGGAACCCTTTTCTATCCGGCATTCGTCCTATGTCGTGATATTGAGCAGCCGTGCCTTGCTAGGTGATCGTCCTTCACCTCCTGATGATCGTCCTTCACCTCCTGATGATCGTCCTTCATCATTTTATCCGATGGCCGTCCCCATCATTAATCTTGTTATCTGACATTCGTCCTATGTAACGATAAACCCTGAGTGCAGCCGTACCCTTCTAGGTGATCGTCCTTCACCTCTTGATGATCGTCCTTCATCATGTTCATCCGATGGCCGTCCCCATCGTCGACCTTTTTATCCGACATTCGTCCTATGTCGCGATGCTTTTGGCAACCGTACCTTGCCAGGTGATCATCCTTCACCTTAGATGACCGTCCCTCATCTTATCCACAACAGAGCAGCCGTCCCCTGCTAGGTGATCGTCCTTCACCTTCGATGATCGTACCTCATCATTTATTTTTACATATAATCCCCAGAGAATCTTTATCACTTTATTTTGATGGCAGTCCCCATCATAATCTCTTATATCCCCGGCATGTCGGCCGTCCCCGTCATTGCTCTTTCCCCAGCAGTCGTCCTCTGCTCGACGGTCGTCCTCCGTCGCCCGCACTTTATAATATACTTTATTTTCCTTTACAATCTATATCCCTTTTCTTCTTCATTCTGTGAGTGCAAATTTTGGACTGTCTTTGGTATTCAACCACAAGTTATCTTAGTTGCCTGTTAAGTCGTTGCTTAAATCCTGCACAGCTAACTCATGCTTGAATAGGGGCAGCTGTAAACACCCCAAATTTGCCCTCACCCTTTCACACCATGGCTTGTGATCTTTTCATATGCATAATTTCAATCACATCATCTCATATTGCGTATTTACTTCATTGCATTGGTTCTAAGTCATCTGCATCTAGGGTTTGTGATCTGAGCAATCCCTGAGCCATTTGAGCCACTCCAAAGGTCTTCAATCATTTCAAAGGGGTCCATGCATGTTCAAGCATCATATTACATCCTCACAAGGTCAAAGAAGTCAAAAAAATCACAAGAACTGAAAAAGGCATGGAAGCAGAGCCAGGTTTAACTGCACAGATGACCTAGAATTAGGGTTTTGGTTTCAGAGGCCATAACTCCAAATTTTTTGGTCATTCTTGTTTCTATTGGTCTCTATATGGTATAGGGATCATGCATATCAATTTTCATGAAGAAATTCAATGGGGAAGGCATCTGATCAAGAGTTGACTTTTTGGGCAAGCCAGTGCAAAATCAGGGCATCTGAGGCCCTCAATGACCCAACCAAAGGGTGTTCTTCATCATTTTGATGATTTATGATCCTTATTTGATCATAGAAGATGTTATAAGTTCACAAAATTGAAGAATTTCAAGCCATTTGCAAAGTTGACTTTTTGGGAAAATGACTTGTAATGGAAACTTGCCATTTTGGGAAACTTTTTCAACCCTTGCTTTTTGATTCAAAAATGCTTCAAATGGGAAAACTTTGGTCATGAAAGTTGTAGAATGGATCATTCCCTTTTCAAAAGTACAAGAACTCATTCTAATTCATTTTGGATCAAAAGTTATGGCTTGTCAAAGTTGGGAAAAATCACATAAATTCAAGTTTTGTACCAAAGAGGCATTTTTCAAAATGGTGTGATCAAGCATTCTAAAGACTTCAAATGTGCACAAACTTTTCACAATATGATCATGTGACTTCTAAAAGTCAGAATTGGCCCAAGAATATTGCATTTTGGTGCCTTGAACTTCATGAATTTCCAAAGGGGGCAAACATGTACCAACTTGCAAAAACTCATGAAGCCATGCCTCTACTTGTTACAGCTCATAGAATCTGATCCATATGAACTCCATAATCTCTGCTGAACTCAACCATGCCCCTATCACAACCTCACACTTGCCCATACCTCAAGTACACCTAGACTTGACTTTTTGCAAAAACCCCCATACCAATCCCACAGTGACACAACAACTATTCTGACCAACCAAGACTTTACAAACACACCAAAAGCAAGCCATTTCATATGATCTTGGAGCCTGAATACACACACAAGCCAGCATTCTCATTTTCCACCTCTTATGCAACTTCCTTCGAAACTCATCATACAAACATCAAACACAAAAACAAACTTCACAAAACATCTCAGCATGAGTCATTGATCACAATCCAACCATTGAAACAGCCCAAAACCTCACACAAACCAAATACGATTTCCTCACTTCACTGAACAGAACTCTACCAATCTCCCAAACCAGCCACTCTCAAATCATTCTAAGCTCCATTCCATCATCAGGAGGATCAAGGGAGAAGGTTTGTGCAAAGCTTGAGGCCAGGAAGCTCAGAATCAGAGAAGCTCCATCTCAGGTAACATGAAGAACTTTTTTTCCAGAAACTGATTTTTAAGTTCTTGTATGATGCTATGTCTTCCCCTGATCATGAATATGTGTTTAGTTTTTAAAATGGTGAAGAAACCAGCATGTATGGTACCTCTGAATATTTGCCCGTGTTTCATACTTTGCTTCGATTCAGGCTTGTGAGTGAAAATAAATGAGTTTTGGGAGAGGGGTTAGGTTTAGATTGAGGAGAAGATCATTTTGGTGGAAGAAATTTCATGATTGGTAACCTGTAGCGAAATCTAGGGTTCATGCTCGCCGGAGAAGACGACCGGAAGTCTTCTCCGGCCACCTGAATTTCATTAACCCTAATCTGTGTCATTAATGAGAGTTTGAATCTGGAGCGTAGGATGGGTTGACAAGGGTTGACCCACGCACGTTTTGATGGCCAGGATGCATCATTAGAAACCCTAATCCCTGATTATTTAATTTAATTTTGTTTAATTAAGTCATAAAACAAATTAGCCAGGTTTGAATCTGGGCCCTTGGATCTGGCGCGCAGTCAACCAGACCAAGCCCAGATCAAATCCTGGCCTTCCCTTTTAATTACTTTCATTTATTCTCATTTTAAATTCATTTTCTTTTCCTTTTATTTATACATTTTATTTAAAATAGCAAAAAATGTTTATAAATTATGAAAATTTTTGCCAAGATTTTCATTATTTTTCAGAACACAAAAATATTTTTATTTTTAATTTTTTGCATTAAAATTTTTTTTTAAATCATTTAAAAGTTTATTTTTAATTAATTAATGAAAATTAATTAATTAAAAATACTTTTAGGTATTTAAAAATCACAAAAAAACCCATATAGCATTTAGAAACATTTAGAAACATTGTCCAACTCTCAAACCAAATTTCTTTTTTGATCTTGATGCCTTTTGATAATTTTCTTTGGAATTAATTTCATTATTTGGCAATATTTTGTGACAAACATCAAAAATTCATTTATGCCTAACCATTGAGAGTTGGATGATGATTCTTTTTGCATTGCATCTTGTATAGCATGTAGTTTATAGGATAAAATTGGCATGAATTGATCCTGCATTTTCAATTTGTTTGGAATTTTTCTTGACAAGGTACCTTAAAACCCTATGAATCTTAGGAAATTCATAAATTTCAATAGGTTAAGAGTTGTATCCCCTCCTTTGAGCAGTGAGTTTGTATAGGTCTAGGGTTCCTTTGATTGCATTTTCAAATTTTTATCATGTCATTTGCTTCTGGTTTTGGATTTTTGCTTTGTATGTTGCATATAACCCTAATTTATGCCTTCCTTTGCATCCATCTTCCATTTGCTTGCATATCATGACTTGCCATGACATTTTTTTGCTTTCATTTGATTCATAATACATCTTAGGACATATTAGAATCATGTTTGATCATTGCATCTTTCATTTGCCATGTTATATGTCTTTTGCATCCATATGTTTGTATGATCATTCTAATGCCTTGCCTCATGTTTGCATCATCTCTTAGCATCATTAACATCATACTTATGCTTCTGGTTTTGGTTTGCATCATCACATTTCATCTCATTTGCATTACATTTCATTTCTATTACTAACTTTTCAGGTGGTAAGTTGTTTTGAGAAGTGGATTTGCCTTCACTTCTCACAATCTCTTTTCATCTCTCTTATGCATCATTGATGCATTTTATCTTGTGCTTTGGATTGAGCTTGCTCATTCTTGTTCATCTTACTTTCTTTCTTTAAGCAACTTGTCTTCTTAAGTGAAGCAAGTTGTTGATCCTTTCATCTGCTTCTCTCCTTGGTGGCTCTTTGAAGATTTCTTTCTCTCTTAAGCCTCACAAACCCTAGGAATGACCAAGCATGATAACAATTAGGGTTTGATTAGTCCCCCACTTAGCTTTTACCTTTGTGTCTCTTTGAGTCTTCTCTTCTCATCTCATAATCAAGGACTAAACCCTAAAGGCTTTAAGGCTTTGTGATTAAGCTTATGCCTGCATCCTTCTATTAGGATGGAGTGTATAACTTTAATCCTAAGTGTTAAACCCTTAATGTGTTTAAATCCTTTAATCAATTCACCTAATAATCATCAAGACATCAAGCTTGTAACTTGGGCCTTGCATTAGGGTTCTAATTCTTCCTTAATTGGTTAAGAAGGACTAACCCTAGTGTTAATGGACAAGTCCCCCTCAAGTTGTCTTACAAACCATAAAAATCACTTCTTCATCTTATCATTAACTAAAATACATTTAAGAAAGGCTTTGTTTTGTCATGGGGTTAGTCCTTAATCATGGATTAAGTTGAGGAGTCTTCCTCAGCTTAAACATTCTCATCTATTATCCTTCTATTAGGATGGTATAATGAGTCTGTTTAATCCCTGATTATGGCTTAATCTCATTACTCAACACTAAACAAAAACAACAAAAACATTTAATTAATCACAAGTAGGTTAATGATCTTAATCCTACACCATGGTGATTAAGTGTGAGATGCTGACTTCACACTTAAGGTATCCTCATTACCCCTAATCAGAGGGAGGATGTGATGAGTTTACTAACCCATTGGTTTAGGCTTAAGCTCATTAACTTATGACAAACTTTCAAAAGCAATAAAAGACTGAAAACTCAAAAACAAACAATAATCGTCTCCTCCGGGATTCTTTTCTCATCTCATTCACTCACAAACGAGAACTTGCTTCTTCCGTCTAATGCAAGACAGTTTGCACCTGAGCCAGACAGGTCATACACTTGAGCATTGACAAGCAAGCAGTTCACGAGTCAATTCATCTTTCAGTCTCTTTGGGTCGAACTACGGTTTTCTGACTTCCTCATTGCCCGAGAGGATACGTAGGCATAACTTAACGGTTATCAAACAAAAGTCTCTGTATATCCCTCCCTCTTCCAGCATTATTCTTTAAGCCTCATAGTCTTGAGCTTCATACTCTTGTTCTTGCACTGACACTTCATTCATACACTACACTTCTTTTACACTGACACTTGCATTCTTTCCAGCTTTGATACACAAATTGCACTGGCACTACCCCTTTAAAACAAAAATCTTTTAAGCGTGGATCCCGTCGAGTACGACGAACAATCTGGGTGCTAATACCTTCCCAGGTTTTTACCAACCCCCTTTCTCAGTCTCTCTGGTTCGCAACCGTCTTATCCATATCTTTTCTTAGGTTTATGCAGCATTACCTTTCCTCCGGGATAAAAATGCCTAGCTGGCGACTCTTGTCTTTCTTTTCTTTTGAGTTCACCCTTGTGTGTTCTCATCCTTCTTTCGCCGACCGTTCGCGTGTGTACCCCTTCTGACCAGGTGTCGTTTGGTGGGAGCGACACCAGACATAGCATTTGCAGTAGGTGTATGTGCAAGATATCAAGCTGAACCAAAAGTTAGTCATCTAAACCAGGTCAAGAGAATTCTGAAATATGTTAATGGTACTTGTGACTATGGCATAATGTACTTTCATGGATGCAAACCAATTCTCACTGGCTTCTGTGATGCTGATTGGGCTGGAAGTGCTGATGACAGAAAAAGCACTTCAGGAGGATGCTTCTTTCTAGGAAACAATTTGATTTCTTGGTTCAGTAAGAAACAAAATTGTGTATCCTTATCTACTGCTGAAGCTGAATATATTGCAGCTGGAAGCAGTTGTTCACAGTTGGTTTGGATGAAGCAAATGCTCACTGAGTACAATGTCCCACAAGATGTCATGACATTGTACTATGACAACTTAAGTGCTATTAACATATCAAAGAATCCTATCCAACATAGCAGGACCAAGCATATTGATATCAGGCATCATTTCATCAGAGATCTTATGGAAGAGAAAGTGATCTCATTAGAACATGTAGCTACAAATCTGCAATTAGCTGATATATTTACTAAAGCTTTGGATGCTACCCAATTTGAAAACCTAAGGGGTAAATTGGGGATTTGCTTATGTGAAGTTTAGCAGTTATGGAGATGTGCCAACATGTCATATGACATTGTGTGGCATGATCACCAGATGGAAACACCATTCTGGTCAAGGACTCTGGGTATTCCACTCCTAAAATTTCTCCAAGTAATGGCTACTTATAAAAATATCAGCTTGTTTTCAGCTATCCATCTTCTCATCATCCTCTCAAAACGAATTGCATTCTCTAACTGTTCTTCAGAACTCATCAGACCTAAAACTCTTCATCCACCTCCTTCGAAAATGTCTCAACATCAAAACCCTAAACACTCTGAAGAAATTCTCAACCAAGAAGATGTGGTGCATGCAACCCCCATCTCTGTGGTACCCATGGATTCAACTCCAATGGACGAAATCAGAGGAAGTGTTCCTCTTGCTCAAAAGCCAAGAACTCCTACTGTAAGAAGGGAAAAGGAAGTTGTTGTTAGCAAAGCCAAAGGGAAGCCCTCATCATCAAACACCACTCCAAAAGCTTATGAATATGTGGATGATTCCATAAAGGAGCTGGTAAACAGGATCCTATCTGAGCAAAGAGTGGTAAGTGGCATATCTATCCCTCTGAACACCATGCCAGCTCCACAAGAAGAACAACAAACTCAGGCTGAAAAGGACACTCCTGCTCAACAGGATGTCCCAATAGATGTTGAAACATCTGAAGACCAACAAAAGGTCTCATATGATAATGCTGATGATACATCTAAGGACCAGCAAAAGGCCTCCACTGATAGTGATGAAGAAACATCTGAGGACCAGCACAAGGCCTCCACTGAAGATCAAACCTCTGTTGATCCACCTGCTGAAGAGGAGACTGCTCAACCTCCTCCTGTTGTGAACATAGAGCATGATTCTGATACAGAAATCATTGCTTCTGTCATGTCAACCCTAGCATAGCCAAAAGGCTTAGAACTAGGAAGGAAAAGAAGAATGCAGGACATGCAACTCCTGAGAAGCAACAAGCTACACCAAAGAAGGACAAAGCTAAAGTTGTCTTTGGTCCTACAAAACAATGGAGCAAGGTGCAAACACAAAAGAGGAAAGTTGTCACCCCTCCAGATTCAGATGTTGAAGAGGATGTCCCAACATCTCCACCAAAGAAGAAACCAGCACCCTCAAGGTCATCAACTGCTGTTCCAGAAGCTCCTCTGGACAACATCTCCTTCCATCATGTTTCAAGTGTGAATAGATGGAAGTTTGTTTATCAAAGAAGGGTAGCACTTGAAAGAGAGCTGAGCAGTAATGCACTTGAGTGCACAGAGGTAATTGATCTCATCTCTTCTGCTGGCCTTTTCAAAACTATCTCCAACTTCTCTCCTTGTTATGAGCTGCTAGTCAAGGAATTCATTGTAAACCTTCAAGAAGATTGTGCTGATGGTAAGTCTGCAGACTTCAGAAAGGTATATGTAAGAGGGAGATGTGTGGAATTCTCCCCTAGGGTGATCAACCACTACCTAGGAAGAGAATCTGATGGTCCAAATGAGTTAGGAATGACTGATAACCAGGTTTGCAAGGTCATCACTGCAAATCAGGTAAAGACTTGGCCAGTCAAGGGGAAGCTGTCTGTTAGCCTGCTGACAAGGAAGTATGCCATGCTGCATAGGATTGGCACTGCAAACTGGGTCCCTACCAACCATACCTCCTCAATAGCAACTGGGTTGGGCAGGTTCATATATGTTGTAGGCACCCAAACAAAGCTGGATTTTGGGGCTTATATCTTTGATCAGACATTGAAGCATGCTGGATCATCTGCAACAAAGCTGCCAATTGCCTTCCCTTCCTTGCTGTGTGGAATAATGCTGAGTCAGTATCCTGGTATCCTCACTGAGAAGGACTCAATTTGCAAAAGAGAAAGCCCTATGGCCTTCCACTACAAGATGTTCTTGAGTCATCATGCAGCTGATGTTGAAGCTCCCTCTGGGACATCTGCTGGTCCTTCAAAGGCAAAGTCTCCAATCTCCAAAGCTGTCTTGATTGCTGAGCTGAAGATCACATGCAAAGAACTGGATGCAAGGAAGCAGAAGCTTGAGGAGATTATCCAAAGGCTGGAGATTGAAGAAAGTGCTCAGAAAGCTGCTACTTCTGATGAGGAGACTGAGGAAGAAACTGATTATGAGGAGTCTGAGTGAAAATTGTATGTGAGGAATATGTAATGACTGCTTCTGCATTGTAATTTTGAATTAGTAACTTTGGCCCCAAATTTATGTCTAACAAGGGGGAGAACTGAACAACAACAACAATGTATGATGCTGATTACTGATTAATGAAAAACTTATGTTTGCCTCTGAACTAAAACTGTGATTTTAATGAAAATTTTATGTTGGAACAAGTCTGAACACATGTAGGATTGAGCGGGAGTAAACTCTCACATGACTCAACAGAAAAGAACTGTTGTACTTTGATAAAAGAACTTCTACTGCACTTTGATAATCAGAAAAGTATGTTAGCCAAAAATTAGCCAAAGGGGGAGTTTGTAGATGTTTAGAATTCGCAGAATTTTTGACCAACAAGAATTGTTAAATTTAGTTCAGGATGTCACATCAGATGTTGGGACATTATCAAACAGAGTATAAGTAAATGAACTTAATTCAGGATGTCACACCAGATGTTGGGACATTGTATCAGTTAATGAGATAAGTTCAGTTTACAGGATGTCACACCAGATGTTGTGACATTGTATCAGTAAATGAAATAAGTTCAGTTTTCAGGATGTCACACCAGATGTTGTGACATCTCAAACCTGCTACCAGAATTAATTAATGACTAACAGAACTGAGCAAATTAAGGAAAGTTATCTGGAATTAATTATGGATGAATGAAATAGAATAAGGCGCATCTGTAGGGAGTTTTGTTATGTGACTTCAGCATAATCAGAAGAACTGAATCACCTAGAATCTAGGAAGTAACAAACCCTAATTCAAGGTGGTGGCAGCATGCGTATCAAGATTGGATAAACCTACAGAAAGCCCAAAATCCAAACACCTATTTAAGCAACAGAAACTCTCAGAATAGAGTACGAATTTAAGAAGACCAAATAGGGTGTTTTGTGTTTTAATAGCAGGTTGTTTTGATTGTACCACTTTATGAGCTTTTAAGCAAAAGTGTATTTGTGTCTTGATTGAAACTGTGAAGTAAGATCAAGCTGTTTTGTTTGAAGTATGACTTCAATTTTATTAAACTTGTAAACAAGATCACTGTGTGATTGAGGGGGAGTGAGTTGGTACTCATATCTAAGTTGTGTCTTAGGTAGAAATTGCATTGGGTAGATATTAAGTGAAAGATTAAACTGGGTGGTTTAAGTCTAGAATTAATATTACTTATAGTGGATTTCCTCCTGGCTTGGTAGCCTCCAGATGTAAGTGTGGTTATACACTGAACTGGGTTAACAAATTCCTGTGTTGTTTAATTTTCCTGCAATTTAAGTTTTAGTTAAGTCTTCAAGTGTTTAAACATCTCATTCGACATCTCATACCTGATCACAGAATTTCAGAGATGAAAATCAGTTTGCAGATGCTCTAGCTACCATTTCCTCCATGATCAAAGTTCAAACTGCCAACTTTGTGCCTCGGATTTCAGTATCCAAACTTGACAGACCAGCATACGTATTCTCTATAGACATTGCTAAAGATGATAAGCCTTGGTTCCATGACATCAAATGCTTCTTAGAGGATCAAACATACCCACCTGGGACATCATCCAATGACAAGAAGACATTAAGAAGGTTGGCTGGTAGTTTCTTCCTGAATGCTGATGGCTCCTTGTACAAAAGAAACTTTGATATGGTACTTCTCAGATGTGTTGATAAGACGGAAGCAAAATTGATGATGCACGAGGTGCATGAAGGATCTTTCGGTACCCATGCTGGAGAACATGAAATGGCTAAGAAATTGTTGAGATTAGGTTACTACTGGATCATAATTGATGCAGACTGTTGTGCTTATGCCAGAAAGTGCCACAAATGCCAAATTTTTGCAGACAAGGTGCATGTGCCTCCAAATCCTTTAAATGTAATGTCTTCACCTTGGCCCTTTGTCATGTGGGGCATTGCCATGATTGGAAAGATTGAGCCAACTGCTTCAAACGGCCACAGATTCATCCTGGTAGCCATTGACTACTTCAACAGGTGGGTCGAAGCAGCTTCATATGCCAACATCACCAGGCAAGTGGTAGTCCGATTCCTGAAGAGAGACATCATTTATCGATACGGAGTACCCGAGCGAATCATTACTAATAATGGTTCCAATTTGAACAACAAAATGATGGCAAAACTGTGTCGGGACTTCAAGATTCAACATCACAACTCTTCTCCTTACAGGCCGAAGATGAATGGCGTTGTTGAGGCAGCTAACAAGTATATCAAGAAAATTGTGCAAAAGATGGTGGTCACATACAAAGACTGACATGAAATGCTACCATTTACCTTGCATGGGTATCACACCTCAATCAGAACATCCATTGGGGCAACACCATATCAGCTTGTGTATGGTATGGAGGCAGTCCTACCTGTTGAAGTTGAATTACCCTCCTTACGGGGTACTTATGGATGTCAAGCTGAATGAAGCAGAATGGGTCCGATCTCGGTACGATCAACTGAATCTGATCGGAGAGAAGAGATTAGCTGCAATCTGTCATGGGCAGTTATATCAGAAGAGAATGAAGAAAGCCTTCGATCAGAAAGTCAGGCTTCGGGAATACCAAGTAGGAGATCTTGTGCTGATGAGATTACTTCCTCCTCATACAGACCACAGGGGCAAGTGGACTCCAAACTACGATGGTTCATTCATAGTAAAGAAAGTTTTCTCTGGTGGAGAATTGATGCTCACTATTATGGATGGTGAAGATTTCTTATCCCATGTGAATTCAGATGCAGTTAAAAAATACTTCGCATAAAATGACCCACTGGACATAAAAACAGAATGTAAGTCCAGGCAAAAATAGGGCATCCCGGCGAGTCAAAAACAGAATAAAAGACTCGGGAAAAAATAAGAGAAAATTAAAAAAATGTACGCCCGCTGAGTTGAAAAGCCACATTGGACAGCTCATGCAAAAAAGGGTATCCCGGTGGATTGAAAACCCGAAAGGGTGATCCACGTAAAATAAGGGAATAAGCAAACAATTGCATTCTGAATTTGTCTGTATCGCTCACAACATGGCAAGCTTCGAAGGGTTAAATCATCGGTCAGAATCAGCCTTCTTCAGAAAGCAGGATGAGAAGAACGTCAAGGTCATACGGGTCATAGCAAAAGGGAAGCTCACTAAAGCGTCGTCAACATTGTCAGCACCTTGTTGTTTCTCAATTTTTGTAAACAATCTCCTCATTTCAGGGGATCTGTTCCTTTGACTGTACTTGCCAATTCAGGGCACACAAATTAATAAAATCAGATTTTCAGTCATACTTTGTCTTGTACATTTTATGTCATTTAGAAAAGAAAAATGTCTGATATCCTTTATATAATGTTTGCATAAAAACAGATGTGCCTTTCTAATCACTTGCTTGCAGGAAATGTATTTTACTCCCAGGAGTGTCTAAACTCCTATGATGGAATCCGGTGAGGGATACCTTGGGGCGCTTGTGCGTTTCTTTGTCATAACAGGATTGCAGGTATTCAGAGCGCAACATGGGGCATGAAAGGTTTTCCCCAGCAAAGCTGCCAAATCATTATTTCCTCAGCGCATCCTCCAAACAGCACCGGAAATGCTTTCTCCCCATCAGAGGTGTCGGGCATCACTTCTCCAGCACATCATCTTCAAGCAGCATCAGAAAATGCTCATTTCCCTAGCTGAGTTGTCATAGTATCATCATCCTCAGCAGGATCCCCACAAAATTCTCTAGGAAGATCGTTCAGTAGTCTTTCTTCCCCCAACAGAGTACTAGACAGGGAAATATCTCCCCAGAAAGCTCCAGCCTCTCCCTGAAGAGCAATGTCTGAAATTCCCACACAACAAAGTGACGAAGGCTTCCTCATCCCCAGCTGGGTTATCTCCTTACTGGATAGATCCATCAGTGACCTATTTCCCCAAGAAGAGTCATACATCTTATCAGGTCTACCAATGATCTCATCCCCAGCTGGGATATCTTGTCAAACAGATCAGTTAGAGATCTCCACAAGCAACTGGATCCGAATCCCGGATCGGTATCTTTGCATAATCATGGCATTTGCATCATAAATCACCACAAAAGCGTAGCATTCCGTCTAATACGGAGCATTACGGCAAAAATCAAACATATTGCATAATCACAAATCAGGTTCGAACCAGTCACCTGTAAATACCAACAATACCTCATCAGCAATATACAAAACACCTCTCAATTTCTCCAACAGAAAGCCAAAGCGTCTCTTTGCAATCAAATACATGTTTATATACTTTCGAAACTCGTCCGTGTCATATCATCTCCCTGCAGATATAAGCCACAAATATCCTTTTGAATACAGAAACTTCCATACTCTTTTTGACACCCGTCCGTGTTGTAAACACCCCAAATTTGACCTCACCCATTCACACCATGGCTTGTGATCTTTTCATATGCATAATTCAATCATAGCATCTCATACCACATTTTTGATTCACTGCATTGGTTCAAAGTCATCTGCATCTAGGATTTGTGATCTGAGTAATCCAAGAGCCATTTGAGCCACTCCAAAGGTCATCAATCACTTCAAAGGGGTACATGTATGTTCAAGCATCATATTGTATCCTCACAAAGTCAAGAAAGTCAAAGAATCACAAGAACTGAGAAAGGCTTGGGAACAGAGCCAGGTTTAACTGCACAGATGACCTAGAATTAGGGTTTTGGTTTCAGAGGCCATAACTCCAAATTTTTTGGTCATTCTTGTTTCTATTGGTCTCTATATGTTACAAGGATCATGCATATCAATTTTCATGAAGAAATTCCATGGGAAAGGCATCTAATCAAGAGTTGACTTCTTGAGCAAGTCAGTGCAAAATCAGGGCATCTGAGTCCCCCAATGACCCAACCAAAGGGTGTTCTTCATCATTTTGAATGTGTATGATCTTTATTTGATCATAGAAGATGTTATAAGTTCATAAGATTGAATAATTTCAAGCCATTTGCAAAGTTGCCTTTTTGGGAAAATGACTTGTAATGGAAACTTGCCATTTTGGGAAACTTTTTCAACCCTTTCTTTTTGATTCAAAAATGCTTCAAATGGGAAAACTTTGGTCATGAAAGTTGTAGAATGGATCATTCCCTTTTCAAAAAGTACAAGAACTCATTCTAATTCATTTTGGATCAAAAGTTATGGCTTGTCAAAGTTGGGAAAAATCACATAATTTCAAGTTATGCACCAAAGAGGCAAAGTTGCAAAACCACTTGCCAAGGCAAAATGAGACCTCAAATGGACTTCTAATCTTTGCACAAACATGAACCAATGCCTAAAAGTCAGAATGCACCAAAGGTTTGCCCATTTTCATGACTTGTGGATCAAGAAATCACAAAAGGGCCAAAAGTCACAAAGTTGCAAAAACTTTGACAAACCCTAATCCATTTGCTGCATTGCCTCTAATCCATTTCCATGGTTCTCCCTAAACTCAACTGAGCCAAACCATGCCCCTGTCACAGCCTTACACTTGCCCATACCTCAAGTACACCTAACTTGGACTCTCTGCAAAAACACCCATACCAATCAAGCTAGGCCACACCAACTCCTCTGACCTATCCAAGAGTGATAAGTGGACAAAATGCAACACAACACACCACACACACAAGCCTGAAACACTCTCCAAGCCATAGCTCCAAGTTTACACCTCTTATGCATTTTCATTCGAAACACATCACACAAGCATAAAACATCAAAACAAACTCCATAGAACATCTCAGCATGTCTCACTGATCATCCCTGACCCTTCACCTTGCCCTGAAACCCCCTGAAATCAAAATACGATTTCTCACCCCTCCTGAACAGAACTCAATCAATCTATCAAACCAGTCAAATAAACTCCAACTAAGCATTGCAAGCTTCTCAGGAGGTTCATTGGAGGCGTTTTGGATCAAAGAAGCAGCCAGAAAGTTCCAAAGACCAAAGCTCCAGTTCAGGTGAGCTCAAGAACATTTTTTCCAGAAACTTGTTTTTAAGTTACCAATTGATTCTTTATGCTTCACTGATCATGTTGATATGTTTTGTTTTAAAAATGGTTGAGAAATGAGTATGTATTCGTGTTCTGAAACTTTTTTGACCTAAAACTGTTTTGATTCGATTCTCATTGTTGATGTATTTTAAATGTTGTTTGTTTGTTGATTCTTGATGTATGATGTATGGGGATCATTTATGGGCAAAGAGATGGGAGTTTAGTGGCCTAGGGAAGAAGATAGCAATTTTCAGGGAGGGGTGTGGCCGGAGAAGATGACCGGAGGTCATTTCCGGCCACTTGAAAGTCATTAAGTCATTAATTACGTTTAGGGTTTAGTTTAAATATGGACCTTAGATCTGGCTGACTTTTGTTGACTCCCGCGTGTTTTGATGGCCTGGATCATTTCATTAAACCCTAATCCCATTTAATTAAATTAATTAATTAAGTTTAGTCAGTTTGAATGAGAGTCACATGATCTGGCGCGCAGTCTTTCCCTCCATTCCCAGTTTAAATGTCAGCCTTAGGATGCGCTGACTTTCTTTTTATTCATATTTATTTTATTTTCTTGTCATTTATTTTGTGCATTTTATTTAAAATAGCAAAAACCATTTAAAAATTATGAAATTTTTTACCAAAGATTTCATTAATTTTTAAAACCCAAAAACATTTTTTATTTTATTTTTTGCATTTAAAAAGCATTTTTAAAATATTTTAATGTTTATTTTAATTAATTAATGGAAATTAATTAATTAAAATACATTTAGGTATTTAAAAATCACAAAAAAATTCACATTGCATTTAGAAACATTTAGAAACATTGTCCAACTCTCAAACCAAATTTCTTTTTTGTTCTTGATGCCTTTTGATCATTTTCATTGGATTTAATTTCATTTCAAGGCAATATTTTATGTCAAACTTCAAAAATTTCTTTCTGCCTAACCATTGAGAGTTGGATAATGATTCTTTTTGCGTTGCATCTTGCATAACATGTAGTTTATAGGATAAAATTGGTTTGAATTGATCTTGCATTTTCATTTTGTTTTGCATTTTTCTTGACAAGGTACCTTAAAACCCTAACAATCTTAGGAAATTCATAACTTTCACTAGGTTAAGAGTTGGATCCCCTCCTTTGGGAAGTGAGTTTGTATAGGTTTAGAGTATCTTTGATTGAATTTTCAAATTTTTATCATGTCATTTGCTTTTGGTTTTGGATTTTTGCATTGCATGATGCATGTAACCCTAATTTGTGCATTCCTTTGCATCCATTTCTCATTTTCTTGCATACCATGACTTGCCATGACATTTTGTGCATTCACTTGATTCATAATACATCTTAGGACATATTAGAATCATGTTTGATCATTGAATCTTTCATTTGCCATGTTATTTGTCCTTTACATTTCATAACTTTTCATGTACATTCATGGTTCAATGCATGCCTCATTTGCATCCTTATGCTTGTTTGATCATTCCCATGCCTTGCCACATGTTTAATATCATCTCTTAGCATCATTAACTTCATGTTCTTGCTCCTGGTTTTGGTTTGCATCATAACATTTCATCTCATTTGCATTGCATTTCATTTCCTATATTAATATTTCAGGTGGTAAGTTGTTTGAGAAGTGAATTTGCCTTCACTTCTCATAATCTCTTTTCATCTCTTTCATACTTCCTTTGCTGCATTTTGTATGTGTATTAGAGTGATCTTGCTCATTCATGTTCATCTCTTACTTTCTTTCTTCAAGCAACTTGTCTTCTCAGGTGAAGCAAGTTGTTTTGCTTCTCTTTGCTTCTTGCTCCTTTCATTTGCTTTCTTCCTGGGGTTTCTCTGAAGATCTTCTTGCAAACCTCACAAACCCTAGGAACAACCAAGCATGATAACAATTAGGGTTTGATTAGTTCCCCATTTAGTTTTACCTTTGTGTCATCTTTGAGTCTTCTCTTCTCATCTCTTAACCAAGGACTAAACCCTAAAGGCTTTAAGGCTTTGTGATTAAGCTTATGCATGCATCCTTCTATTAGGATGGAGTGTATAACTTTAATCCTAAGTGTTAAACCCTTAATGTGTTTAAATCCTTTAATTAATCCACTTAATAATCATCAAGACATCAAGCTTGTAACTTGGGCCTTGCATTAGGGTTCTAATTCTTCCTTAATTGGTTAAGAATGACTAACCCTAGTGTTAATGGACAAATCCCCCTCAAGTTGTCTTACAAACCCTAAAAATCACTTCTTCATCTTATCATTAACTAAAATCCACTTAATAAAGGCTTTGTTTTGTCATGAGGTTAATCCCTAATCATGGATTAAGTTGAGGAGTCTTCCTCAATTTAAATGCTCTCATCTATTATCCTTATATTAGGATGGTGTAATGAGTCCATTAAGTCCCTGATTATGGCTTAAACTCATTACTTAACACTAAACAAAAACAGCAAAAACATATAAATAATTACAAGTAGGTTAATGATCTTAATCCTACATCATGGTGATTAAGTGTGAGATGCTGACTTCACACATAAGGTATTCTCATTACCCCTAATCAGAGGGAGGATGTGATGAGTTTACTAACCCATTGGTTTAGGCTTAAGCTCATTAACTTATGACAAACATCCAAAAGCAATAAAAGACTGAAAACACAAAAACAAACAATAATCGTTTCCTCCGGGATTCTTTTCTCATCTCATTCACTCACAAACGAGAACTTGCTTCTTCCGTCTAATGCAAGACAGTTTGCACCTGAGCCAGACAGGTCATACACTTGAGCATAGACAAGCAGGCAGTTCACAAGTCAATTTATCTTTCAGTCTCTTTGGGTCGAACTATGGTGTTCTGACTTCCTCATTGCACTAGAGGATACATAGGCATAACTTAACAGTTATCGAACAAAAGTCTCTGTGTATTCCCCCCTCCTTCCAGCATCATTCTTTAAGTCTCATAATCTTGAGCTTCATACTCTTTCCTTTACACTGACACTTCTCTTATACATTTGACATTTCTTTTACACTGACACTTGCATTTTTCCAGCTTTGATACACAAATTGCACTGACACTACCCCTTTAAAACACAAATCTTTTAAGCGTGGATCCCGTCGAGTACGACGGACAATCTGGGTGCTAATACCTTCCCAGGTTGTAACCAACCCCCTTTCTCAGTCTCTCTGGTTCGCAACCGTCTTATCCATCTTTTCTCAGGTTTATGCAGCATTACCTTTCCTTCGGGATAAAAATGCCTAGCTGGCGACTCTATTCATTTTCTTCTCTCTTTCGCCGACCGTTCGTGTCTGTACCCCTTCTGATCGGGTGTCATTTGGTGGGAGCGACAGCTTGGCGACTCTGCTGGGGAACCTTATACTGTAACCAGGGCTTCTGGTTCTTTTTGTGGGTTCCTCCTAGCGCTTGTTTAATTTGTGTTTACTGGGGTGTTATGTGCTAATTGTGTTTATATAATTGCTTTATTTATTGCTTTATTTATTGCTTTATGTACAGTTATTTATTGCTTTCTTTACAGCTTTATATATCATGTTGTCATACTGTCATCTGGATGGATCTGGTTTTTGTTTTGGTGGGTGGGGTTCTACTGAGAGTTTGAGGTCCTATACCTGGGACCTGAGTGACACCTAGGCTAGAGTGGTTCATGTTCTTTCCCATTCCATTTCGGTCTGGTGCGGGAGTATGAAACACGGTTCAAATGTGGGTTTCTTCTTGAGAACTCTGTGCTACATATTTCCTGTAGTGCTAGGGCTATCTGGGAAGCCTGCTAAGTCTGGATGACCTTTACTATGACCTTCAGAAACTGAGGTGAATTAGAGGAGGATCTTTTATGGTTATTGTAAACATTATACCTCCAGGTTAGAAGTGTTTACACTTCTCATAACTGATCCAAGTCTGAGGATCCTTGTTTTAGAACACCACCTGTGAGGGGGATGGGTTGTTTACAGGTTTGCAGGTACCATTGGCCACATCATACCCTGTTACTTATTGTGTTTAAGAATGCTTCACTTTGGACAGTTCTTGTGATCAAACCCTGGACCTGTGACTCTTTATTTGAGTCCTCCACCTTGGTTACTGGATTTCTGAACCTCCGCCTGGACTTCTTGAACATACATGGACCTGTATATCAAGGCAGTAATCAGATCTAGCTTGCTCACAAACCCTTGCATATCATTTGGCATACATCATCATTGCATCATTTGACATTTGTTTATTTGTTTTTCAGGGTATCCATATTGTATTTGGCTTGGTTTTGACCCCTTCATCTGCATAAACCCCTGTTCATCAGTTATCTGCTTCATCTATCTTCATCAGTTGCCTGCTACAGCTAATTTTATCACCAGCCTCAGCCTATCAGTGGCTCATCTCCAGTATCAATCTTCATCATCAGCATTTAGCTCTTCATCAGCAGTCATGGCACCCAAGAAGAGCAACATTTCATACCATTTCTTTGAGCCTGTGCTGACTGGCATCAGACAGGTCCAGGCACTTATCACTCCAGACCACATCCCATTATTCAGAGAGCATTATGGAAGCATCCTTGATATGGTTATGGACCTGGATCCTTCTCAGAGGAGTTTGATCCACACTTGCCTGCAGTTTTATGACCCTCCTTTGAGATGCTTCACTTTCCAGAACTTTCAGTTGGGACCTCTGCTGGAGGAGTTCTCATCATTGATTGGAGTACCTATCAGGGGTGGTGTCCCCTTCAACCCTGAGATGACATCTCCCAGCAATGGAGAATTGGAAAAGGAACTATACTTGGAGCCTATATTGATTGAGCAGAACATGACAACAAAGGCTGGAATCCCTGGTTTGCATTAGACTTTCTGACTTCTCAGGCCATCCTGAAGGCCTCCTTTGGAGAGTGGAGGGCAGTTTGTGCATTGTTAGCCCTCAGTATATATGGGGTTATACTATTTGCAGATGAGCCCAAGTTTATCAGCAAGAATGCCATCCATCTTTTCCTTCTAAGGAACCCAGTACCCACCTTGCTGGGGGATTTCTATTATTCCATTCACCAAAGAAATGAGAAGCAAAGGGGGAAGTTGGTGAGATGCTGTGCTCCTCTATTTCACACTTGGCTGCTTAAACACTTACCCAAGACTGATGCCTTCCTGAACCCTCACCAACAGAAGAATTGGGCTAAAAGACTTATTGCTTTGACTTCAGATGACATCAGATGGTGCACCCATAGCACCAAGGGCAGAGACATAATCACTAGTTGTGGGTAGTACCCCAATGTACCTCTAATAGGAGTGAAGGGTTGCATCAACTACAATCCTTTACTGTTTAAGAGACAATTGGGCTATGCTTTGGTCCACCCTCCTAGAGTGCAAGATCTAGCTGAAACCCTGTATTATGAGATAAAGCCTAATCTAGCTGTTGTCAGACAAGCATCCTGGGCTTGGGACAACATCCAGACCAAAGGGATGGCCATTCTTGGGAGATGCAATAATGTGGTTTCAGCTCAGTATTATGATTGGTCCCATGCTAGAGCTCAGATTTCTGGGATGCCTTTCACTATTGAAGATGCACCTGGACCATCCATAGTACCACCTCTAGCCACTGTCAGCCTGGAAGAATTTGAGAAGCTGAAGGAAAGGAATGAGAATCTGTCTCAAGCTCTGAAGAAGACCCTCTGGGAGAGGAGTGATGGTCGTCTAGACATTGAGAGGTTGGAAAAGCTTAAGGTGGAGCATCTGGCCAAGATTGAGAAAGCAGAGGACTACATCAAGAAATCAAGAGCTGGAGAGCAAATATTGAAGAATTCCTGTAAAGAGGCCCAGTTTCAGAAGGCTAGAACTGATCTCTATCTAGAGGAAAGTCAAGGTAGGTGGGTCAGGATCAATGAAGCTCGTACTCAAGAAGATCAGAAAATTCAGGTCAGGATTGAACAGTTGGAGGCCAATGAAAAGAAACAACAGGAGGCTTTGCTGGCAGCC
Organism: Lathyrus aphaca; assembly: GCA_963966055.1. Lineage (NCBI taxonomy): Eukaryota > Viridiplantae > Streptophyta > Magnoliopsida > Fabales > Fabaceae > Lathyrus > Lathyrus aphaca. The sequence goes on from OZ014523.1 coordinate 375,077,781, forward strand.
CAGAAGGAAATTTCATAATTAAAGCTTAGGGTTGGTTTGAAGAGGTCAAAGGACCAAGACAGACACAAGAAGCTGACCACTGCTATTGCCACCAGAAACCTTCTTATCAGGAACATCACAGAGCATCCGGCTGGTCCTGTAACTGAAGCACTTTTGAAGGAGGTTAAGGAGGATGAGTTTGGCTTAGATGTTTGACTACTTTGCTTGTTGTTATTTCCATTTGATGTACTTTTCTTTTATGTTGTATTTTGACCCCTCAGGGGCATATGTTGTAAAAACAAACTATGTATGATCCACCATTTGTAATGTATTTGTTAGTTTGTTTCAATGAGTTTCTTTTCTCAAGCAACATCAAAGCATCTTCCTCGGGGTCTGGAAAGGTCAAAACCAAGAGTCAAGCCGGATACCTTGGAAAGCAAATAAGCATACTGCATTGCATGCTAACTTTTGTTTTGTTTTGTAGGTTTTTCTGTCTTTATTTTGTTTCTAACTCTGTTGTGGCTCAGGAATTATTGCTCGTCGCCGGGTGTTCCCTCTCAACTGTCCGCACTGGTACCCTACTCGCAACAATCTTCCTGGTATCCAAATGGATCAAGTACAGTAGGATCTGACGGAGGTCAGGACTCAGATGGCTAATGAAAGGCTGGAGATGAGAAACCAAATGACCCAATTCATGGAAGTAATGAATGGCTTGGCCCAAAGTCAAGAAAGGTTGAGGGCATTGGTAGAAAGACAAACCCCGGAAGAACCCCATCTGGGAACTGGAGGAACAAGTAACAATGAAAGAGGCCAGCCTCATGTTAATCCACCAGTGTATAGGCCTCATCTACATCCGGAAGTCAACATCCCGGGTAATGTGCAAGGAAATACTACTGGAGCAAGGATCTTACAGGAAGACCCCCAAGAAGAGCAGTTTATTGTAATGGGAGCTGGGGATGAAGTTTATGATAGGAGGATTGATGCAATTGCTCAGAAATTGAGATCTCTGGAGTCTCAAAACTCCTTGGGCTTCGATGTAATGGATATGGGGTTAGTAGACGGGGTGAGAATTCCCCACAAGTTTAAACCCCCGTGCTTCGAGAAGTACAATGGAACTTCCTGTCCACGAACTCACTTGCAGTCCTTCCTGGGAAGACTTAAAGCATATACTATGGATGAGAAACTGTGGATGTTTTACTTTGAAGACAGTTTGACTGGGGCTTCAAGGGAGTGGTACTCTCACTTGACCAGAGCTACTATCAGGTGCTGGAAGGACCTAGCTGAAGCTTTCATCAGACAGTACCAATACAATCTGGACATGGCTCCTAACAGAACCCTTCTGATGGGAATGTCTCAATCCTCCAGAGAAAGCTTCAGGGAATATGCCCAGAGGTGGAGACAGCTTGCTGCTGCTGTCCAGCCACCCATGTCGGAAAGAGAAATGGCCGACATGTTTATGAACACTCTGCAAGGAACATATATTGATAGGCTAGCTGCCTTTACTTCCACCAGCTTCGCTGACGTGGTCATAGCTGGAGAAAGAATTGAAAGCCTTCTAAAGATGGGTAAGATTTCTGATAATGGTGCAAGTTCGTCAAGTAATCCCAGGAAGCCTTTTGTGGGACCTAGAAGAACCGGTGAGACAAATGCAATTCATGCCGGCAGCAGCAGATCTCAGTATGTCCACAGATCAGTAGCAGCTATCACTATTCCAGCTCCGATTCCTCAGCAACCATAACAACAACCACACTATCAACAGCAAGTTCAGTATCCGCCACAGAGGACTTACAACAACAATAACAGCAATCAACAGCAAAGGCCCTTTCAGCAAAGACCATCACAGGCAAATAGGGTGATTAACCCTATCCCTATGCCTTATGCTGCCTTATTGCCACAACTCCTGAAACTCAACTTGGTTGAATTAAGGACATTGGCGCCACCAGATCCCTCTAATCTGCCAAGAAATTATGATGTCAACGCCAAATGTGCTTTCCACTCCAATGAACCTGTCCACAATACTGAGAAGTGCAGGGCTTTACAAATGAAAGTACAAGATCTGGTGGATTCTAAAGCTCTCAACTTTGCACCCCCTCCAAATGTCAACAAGAATCCCATGCCCAATCATGGAGGGCCAAGAATTAATGCAATTGAGGAAGACGAGCCATCTTTCTTGATAACCAGTGTTGGACAGATTCGAACACCTCTAGTCGAGATTAAAGCTCAGCTCCTAGAATGCCAAATGTTCCCCGGGTGTGAGCTCGGTTGTGGTTATTGCAACATTTCAGTCAACGGGTATGATAACTTGAGAAGCGGCATAGATGGTCTTATCAAAAGTGGTATACTCCAGATCACCACAACGGCGCCTACAAATCCAACAATCCCTTTGACAACAATTCCTGACTCTTCTACAACTGCAACAACAATCATCCCGACCAATTCATCAATATCATCAACAATGGCTCCGTCCATCACTTCGGCAAACCAGATGTCAACAACCATTTCTTCTACAACATCAGCACCCATTTATTCAGCAGAATCTTCTACAACGCCAACAAAAATTAATGAAGATATCTCAGCAGTCACCATTTACTATGATCCATCAGATGTTCCTCCAAACAACAACTTTCAACAACAAACAGTGGCACCCCCCTGCCAGGTCACCAGTCACCATTTACTACGATCCGCACAACATTTCAGTACCCTCCGCTGCAGCAGTCAGTCCAGTTACCATCACGGTGCCTGGACCAATTACATATGAAAGCAGTAATGCCATACCTTGGCATTATGGCTGTGACCTCTACTGCAACGGGGAGAAGATCACTTTGGATTCTTCAACCTCTTCTCCACAGATTGATAATGTTGGGGGAGGCGGAGGCTTCACCAGAAGCGGACGCCTTTTTGCCTCACAACTGCAAAGACCTAATGCCGAAGCAGAAGCTGCTGCAAAAGCAAAGGGGAAGAGTATGATACCTGAAGAACCAATTATCAAAGAAACTCAGAAGACATCTTTTGAACAAGATGTAGACGAGTTTATGAGAATCATAAAGAGAAGTGATTACAAGGTGGTGGATCAGCTTCACCAAACTCCCATAAAAATCTCCATATTATCCCTGTTAATGTGTTCTGAAGCTCACAGGAATGCATTACTGAAATTCTTGCACGTAGCATACGTGCCAGAGGAGATCACTGTTAATCAGCTAGAAACTGTGGTGGCGAATGTCAACACCAGTCATGGATTGGGCTTTACCAATGCTGACTTAACAACTGAGGGGCGTAACCACAACAAGGCTTTACACATCACTCTAGAATGCAAGGGTGTTGTTTTATCCCATGTACTGGTGGACACTGGGTCTTCACTCAATGTCCTACCAAAGAAAGCCTTGGTGATGCTGGAGTATGATGGCTTGGCATTGCGTCCGAGTAATTTGGTGGTGAGAGCATTTGATGGCTCTAAAAGATCAGTGCTTGGGGAGATTGATCTGCTTGTGATGATTGGCCCGCAGACTTTTAAGATTACCTTCTATGTGATGGACATTCAGCCGGCCTACAGCTGTTTGTTGGGTAGACCCTGGATCCACGCTGCTGGCGCTATTACGTCTACCCTTCACCAGAAGCTAAAATTCAAGTGGGAAGGTCAAATCATCACCATTTGTGGGGAGGAGGACATCTTTGTTAGCCATCTGGCTACGTAAAAGTACATTGAGATGGATGGAGAAATCCATGAAACCATGAGCCAGGGGTTTGAGGCCCTAAACATAAATGAAGCATCTGCTGTACTGGGAACCTCCATGACATCTTATCAGCAAGCTAGGAAGGTTGTTGAAGAGGGTACTGCCCAAGGCTGGGGCAAGCTACTACCTGTGGAGAAGAAGGAGGACAGATTTGGGTTGGGTTACAAACCAACTCAACAAGATCAATCAGAGGCTTCTAGGAAGCCCAATTTTGTCAGCAGGGGGATGCTCACCCCGGATGCAGTGAACAACTTGGAAGATGAGTCGGAAGATGAGCGCAACCTGGAGAGCTGGATACGTCCAAGGACCCCGTGGAGCCATATCTCAAACTGGTCTTCCCAAGAAATTATAAGGGTTACTCCTGCAGAGTAATTATTATTTCCTGTATATTTTAAGCATGCATCAAGTCTTGCATCTTGCCTAAGATTTCAAGACTCATTTTGTAATCGGGCCATCTTGTAATTTTGTGCAAACAGATCAATCAATGAATATCAGATATCTTTTGCAAATGAGTCTTTTTCTTTTCCGCTCACTGTTTTTCATTTTTCTTTTTGTACAAAAATAAAATGGCAATGTTTTACAAAATGATAACTTCATTTCACTTTTTCTAAACAAGATTAAAATCGATCACTAAAATGAACAATCTAAACCCTTGCAGAAAGTGCCCTCCAGACTGCACCGACAACGACACAACTATGACTTCGTATGACTTTGACAATCCAATCAATCAAGCTGATGAAGGGGTTGAAGAAGATTATGAGCTTCCTGAAGAGCTAGCCAGGTTGTTAAGGCAAGAGGAGAAGGTGATCACTCCTCATCAGGAGGAAGTCGAAACGGTTAATCTTGGTACAGAAGAAGATGTGAAAGAGGTTAAGATCGGGGCCTGCCTACAAGATTCGGTAAAAGAGCAACTGATTGATATGATTCGGGAGTATGTGGATCTCTTTGCTTGGTCTTATCAGGACATGCCAGGGTTGGACACCGATATTGTCATGCACAAGCTTCCTTTAAGAGAAGATTGCCCACCGGTAAAGCAGAAACTGCGCCGTACTCGCCCAGATTTGGCAATGAAGATCAAAGAAGAGGTACAAAAACAGTGGGACGCCGGTTTCCTTGCTGTAACTAGTTACCCGCCGTGGGTTACTAATATTGTACCTGTGCCTAAGAAAGATGGCAAGGTGAGGATGTGTGTGGACTACCAGGATCTGAACAGAGCCAGTCCGAAAGATGATTTCCCTTTACCTAACATTGATGTATTGGTTGATAATACGGCCCAGTTCTCGGTATTCTCCTTCATGGATGGATTTTCAGGATAAAATCAGATCAAGATGTCACCTGAAGACAACTTTTATCACACCCTGGGGCACGTTCTGTTACAAGGTGATGCCATTCGGACTGAAGAATGCTGGTGCAACATATCAACGGGCTATGGTAACATTATTCCATGACATGATTCATAAAGAAATTGAATGTTATGTGGATGACGTGATTGCCAAGTCCCTCACAGAAGAAGACCACCTGGTAAACCTGTTGAAATTATTCAAGCGTCTGAGGAAATATCAACTGAAGTTAAACCCCAACAAGTGCACATTCGGGGTGCGATCCGGTAAGTTGCTGGGATTTATTGTAAGTGAGAAAGGGATTGAAGTTGACCCTAATAAAGTCAAGGCCATTCAAGAAATGCCTGCACCGAAGACTGAGAAAGAAGTTTGGGGGTTCTTAGGTAGATTGAACTACATTTCACGGTTCATATCTCACCTTACGGCAACATGTGAGCCTTTGTTCAAGCTGTTAAGAAAAGAACAAACGGTCAGGTGGAACGACGACTGCCAGAGGGCTTTTGACAAAATCAAGGAATACTTGCAAGAGCCTCCTATCCTTATGCCTCCAGTTGAAGGAAGACCTCTAATCATGTACTTGACAGTATTAGAAGAGTCAATGGGGTGTGTGTTGGGCCCGCATGACGAGTCTGGTCGAAAAGAGTATGCAATATACTACCTAAGCAAAAAGTTTACCGACTGTGAACAACGTTATTCACTGCTCGAGAAAACTTGTTGTGCTTTAGCGTGGGCTGCTCGCCGACTAAGGCAGTATATGTTGACCCACACCACTTTATTGATTTCAAAAATGGATCCAGTTAATTACATTTTTGAGAAGCCAGCACTTACCGGACGGGTTGCAAGATGGCAAATGATCCTCACAGAATACGACATCCAGTACACATCTCAGAAAGCCATCAAGGGCAGTGTACTGTCTGATTATCTTGCTGAGCAACCTATTGACGATTACCAGCCTATGAGATTTGACTTCCCTGATGAAGGCATCATGTTCATAAAAGCAAAAGATCATGAAGAGCCTGTTCACACTGAAGGGCCTGACCCAGAAGAAGAGTGGACTATGATGTTTGATGGGGTTGTTAATATGAATGGTGGTGGTGTTGGTGCAGTACTCATTACGCCTAAAGGAGTTCACATGCCTTTCTCGGCAAAGCTCACCTTTAACTGCACTAACAACGAAGCTGAATACGAAGCTTGCATTATGGGTCTTGAGGAAGCCATTGACCTCAGGATCAAGACTTTTACTGTATTTGGGGATGCAGCTTTGGTAGTTAATAAAAACCAACGGCAAATGGTATACACACCAGGATCATCTGATACCGTATAGGGATTATACGAGAAGGTTATTGACTTTCTTCACAACAGTCAAGCTTGAGTATATCCCTCGAGATGAGAATCAGTTTGCAGATGCTCTGGCTGCCATTTCGTCCATGATCAAAGTTCAAGTTGCCAACTTTGTACCTCGGATCTCAGTATCCAGACTCGACAGACCGGCATATGTATTTGCAGCAGATGTTGCCAAAGATGATAAGCCTTGGTTCCATGACATTAAATGCTTCTTGGAGGATCAAACATACCCACCTGGGGCATCTTCAAATGATAAGAAGACATTAAGAAGGCTTGCTGGAAGTTTCTTCCTAAATACTGACGGTTCCCTGTACAAGAGAAACTTCGATATGGTACTCCTCAGATGCGTTGATAGAACGGAAGCAGACTTCTTGATGCACGAGGTGCACGAAGGATCCTTTGGTACCCATGCTGGAGGGCATGCAATGGCTAAAAAATTGCTAAGATCAGGCTACTACTGGATCACAATGGATGCCGACTGTTGTGCTTATGCCAGAAAATGCCATAAATGCCAGATTTATGCGGATAAAGTGCATGTACCTCCCAATCCTCTGAATGTGATTACTTCACCCTGGCCCTTTGCTATGTGGGGCATTGACATGATTGGCAAGATTGAACCGACTGCTTCAAACGGTCATAGATTCATCCTGGTTGCTATTGACTATTTTACCAAGTGGGTTGAAGCAGCTTCTTATGCAAATGTTACAAGGCAAGTGGTATCCCGATTTCTGAAGAGAGAGACATCATCTGTCGGTATGGAGTGCCCGAGCGAATCATTACTGACAATGGTTCCAACTTAAACAATAAAATGATGGAAGAAATATGTCGGGACTTCAAGAACCAACACCACAATTCTCCTCTTACAGGCCCAAGATGAATGGCGCTGTTGAGGCAGCTAATAAGAATATCAAGAAGATTGTGCAGAAGATGGTAGTCACTTATAAGGACTGGCATGAAATGCTACTGTTTGCCTTGCATGGGTACCGTACGTCAATCTGAACATCCACTAGGGCAACACTGTATCAACTTGTGTATGGTATGGAGGTAGTCCTACCTGTTGAAGTTGAATTACCCTCCTTACGGGTATTAATGGATGTTAAGCTGAATGAAGCAGAGTGGGTCCGATCCCGATATGAACAACTGAGTCTGATTGAAGAGAAGAGGTTAGCTGCAATCTGTCATGGGCAGCTGTATCAGAAAAGAATGAAGAAAACTTTCGATCAGAAAGTCAGGCTTCGAGAGTACCAAGTAGGAGATCTTGTGCTGAAAAGACTCCTCCCTTCTCATACAGATCACAGGGGCAAGTGGACTCTGAATTATGAAGGACCATTCGTAGTAAAGAAAGTTTTCTCTGGTGGAGCACTGATACTCAACACTATGGATGGTGAAGACTTCCCGTCCCCTGTGAATTCAGATGCAGTTAAAAATTACTTCGCATAAAAATGACCCGCTGGACATAAAAACAGAATGTAAGTCCAGGCAAAAATAGGGAATCCCGGCGAGTAAAAACAGAATAAAAGACTCGGGCAAAAATAAGGGAAAATAAACAAAAAAATGTACACCCGCTGAGTTGAAAAGCCGCATTGGACAACTCAGGCAAAAAGGGGTATCCCGATGGATTGAAAACCCGAAAGGGCGATCCATGCAAAATAAGGGAATAAGCGAACAACTATACTCTGAATTCATCTGTATCACTTACGACTTGGTAAGCTTCGAAAGGATCAAGCTTCTTTCAGAATCAGCCTTCTTCAGAAAGCAAGATAAGAAGAACGTCAAATGTCATACGAGTCATAGCAAAGGGAAGCTCCCTGAAGCGTCATCAACATTGCCAACACCTTTTATTTCGCAATTTGTAACAATCTCCTCATTTTAGGGGATTTGTTTCTTTGGCTGTATCTTGCCAATTCAGGGCACATGAATTAATAAAATCAGATTTTCAGTCATGTATCGTCTCGTACATTTCATTTTCGTTTGCAAAAATGTCCGATGTCTTTAGATTACTGATTGCATGAATACAAATGTTTCTCTTCTAAAGAATACATGCTTACAGGAAATATATTTGCTCCTAGGATTGCCTAAAATTCCTATGATGGAATCCGGTAAGGGATACCTCGGGATTACTTGTGCGCTTCTCTATCTTTTCAGGATTGCAAGAAGTCAAAACACAACATGGGGCATAAAAGCTTCGTCCCAGCAAGCTGGCAAATCATTATCTACTCAGTCTTAGCACCGGAGGTGCTTTCTCCATAACTGAGTTGCCATTTGTTATTTCCTCCTCAGCCAAGTACAAAAGCCAGGGAACCATCTCCCCACAGAGTTTCAGCCTCTATCCAGAAGAGCAACGCCTGGAGATCTCACAACAGGGTGATGGAAGCTTCTACAAACCCCTAGCTGGGTCCCTCATTACCAAAGATAGGTCTACCAGTGACCTATTTTCCCCAAACAGAGTCATATATGTCAGATCCATCAATGGTCTCATCCCCAGTTGGGATGTCCACTCCAAGCAGATCAGCCGGAAATCTTCGCAGCAACGGGATCCGAATCCCGGATCGGTATCTTTGCATAATCATAGCATTCACATCATATTCTCCCCGCAGAGCGTAGCATTCCGTCGAAAACGGAGCATTACGGCAAAAATCAAACATATTGCATAATCATAAGCCATGTTCTGAATCAAACACTTGTGAATACTGACAATCTGTCAGTAATATACAGAGAACTCCCCGGATTCCCCGGCAGAGAGCCAAATCACTTTCCTTAAAGAAACAGATACTTACTGACACCCGTCCGTGTCATATCCCCAGTAGAAAGCCAAAGCGTCCTCTTTGCACTCACAGATACATATATCTATACAAATTCCCTAACACCCGTCTGTGTCACCTTCCCCAACATAGATACCTGAAACATTTTGTAAACCATACACTTTTTTATATATACTTTTTCCGACACTCGTCCGTGTCATGCTCTCCCCAGCAAGTTAAACACTCGCCTGTACACCACTCATACTTGTTACTCTTGGTTTACTCATACAGATAAGCGTCCGTATCTTTTATACACCGCTTATATCCCTTCAGATTCGACACTCGTCCGTGTTCTTTGTTAACCAGTTGGTACTCATCCGTATCATCATCTTCGAACATGCGTCAGCGTTTGTTTCTACTGATACTCGTCTGTATCATGGTCTTAAGGATGCTCATTCGCATCTTTAATCCATACACAATTTCAAACACTTATGTCTTCTTGAATTTGGACATTCGCATGTGTCTACTTTTCCCCAGAAGAATCCCCGAAGAATCAATACCCGTCCGTGTTCTTTGTTAACCAGTTGGCACTCGTCTGTACCATCATCTCCGAACATGTGTCAGCATTTGTTTCTACCTGATACCCGTCCGTATCATAGTCTTAAGGATGCTCGTCCGCATCTTTAGTCTCTACACAGTACCCAAACACTCATGCTTCTCATTTCTTGGATGTAGACACTCATTCGTGTTTACTTTTCCAGCAAAGTCCCCAACGAAACTTGTTAAACTATTTCCTTTCTATCCGACATTCGTCCTATGTCGTGATACTTTCGGCAGCCGTACCCTGCCAGGTGATCGTCTTTCACCTTTGGATGACCGTACCTCATCCTTTCCCCAGCAGAGTCTCCATTATTGGAACCCTTTTCTATCCGGCATTCGTCCTATGTCGTGATTTTTAGCAGCCGTCCCCTGCTAGGTGATCGTCCTTCACCTTTTGATGATCGTCCTTCATCATTTTATCCGATGGCCGTCCCCATCGTTGATCTTGTTATCTGACATCCGTCCTATGTCATGATACCTTCAGAGCAGCCGTACCCTGCTAGGTGATCGTCCTTCACCTCTTGATGATCGTCCTTCATCATTTTATCCGATTGCCGTCCCCATCGTCGACCTTTTATCCGGCATTCATCCTATGTCGCGATACTTTTGGAAACCGTACCTTGCCAGGTGATCGTCCTTCACCGTTAGATGACCGTCCCTCATCTTACCCCCCAACAGAGCAGCCGTCCCCTGCTAGGTGATCGTCCTTCACCTTTGATGACCGTACCTCATCATTTATTTCATTCACCTATAATCCCCAGATAGCTTTACTTGATGGCCGTCCCCATCACAATCTCTCATATCCCCAGCTTGTCGGCCGTCCCCGTCACTGCTTTATTTTCCGCATCTTTCCCAACACGTCGGTCGTCCCCGTCATCGCTTTATCCCCAACAGTCGTCCTCTGCTTGACGGTCGTCCTCCGTCGCCCGCACTTTATAGTATACTTTGTTTTCTTTTATAATCTATATCCCTTTTCTTTTTCATTCTGTGAGTGCAAATTTTGGACTGTCTTTGGTATTCAACCACAAGTTATCTTGTTTGCCTGTTAAGTCGTTGCTTACATCCTGCACAGCTAACTCATGCTTGAATAGGGGCAGATGTAAACACCCCAAATTTGCCCTCACCCATTCACACCATGGCTTGTGATCTTTTCATAAGCATAATTCAATCATAGCATCTCATACCACATTTTTGATTCACTGCATTGGTTCAAAGTCATCTGCATCTAGGGTTTGTGATCTGAGTAATCCAAGAGCCATTTGAGCCACTCCAAAGGTCATCAATCACTTCAAAGGGGTCCATGTATGTTCAAGCATCATATTGTATCCTCACAAAGTCAAGAAAGTCAAAGAATCACAAGAACTGAAAAAGGCTTGGGAGCAGAGCCAGGTTTAACTGCACAGATGACCTAGAATTAGGGTTTTGGTTTCAGAGGCCATAACTCCAAATTTTTTGGTCATTCTTGTTTCTATTAGTCTCTATATGTTACAAGGATCATGAATTTAAATTTTCATGAAGAAATTCCATGGGAAAGGCATCTAATCAAGAGTTGACTTCTTGAGCAAGTCAGTGCAAAATCAGGGCATCTGAGCCCCCCAATGACCCAACAAAAGGGTGTTCTTCATCATTTTGAATGTGTATGATCTTTATTTGATCATAGAAGATGTTAGAAGTTCACAAGATTGAAGAATTTCAAGCCATTTGCAAAGTTGCCTTTTTGGGAAAATGACTTGTAATGGAAACTTGCCATTTTGGGAAACTTTTTCAACCCTTTCTTTTTGATTCAAAAATGCTTCAAATGGGAAAACTTTGGTCATGAAAGTTGTAGAATGGATCATTCCCTTTTCAAAAAGTACAAGAACTCTTTCTAATTCATTTTGGATCAAAAGTTATGGCTTGTCAAAGTTGGGAAAAATCACATAATTTCAAGTTATGCACCAAAGAGGCAAAGTTGCAAAACCACTTGCCAAGGAAAAATGAGACCTCAAATGGACTTCTAATCTTTGCACAAACATGAACCAATGCCTAAAAGTCAGAATGCACCAAAGGTTTGCCCATTTTCATGACTTGTGGATCAAGAAATCACAAAAGGGCCAAAAGTCACAAAGTTGCAAAAACTTTGACAAACCCTAATCCACTTGTTGCATTGCCTCTAATCCATTTCCATGGTTCTACCTAAACTCATATGAGCCAAACCATGCCCCTGTCACAGCCTTACACTTGCCCATACCTCAAGTACACCTAACTTGGACTCTATGCAAAAACACCCATACCAATCAAGCTAGGCCACACCAACTCCTCTGACCTATCCAAGAGTGATAAGTGGACAAAATGCAACACAACACACCACACACACAAGCCTGAAACACGCTCCAAGCCATAGCTCCATGTTTACACCTCTTATGCATTTTCATTCGAAACACATCACACAAGCATAAAACATCAAAACAAACTCCATAGAACATCTCAGCATGTCTCACTGATCATCCCTGACCCTTCACCTTGCCCTGAAACCCCCTGAAATCAAAACACGATTTCTCACCCCTCCTGAACAGAACTCAATCAACCTCTCAAACCAGTCAAAAGAAACTCCAACTAAGCATTGCAAGCTTCTCAGGAGGTTCATTGGAGGCGTTTTGGATCAAAGAAGCAGCCAGAAAGTTCCAAAGACCAAAGCTCCAGTTCAGGTGAGCTCAAGAACATTTTTTCCAGAAACTTGTTTTTAAGTTACCAATTGATTCTTTATGCTTCACTGATCATGTTGATATGTTTTGTTTTGAAAATGGTTGAGAAATGAGTATGTATTCGTGTTTTGAAATTTTTTTGACCTAAAACTGTTTTGATTCGATTCTCATTGTTGATGTGTTTTAAATGTTGTTTGTTTGTTGATTCTTGATGTATGAAGTATGGGGATCATTTCTGGGAAAAGAGATGGGAGTTTAGTGGCCTAGGGAAGAAGATAGCAAATTTCAGGGAGGGGTGTGGCCGGAGAAGATGACCGGAGGTCATTTCCGGCCACCTGAAAGTCATTAAGTCATTAATTATGTTTAGGGTTTAGTTTAAATATGGACCTTAGATTTGGCTGACTTTTGTTGACTCCCGCGTGTTTTGATGGCCTGCATCATTTCATTAAACCCTAATCCCATTTAATTAAATTAATTAATTAAGTTTAGTCAGTTTGAATGAGAGCCACAAGATCTGGCGCGCAGTCTTTCCCTCCATTCCCAGTTTAAATGTCAGCCTTAGGATGCGCTGACTTTCTTTTTATTCATATTTATTTTATTTTCTTGTCATTTATTTTGTACATTTTATTTAAAATAGAAAAAACCATTTAAAAATTATGAAAGTTTTTACCAAAGATTTCGTTAATTTTTAAAACCCAAAAACATTTTTAATTTTCAAATTTTTATCATGTCATTTGTTTTTGGTTTTGGATTTTTGCATTGCATGATGCATGTAACCCTAATTTGTGCATTCCTTTGCATTCATTTCTCATTTTCTTGCATACCGTGACTTTCCATGACATTTTGTGCATTCACTTGATTCTTAATACATCTTAGGACATATTAGAATCATGTTTGATCATTGCATCGTTCATTTGCCATGTTATTTGTCCTTTACATTTCATAACTTTTCATGTACATTCATGGTTCAATGCATGCCTCATTTGCATCCTTATGCTTGTTTGATCATTCCCATGCCTTGCCTCATGTTTGTATCATCTCTTAGCATCATTAACTTCATGTTCTTGCTCCTGGTTTTGGTTTGCATCATCACATTTCATCTCATTTGCATTGCATTTCATTTTCTATGCTAATGTTTCAGGTGGTAAGTTGTTTGAGAAGTGAATTTGCCTTCACTTCTCATAATCTCTTTTCATCTCTTTCATACTTCCTTTGCTGCATTTTGTATGTGTATTAGAGTGAGATTGCTCATTCATGTTCATCTCTTACTTTCTTTCTTCAAGCAACTTGTCTTCTCAGGTGAAGCAAGTTGTTTTGCTTCTCTTTGCTTCTTGCTCCTTTCATTTGCTTTCTTCTTGGTGGTTTCTCTGAAGATCTTCTTGCAAACCTCACAAACCCTAGGAATAACCAAGCATGATAACAATTAGGGTTTGATTAGTTCCCCATTTAGTTTTACCTTTGTGTCATCTTTAAGTCTTCTCTTCTCATCTCTTAACCAAGGACTAAACCCTAAAGGCTTTAAGGCTTTGTGATTAAGCTTATGCCTGCATCCTTCTATTAGGATGGAATGTATAACTTTAATCCTAAGTGTTAAACCCTTAATATGTTTAAATCCTTTAATTAATCCACTTAATAATCATCAAGACATCAAGCTTGTAACTTAGGCCTTGCATTAGGGTTCTAATTCTTCCTTAATTGGTTAAGAAGGACTAACCCTAGTGTTAATGGACAAGTCCCCCTCAAGTTGTCTTACAAACCCTAAAAATCACTTCTTCATCTTATCATTAACTAAAATCGACTTAATAAAGGCTTTGTTTTGTCATGTGGTTAATCCCTAATCATGGATTAAGTTGAGGAGTCTTCCTCAATTTAAATGCTCTCATCTATTATCCTTCTATTAGGATGGTGTAATGAGTCCATTAAGTCCTTGATTATGGCTTAAACTCATTACTTAAAACTAAACAAAAACAACAAAAACATATAAATAATTACAAGTAGGTTAATGATCTTAATCCTACATCATGGTGATTAAGTGTGAGATGCTGACTTCACACTTAAGGTATTCTCATTACCCCTAATCAGAGGGAGGATGTGATGAGTTTACTAACCCATTGGTTTAGGCTTAAGCTCATTAACTTATGACAAACATCCAAAAGCAATAAAAGACTGAAAACACAAAAACAAACAATAATCGTCTCCTCCGGGATTCTTTTCTCATCTCATTCACTCACAAACGAGAACTTGCTTCTTCCGTCTAATGCAAGACAGTTTGCACTTGAGCCAGACAGGTCATACACTTGAGCATAGACAAGCAGGCAGTTCACAAGTCAATTTATCTTTCAGTCTCTTTGGGTCGAACTACGGTGTTCTGACTTCCTCATTGCACGAGAGGATACGTAGGCATAACTTAACAGTTATCAAACAAAAGTCTTTGTGTATTCCCCCCTCCTTCCAGCATCATTCTTTAAGTCTCATAATCTTGAGCTTCATACACTTTCCTTTACACTGACACTTCTCTTACACATTTCACATTTCTTTTACACAGACACTTGCATTTTTCCCGCTTTGATACACAAATTGCACTGACACTACCCCTTTAAAACACAAATCTTTTAAGCGTGGATCCCGTCGAGTACAACGGAAAATATGGGTGCTAATACCTTCCCAGGTTGTAACCAACCCCCTTTCTCAGTCTCTCTGGTTCGCAACCGTCTTATCCATCTTTTCTCAGGTTTATGCAGCATTACCTTTCCTTCGGGATAAAAATGCCTAGCTAGCGACTCTATTCATTTCCTTCTCTCTTTCGTCGACCGTTCGCGTATGTTCCCCTTCTGACCGGGTTTCATTTGGTGGGAGCGACACGTGTCACCACTCCCCAGCATGGTTACCCAAACACTTATTATAATACACTCTTGTTGACACCCGCCTGTGTCATCCTACCCCCACATGTTACCAAAACACCTTTTACACTTATAAGTTCATAACTTATTGTAAGCACCCCAAATTTGCCCTCACTCATTTCACCATGGCTTGTGATCTTTTCATGTGCATAAGTTCAATCATAGCATCTCATATTGCATTTTGCTTCACTGCATTGGTTCTATGTCATCTGCATCTAGGGTTTGTGATCTGAGCAATCCCTGAGCCATCTGAGCCACTCCAAAGGTCTTCAATCACCTCAAGAGGGTCCATGTATGTTCAAGCATCATATTATATCCTCACAAGGTCAAGAAAGCCAAAGAATCACAAGAACTGAGAGAGGCATGGATACAGAGCCAAGTTTAACTGCATAGATGACCTAGAATTAGGGTTTTGGTTTCAAAGGCCATAACTCCAAATTTTTTGTTCATTCTTGTTTGTATTGGTCTCTATATGTTATGAGGATCATGTATATCAATTTTCATGAAGAAATTCAATGGGGAAGGCATCTGATCACAAGATGACTTCTTGAGCAAGTTAGTGCAAAATCAGGGCATCTGAGGCCCCCAATGACCCAACCAAAGGGCATTCTCCATCATTTTGAATGTATATGATCTTTATTTGATCATAGAAGGTGTTAGAAATTCACAAAATTGAATAATTTCAAGCCATTTGCAAAGTTGCCTTTTTGGGAAAGTGACTTGTAATGGAAACTTGCCATTTTGGGAAAGTTTTTCAACCTCCTCTTTTTGATTCAAAAATGCTTCAAATGAGAAAACTTTGGTCATGAAAGTTGTAGAATGGATCATTCGCTTTTCAAAAAGTACAAGAACTCATTCTAATTCATTTTGGATCAAAAGTTATGGTTTGTCAAAGTTGGGCAAAATCACTTAATTCTCACTTTTGTACCAAAGAGGCAAAGTTGCAAAACCTCATGCCAAGGAAAAATGTGACTTCAAATGGACTTCTATGCATTACAAAAACATGAACCATGACCTAAAAATCAGAATGCACCAAAGAATCTCCAAGTTTCATGACTTGTACATTAGGAAACTTCAAAAGGGCCAAAAGATCACAAAATTTCAAAACCACACATAAACTCTAATCCACTTGCAAATTGGCCTCAAATTCATTTCCATGGTCAGCCTTGATTCAAGCTGCAACAGACATGCTTTTGTTCTAGCCCTAAAACAGCCCATACCTTATAGTACACCTAGACTTGACTTTTTGCAAAAGGGGCCATACCAATCAAGCTGTGCCACCAACAACTCTCTGCCCTATCACAGCTTGATATGTGGACTAAAAGAGACTCAAAACATACAACTAGCAAGCCTGGATACACAACATTTCCATAGTTCACAAAAACTTTCCCCCTTGCATTTTCATTCGAAACTCAGCACTCAAGTCTCAAACATCAAAGCAAACTTCATAGAACCATTCACCATGATCCTCTGATCATTTCCCAATCCTCATTTGACCCTGAAATCACCCCAAGCAGAAACACGATTTTTAACCCCTTTTGAACAGAACTTCATCAATCTCTTAAACCAGCCCTAAGAGATTCCAAACAAGCATTGCAAACTTCTCAGGGGGTCCATTAAAGGCATCTTGGACCAAAGAAGCAGCCAGAAAGCTTCAAAGATCAATGCTCCAGTTCAGGTGAGCTCAAGAACATTTTTTCTAGAAGCTTGTTTTTAAGTTCCTAAATGAATCTATGTGATGTGCTGATCATGCTGATATGTTTATTTTTGCAAATGGTTAAGTATTGAGTATGTATGAAGCTTCTGAAATTTTTTGACCTAAAAACGTTTTGATTCGATTCAACTTTGATACGTGAAATAAATGTGTTTTGATTGATGATTCTTGTTGTATGATGTATGGGGTTGGATTCTGGGCAGAGAGATTAAGTTTTAGAAGCTTGGGGAGAGAGATAGCAAAATCTCAGGGGAGATGTGGCCGAAGAAGATGACCGAAGGTCATTTCCGACCACCTGAAAGTCATTAGTGCATTAATTGTGGTTAGGGCTCAGTTTGAATGTGAGTCATGGATCTGTTTGACTTGGGTTGACTCGCGCGCAAATGAATGGACCAGATCTTTCATTAGAACCCTAATCCTAATTTATTAAATTAATTAATTAGGTTTAATTTAATTTGGTCAGTTTGAATTACAGCCACAGGATCTGGCGCGGGTCAACTCCCTCCAAAACCATTTGAATGCCAGCCATTAGATCTGTTGACTTCTCATAATTTCATTTTTATTTCATTTATTTTATATTTAACTTCTACGAATTATTAAAAATAGTAAAACATATTTAAAAATTCTGAAAATTTTTGTCAAACATTTCATTAATTTTCAGAACCCAAAAATATTTTTATTTTTATTTCTTGCATTAAAAAATCATTTTTAAATTATTTAAATGTTTATTTTTAATTAGTTAATGAAGATTAATTAATTAAAAATGCATTTAGGTATTTAAAAATCACCAAAAAATTCACATTGCATTTCAAAACATTTAGAAACATTATCAAACTCTTAAAACAAATTTCTTTTTGGTTCTTGATGCATTTTGACAATTTTCATTGGAATTAAATTCTTTTAAAGGCAATATTTTTGTTCAAGCTTGGAAAAATCCATTCTGCCTAACCATTGAGAGTTTGAGGATGGTTCTTCTTGCATTGCATCCTTCATAGCATATAATTTATAGGATAAAATTGGTTTGAATTTATCTTCCATTTTCAATTTGTTTAGCATTTTTCATTGTGAGGTACCTTGAAACCCTAGTTGACTTAGAAAAATCATAACTCCCATTAGGTTAAGAGTTAGGTCCCCTCCTTTGGGCAGTGAACTTGTGTAGGATTAGGGTTCCTTCGACCCCATTTTCAATTTTTGTCATGTCATTTGCTTCTGATTTTGAATTCTATGTTGCATGTTGTTCATAAACCCAAATTTGTGCCCTCATTTGCATTCATTTCTCATTTGCTTGCATTCATTGACTTGCCATGACATCTTGTGCATTTACATGATTCATAAGACATCTTAGGGAATATTAGCATCATGTTTGATCATTGCATCTTTCATTTGCCATGTTTTGTGTCCATTGCATTTCATGAGCTTTCATGAATCTTTCATGGTTCAAGGCAGGCTCCATATGCATCCATTCTCTTGTATGCTCACATATATGCATCTTGCATGACTTTGCACCACCTCTTGACATCATTTGCATCATGTGTATGTTTCTGACTTTGGCATTTGCCCATCCATATGCATTGTTTCATCTCATTTCTTCCTTTATGCATCTTGTGCTAACTTTTCAGGATAATGGTAAGTTTGTTTAAGAGGAATTTGCCTTCACCTCTTGCCTCTTCTCACCTTATCATTTTATATCCTTGCTGCATTTTTACTTGTCTTTGAGTGAGCTTGCTCACTTGTGCCTCTTTTCCCTCTTTTCTCTTCTCATCTCATCCCTTTTTCTATCTTGCTTCTCCTTGGTGGCTTCCTTGAAGATTTCTCCTCTTAAGCCTCATAAACCCTAGGACTTCCAAGCATGATAAAATTTTAGGATTAATTAGTCCCCCTTAATCTCTTTCCTTTGAGTTCTCTTTAAGTCTTCTTTTCTCACCTCATAATCAAGGACTAAACCCTAAAGGTTTTAAGGCTTTGTGATTAAGCTTATGCCTGCATCCTTCTATTAGGATGGAGTGTATAACTTTAATCCTAAGTGTTAAACCCTTAATGTGTTTACATCCTTTAATCAATCCACTTAATAATCACTAAGACACCAAGCTTGTAACTTGGGCCTTGCATTAGGGTTCTAATTCTTCCTTAATTGGTTAAGAAGGACTAACCCTAGTGTTAATGGAGAAGTCCCCCTCAAGCTGTCTTATAAACCCTAAAATCTATTTCTTCATCTTACCATTAACTAAAATCCATTTAATAAAGGCTTTGTTTTGTCATGAGGTTAATCCCTAGTCATGGATTAAGTTGAGGAGCCTTTCTCAACTTAAATGTTCTCATCTATTATCCTTCTATTAGGATGGTGTAATGAGTCCATTAAATCTTTGATTATGGCTTAAACTCATTACTTAACACTAAACAAAAACTCCAAAAACTTCTAAATAATTACAAGTAGGTTAATGATCTTAATCCTACACCATGGTGATTAAGTGTGAGGTTCTTACTTCACACTTAAGGTATTCTCATTACCCCTAATCAGAGGGAAGATGTGACGAGTTTAATAAACCTTTGGTTTAGGATTAAGCTCATTAACTTATGACAAATTCCAAAAAGCAATAAAAGATTGAAAACATAAAAAAAACAATAATCGTCTCCTCCGGGATTCTTTTCTCATCTCACTCACTCCCAAACGAGAACTTGCTTCTTCCGTCTAATGCAAGACAGTTTGCACCTGAGCCAGACAGGTCATACACTTGAGCATAGACAAGTAAGCAGTTCATCAGTCAATTTATCTTTCAGTCTCTTTGGGTCGAACTACGGTGTTCTGACTTCCTCATTGCACGAGAGGATACGTACGCATAACTTAACCGTTATCGAACAAAACGTCTCTGTATATTCCCCCTCCTCCAGAATCTTTCTTTAAGTCTCATAATCTTGAGCTCCATTCATTTCTTACACTGACACTTGCCTTCTTTCCAGCTTTGATACACAGATTGCACTGACACTACCCCTTTAAAACACAAATCTTTTAAGCGTGGATCCTGTCGAGTACGACAGACAATCTGGGTGCTAATACCTTCCCAGGTTGTAACCAACCCCCTTTCTCAGTCTCTCTGGTTCGCGACCGTCTTATCCATATCTTTCTAGGTTTATGCAGCATTACCTTTCCTCCGGGATAAAAATGCCTAGCTGGCGACTCTTTTCTTTTCTTTTTGAGTTCACCCTTGTGTGTTCTCTCTCCTTTCGCCGACCGTTCGCGTCTGTACCCCGTTTGACCTGGGCGTCATTTGGTGGGAGCGACACTTATATGTTTCCTCTTATGACACCCGTCTGTGTCATACTCTCAAATTGAACACTCGTCTGTGTCTCACCAATGCTAATCTTTATTCATACAGATACTCGTCTGTATCTTGTATACACCACTTATTTCCCCTCAGATTCAACACTCGTCCGTGTTCTTTGTTAACCAGTTGGTACTCGTCCGTACCATCATCTCTGATACTTTCGGCAGCCGTACCCTGCTAGGTGATCGTCATTCACCTTTGGATGACCGTCCCTCATCTTTCTCCCAGCGGAGTCTCCATTATTGGAACCCTTTTATATCCGGAATTCGTCTTATGTCGTGATATTTAGCAGCCGTCCCCTGCTAGGTGATCATCCTTCACTTGTTTTTGATGATCGTCCTTCATCATTTTATCCGATGGCCGACCCCATCTTCGATCTTGTTATCTGACATTCATCCTATGTCATGATAAACCCCGAGAGCAGCCGTCCCCTGCTAGGTGATCATCCTTCACCTCTTGATGATCGTACTTTATCATGCTTATCCGATGGCCATCCCCATCATTGACTTTTTCTATCCGACATTCATCCTATGTCGTGGTAAAGAGCATTCGTCCCCTGCTAGGTGATCGTCCTTCACCTTTGATGATCGTCCCTCATCATTACTTCATTTATTCTCTGAACTTGATGGCCGTCCCCATCATTTCCTTTATTTTAATCCCCAGAGAGTCTTGTTTCTTTGCTTGATGGTCGTCCCCATCATGATCTCTTTATTTCCCCCGCATGTCGGCCGTCCCCGTCATCGCTTAATCCCCAGCAGTCGTCCTCTACTCGATGGTCGTCCTCCATCGCCCGTACTTTATAATCATATTATACTTTCTTTTACAATTTATATCCCTTTTCTTCTTCTCCCCAGTGAGTGCAAATTTTGGATTGTCTTTGGTATTCAACCACAAGTTATCTTGTTTGTCTGTTAAGCCAAGCGCTTACATCCTGCACAGCTAACTCATGCTTGAATAGGGGCAGCTGTAAACACCCCAAATTTGCCCTCACTAAGTTCACACCATGGCTTGTGATTTTTCATATTTACATTAGTTTAATCATATCATATCATATTGCATTGTTTGCTTCACTGCATTAGTTCAAGTTCATCTGCATCTAGGGTTTTTGATCTGAGCAATCCAGGGTCCATCTGAGCCACTCCAAAGGTCATCAATCATCGCAAGAGGGCCCATGTATGTTCAATCATCATATTTTATCCTCCAAAGATCAAGGAAGTAAACGAATCACAAGAACTGGAAAAGCATGGAAGTAGAGCTAGGGTTTAACTGCACAGATGACCTGAAATTAGGGTTTTGGTTTCAGAGGCCATAACTCCAAATTTTTTGGTCATTCTTGTTTCTAATTGTCTCAATATGTTATAAGGATCATGTGTACCAAGTTTGATGAAGAAATTCATTGTGGAAGTCATCTGTTCACTGGGTAACTTCTTGAGCAAGTCATAGCAAAATCAGGGCATCTGAGGCCCCTATCCATGGAACCAAAGTGGATTTTTCATCAAATTGAAGTTATATGGTCTTTATTTGATCATTTAAGTGCTTAGAAGTTCACAAATTTGAAGAAAAATGAACTAAACCAAAAGTTGCAAAAAATGGAAATGACTTGTAATGTAAACTTTCCACTTTGGGAAAGTTTTTCAACCTCCTCTTTTTCAACCAAAAATGCTTCAAATGAAAAATCGTTGGTCATGAAAGTTGTAGATTGGATCATTTCCTTTTCAAAAAGTACAAGAACAAGATCTAATTCATTATGGAACTCAAGTTATGGCTTGTCAAAGTTGGCAAAAATCCCATAAATTTCAAGAATGCACCAAAAGGGATTCTTTGCAAAACCACTTGCCAAGGCTTTTTGTGACTTCAAACACACTTCAATACATCATAACATCATAGTGCATTGCCTCTAGATCAGAATTGCCCAAGGAATTGCAAGATTACATGCCTTCAACATCAATATTTCTCAAAGGGGCCAAAACTTCACATAATTGCAAAACACCCCATAACTTATTTTCCACATGCTGAATTGCCTCAAGAATGAATTTGTGGACTTCCTTGAAGTCAGCTGCACATGGACATGCCCAAAGGCCAGCTGCATCCTTGCCTATACCTCAAGTACACAAGTTGGTAACTTTTTGCAAGAAGTCCATACCAATCACAATAGGGCACAACCACTCCACAGACTTATCACAAGTTGATATGTGGACCAAATGCTGATCATAACACACAAGAACACAAGCTGAAACCTAAGAATCACCAAGTTACCAAAAACACTCCCTCTTGCAAAAGCTTTCGAAATTCATAACTCAGCCACTCAATCTTCAAACAAACACCACCATTCATTCCTAAATCACTCACTGATCATAAACCACCCATAAAAACAGCCAAGAACACACCATAAACAAAATACAATTTTCAGCCAGTTGAGGTGAAATCTCACAAACTAGCCACTCTCAAGGTCTTCCAAGCATCAAAGCTTCTTCAGGAGGGTCATTGGAGTCAACTTGCACAGGAGAAGCATCCTGAAAGCCCCAAACCGAGGAAGCTCAAGCTCAGGTAGCTCCTTCAAACATTTTTACAGAAATGTGATTTTAGGTTATAAAAATGTTCTTCTTGTTGTGCCGAGCATGCTGATACTTTTATTTTTGAAAATGGTTGCAATTTGAGGATTTTATGAACTTTTGAAAGTTTCACCATTTTTGATCTTTGCTTCGAATCTTGAGTTTGAGTGAAAAGAAATGTGATTTGAGGCTGGATTCTAGTTTAGGGGAGTGAGGGGAGTCAATCTGGAGCTTTAGAGCTCCAGAAATTGCTTAGAGAAGAAGTTAGAAATTTTCAGGTGAGGGTCTGGCCGGAGAAGATGACCGGAAGTCTTCTCCGGCCACGTGAAAGAGATTAGGGCATAATCAGTAGAATTAGGGCTAGTTTGAATTATGGCCATAGGATCTTGTTACCCGCGCATTTGGATGGTCTGGATTGAGTGATTAAACCCTAATCTGTTTTAATTAATTATTTAATTAGGATTAGTTAGATTTGAATGCTGGCCATTGGATGTGGCGCCAGTCAACCCTGTATCTCCCCAGAATCAATCTCATCCCTCCATTCAACATACTTCCATTTAATTTAATTTAATTTCATATTTTTCTCATTTATTTTGTAGCATTTATTTAAAATAGCTAGAAATTTCCAAAAATATGTTTATTCTGCATTTTTGTTTCAAATAATTTTCTTAACCCAAAAATATTTTTATTTTTATTTTTTGCATTTAAAAACTCATTTTTTAGTCATTTAAATGTTTATTTTAATTAATTAATGAAAATTAATTAATTAAAATATCATTTAGGTTTCTAAAAAATCCCAAAAAATTCATATTGCATCTTTAAACATTTAGAGACATTGTCATACCATCCACACCAATTTATTTTTGGTTTTGAACCATTTTTGACAATTTTCTTGAATTTAGGGTTCATAAAATTCTTATTTTTGAACCCTAACTTCAAGAATTCTTTTCTGCCTAACCAAGGATGGTATGACAATGTTTCTTTTTGCTTTGATCTTCATTTGAAATTTAATTTCTAATATAACTTTGCCATAAATTTCTTCTGCCTTTTTGAATTGATTGGCATTTTTTCCCTTTAGGTACCATAAAACCCTAGATAAATTAGAAAAATCATATCTTCCATTAGGTTAAGAGTTAGGTCTTCTCCTTTAGGGTGTGATATCATATGGGGTTAGGGTTATTTTGATTGCATTTTCAATTTTTTTTATCTTGTCATTTGCTTCTGTTTTTGAGTTTTGCATCTCATGTTGCATGAAAACCCTAATTTCTCAACTTCCTTTGCATACATCTTTCATATGCTTGCATCCATGAACTGGACATGACTTTTTATGCATTCACATGACATATAAGACATCCTAGGACACATTAGAATCATGTTTGATCATTTCTTCATCCATTTTCCATGTTATGCATTCATTACATTTCATGAGCATTCATGAACTTTCATGCCTCTTTCAGGCTTCATTTGCATCTTCATTACTTGTATGATCATTCAGATCTCTTGACATACATTTGCATCATCTCTTAGCATCATTAACATCATGAACATGCTTCTGGTTTTGGTTTGCATCCTTGCATTCATTTCATTTTCACTTCATTCTTTCTTTTTATGCTAACTTTTTAGGTGGTAAGTACTTTGAGAAGTGAATTTGCATTCACTTCTCACAATCTCTTCTCATCTCTCTTATGCATCCTTGCTGCATTTTGTATTTGTCTTAGAGTTAGCTTGATCATTCATGTTCCTTCTTCAATTTCTTTCTTCAAGCAACTTATCTTCTTAAGTGAAGTAAGTTGACTTGCTTCTTCTGCTTCTCCTCCTTCCATTTGCTTCTTCCTTGGTGGCTTTTTCTTGAATATCTCTTGCAAGGATCATAAACCCTAGGAACACCCAAGCATGATCACAATTAGGGTTTGATTAGTCCCCCATTAGTTTTACCTTTGTGTCATCTTTTGTGTCTCTCTTCTCATCTCATAATCAGGGACTAAACCTTTAAGGTTTTAAGGCTTTGTGATTAAAGTTAAGCCTGCATCCTTCTCTTAGGATGGAGTGTATAACTTTAATCCTAAGTGGTAAACCCTTAATGTGTTTAAATCTCTTAATCAATCCATATAATAATCACTAAGACACCAAGCTTGTAACTTGGGCCTTGCATTAGGGTTCTAATTCTTCCTTAATTAACCCTAGTGTTAATGGACAAGTCCCCCTCAAGTTGTCTTACAAACCATAAAATCCACTTCTTAATCTTACCATTAACTAAAATCCACTCTAATAAAGGTTTTGTTTTGTCATGAGGTTAATCCCTAATCATGGTTTAAGTTGAGGAGCCTTCCTCAGCTTAAATGTTCTCATCTATTATCCTTCTATTAGGATGGTGTAATGGGTCCATTAAATCCTTGATTATGGCTTAAACTCATTACTTAACACTGGAAAAAAGCACCAAAAACATCTAAATAATCACATGTAGGTTAATGATCTTAATCCTATATCATGGTGATTAAGTTTGAGATGCTTATCTCATACTTAAGGTATTCTCAACATCCCTAATCAGAGGGAGGATATGATGAGATTACTAACCATTGGTTTAGGCTTAAACTCATTTTCTTATGACAAGCTCCAAAAGGCAATAAATGATTGATAACACAAAAACACAATAATCGTCTCCTTCGGAATTCTTTCCTCATCTCATTCACTCATAAGCGAGTACTTGCTTCTTCCGTCTAATGCAAGACAGTTTGCACCTGAGCCAGACAGGTCTTACACTTGAGCATAGACAAGTAAGCAGTTCACAAGTCAATTTATCTTCAGTCCCTTTGAGTCGAACTACGGTGTTCTGACTTCCTCATTGCACGAGAGGATACGTAGGCATAACTTAACTGTTATCGAACAAAAGTCTCTATATTCCCCCTCTTCTAGCCTTATTCTTTTAAGCCTCATTGTCTTGAGCATTGCACTCTTTTCCTTACACTGGCACTCCTTTTCTTCACTTCACACTTCTTTCCAGCACTGACATTTGTATATTCTTTTTCATCTTTTGCACACAGAATAGCACTGACACTACCCCTTTAAACACAAACTTTCAAGCGTGGATCCCGTCGAGTACGACGGACAATTGGGTGCTAATACCTTCCCAAGTTGTAACCAACCCCCTTTCTCAGTTTCTCTGGTTCGCAACCGTCTTATCCATCTTTTCTTAGGTTTATGCAGCATTACCTTTCCTTCGGGATAAAAATGCCTAGCTGGCGACTCTTTTCAATTGATCTTCATTCTCCCTTTCGCCGACCGTTCGCGTCTGTATCCCTTCTGACCAGGTGTCATTTGGTGGGAGCGACAAAGTAGAATGAATTATCCAATCAACTTTGGCATAGTTAAAATTCATCACCACATTCCTATAAAAACTGACACAACATGTTATTACTTAACTGGGCTCTTTGTTTTATCATGTAAAAAGGAAAAAAATATATTGTGAGTAATAATCAAAGAACATATACAAAATGAATAGAAAAATAAAAGAAAAAATGACATTTTTTTGAGTAATTGAAACAAAATCGGTGCAGATATTCAACTTGCTTCAGATTTTACCTTTTTATTTTTTCCCTCAACTTGCTTAAAATTTAAAGAGTAATTACGTTTTTTTTGTTTTTTTTCTTCAAAAGAGAGATATTATATATCTGTAATTTAAATAGACACCATATAATAAGAGAAAATTATATATATATATATATATATATATATATATATATATATATATATATATATATATATATATATATATATATATATATATATATATATAATGTTAAGAAAATTAAACTGTATTTTATCGTTGCATACTCTAAATCAATAATCAATTAACACTTATACAAATCTATTAATTTCTAA